>CM029280.1:16051337-16126906 GCA_016920895.1 Vaccinium myrtillus | reverse complement strand
CAAGTTAGTGTTTTTAATAAGTTGTTCATTTGTTGTTGATGAACCGTCACGCTAAGTCCATCACATAAATGTGTTTGGTTCAGTAGCATATTGATTGCCTCTTTGCTCAGTAAGCAATCACATTTCCTTGATTGTCTCGTTGCTCAGTAGACAATCATCTTATCATTGGCCATCTTGTTGCTCAAGGGATAGCCACCGTTAGATTTAGCCTCCCCGTTGCTCAGAGGGTAGCCCCATTTAATCATGTCACGGTATGAGTTGTTTTAGCCACCTAGCTGGTGCATACGTTTGAATGAGTAGTTGGTTGTATTTAATTGATTCGTTTGTCTGGCGTTTCACGACCCGGGAAGGCTCGTTGATTCGCATGGTTTGATTGTTTGGCATTTCACGACCAGGGAAGGCTCGTTGATTCGCATGATTTGATTGTTTGGCATTTCATGACCCGGGAAGGCTCGTTGATTTGCATGATTCGTTTGTCTGGCGTTTCACGACCCGGGAAGGCTCGTTGATTCGTATGGTTTGATTGTTTGGCATTTCACGACCCGGGAAGGCTCGTTGATTTGCATGATTCGTTTGTCTGGCGTTTCATGACCCGGGAAGGCTCGTTGATTCGCATGGTTTGATTGTTTGGCATTTCACGACCCGGGAACGCTCGTTAATTTGCATAAGTTGTTTGTTTGGGGTTTCACAACCCGGGAAGGCTCGTTGATTTGCATAAATTGTTTGTTTGGCGTTTCACGACCCGGGAAGGCTCGTTGATTCGCATGATTTGATTGTTTAGCGTTTCACAACCCGGGAAGACTTGTTGATTCGCATGATTTTGTTTGTTTCACGGGCCAGGAAAACCCGTTGAACTTATTTGCATACGCTCCCAAGAACTACGCCGGTCTGATCCCCACAATGGGGTAAGTAGGCAGCCTGAGTGGCGTGACCGTGATTTTAATGTTTTCTTTTGCAGCTTGACAAAGGCTCAGGGAACGAATCGGGATGTCTCTGTCTTAGATGTAACTCGTATCAAGCTATGATGCAGAGTTTCATCCAAGAGGGGCAACTGTAGACACCCCGATTTTGACCCAAGAAACTTATCAAGCATCCCCAAGGATGAAAATGCCTGATAAGAGCACACGAGACTTGATTGTGAACTTGGAAACCCCTCCTAAACCTCTCCAAAATAAACCCAATCCTACATCACCTTCTAGTACATTCAAAACCTTCTTTTTTGAAATGAGGGAGATGTGCACGTTTTTACCAAAATGACTTATTTTCCCGACCTTCTGAGGGTACAATGGTCACATATTTTGATGTACAAATAATCTTGGGGTCAAACCACTTGGGTTAGAAATTAGACTTGACAAGCTTTCCAACACTTCAAACCATGCACAAAACGGAGTTCGGTAGCACCCGGAATGGCCCCGCGAAATTTGGATTGTTGTGCAGTCTCCCAGTCCAGGCGCCTGGATTCCCCAACTTCAGGCGCCTGGAAGTGTTTCCAGTAAGCAATTTGCAGCTGGTTTTTTATGAAACTATTGGCTCCCCCCCTACATTGCCCCACGTTTTCTTCATTCCAAACTCCCTCCAACAGACTCTGGCTCCACATTTGAGAGTTCAAATTCATTTTCCCTCTCAAACACACCCAAAACTCCCTCATCCTCTCTCTATATATACCCCCCTCCCACTCCATTTGAAGAAGATCAGTTCCTCCCTCACTCCTTTACTGTTATACTGCAGAAATGCACCCAGAAAATCCATCCCCAATCCATTTCCCTTTGTTCTACTCATTTCTAGCCTAAAAACCCACCCTTTGATCATCAAAAACTCTCACATTTCAACCATCCATCATCAAACTCAACCAAAACCAATACAATCAGTTTGTATCTATCCCAGAAGACCTCTTTCAGTTTACATAATCACCCAAAAAACATCCAAACCTCCACCAAAAGTTCACTAATCACATTCCAGGCGCCTGCATTGAGTCCAGGCGCCTGGATTCACTCCATGCAGGCGTCTGGATTCCCCTCCCCTTGCTGTGTTTTGCTCCTTTATTTACTCTCTTTTGGTCATTTGAAGCATTAACAGGTCATTTGTGCATGCATTCATCACAATGTAATCATGAGAATCATTTTAAGGCATGGTAAAGGACATTTTGGTAGCAAAATCATGATTAAAATGAGGTTTTAAGTTTCTATTTGGGAGGCCATCCAGACGCCTGGATTGGCCCTTTCCAGGCGCCTGTATTCAATCCAGGCGCCTGGATCTGCCTAATCCAGGTGCCCAGGTTTCTATCCAGGTGTGATGTGTTTGGTATTTGTGATCAGTTCCTGGGACATCCTAAGGCAGTTTGGGGGTGATTTAGTGAAATTTTAGCATCTTTTATACATGAATCATTCATTCATAACATTTTGCACAAGCATTCACCCATATCTCATTGATCTTTTGTCGGACCGCTTTTCCACCAACTCTCCTAAGTTGTAGGAAGGGTTTCAATTATGTCTTTTATGGCATTCGACATCGCACCTGCAAGTCTGTTTTTAGAGCGGTCGCAGGGAGTGGCATTGTGTAACCAAATCCATGGGGGCAGTCCGGGCCCGACATCTTTTGATGCATTTGTCGTGCTTTCACATGAATTCGTGTATGAAGTCCACTTAAACAATATTTCCAAAATCCTTTTAAACATTTAGTAGAGTCCGGTGATTGCACCAGGCGAGAGGGGTGCTTTAAATTCCTTCCCCTCTCGTAACCTAGATCCCGGACCCGAGAAATCTCATTTTGCAAGACCAGTAATATATTTTCCATTCAAAGGGCAAAAGAGTCATTTTTCAATTGGTTTCTCGGGTATGGTCCTCAAACCCGGGTGGTGACTCCCTTTCAATCAATCAAACCATTTTTCAATCCGCAACCATTTTCGTGGACTGCTCCGCGGGGTGTTCACACAATCCGTTTTGGAAAAGATTTTTGCCCGTTACAGATTTTCCCCTACCGTTACACAACAGAAAAAAACGTGTCTTAATCAGTGCAAAAGAACCGTTTCATAATTGTTTAAAACGTGTGCTAAATTAGTGCATACCTTAGACCATGAGGAGTTCCGTTTCTGAGACCTCTGTGAAGACCTCAGACCAAACCTCGACGCCATTACTCTAGAGAGAGAGAGAGAGAGAGGATTTTGAATTGTGGGGGTGTCACTTGAAAAAAATATACTCCTACGTATACTACTACATCTAGAGAGGGAGGAGGCAGAGGTAGAGAGAGAGAGAGAGAGAGAGAGAGAGAGAGAGAGAGAGAGAGAGAGAGAGAGAGGCGTTTGGGTCGGGCGGCACGATTTTTTTTCTTGTTATTCCTAATCTATTACACGGAGAGGCGGAATGAGACTCGATCCCATGGGGAGGGGAAATGAGACTCGATTCCATTATGCAGTGTAGGGCACGATTAAAATATACTCCTAGGTATAATAGTAGTACTGTGTTCCCTCCTCTTTCTCTCTCTCCCGGTCTCCCCTTCTTGTTTTAAAGACGGCAAATTGTCTTAATCAGTGCAAAAGAACCGTTTCATAATTGTTTAAAATGTGTGCTAAATTATTGCAAACCTCAGACCTTGAGGAGTTTTGTTTCTCAGATCTCTGTGAAGACCTCAGGCCAATGCTCGACACCATTACTCTAGAGAGAGAGAGAGAGAGAGGATTTTGAATTGTGGGGGTGTCACTTGAGAGAAATATACTCCTACGTATACTACTACATCTAGAGAGAGGAGGAGGCAGAGGTAGAGAGAGAGAAGTGTTTGGGTCAGGTGGCATGATTTATTTTTTCTTTCATCATTCCTAACCTATTACACGGAGAGGCGAAATGAGACTCGATCCCATGGGGAGGGGAAATGAGACTCGATTCCATGATGCAGTGTAGCGCACGATTAAAATATACTCCTAGGTATAATAGTAGTACTGTGTTCCACCCTCTTTCTCTCTCTCTCCCGGTCTCCCTCACTTGTTTTAAAGACGACAAATTGTCTTAATCAGTGCAAAAGAACCGTTTCATAATTGTTAAAAACGTGTGCTAAATTAGTGCAAACCTCAGACCATGAGGTGTTCCGTTTCTCAGACCTCTGTGAAGACCTCAGACCAAAGCTCGACGCCATTACTCTAGAGTGAGAGAGAGAGAGAGAGAGAGAGAGAGAGGATTTTGAATTGTGGGGGTGTCACTTGAGAGAAATATATTCCTACGTATACTACTACATCTAGAGAAAGAGGAGGCAGAGGTAGAGAGAGAGAGAGAGAGAGAGAGAGAGAGAGAGAGAGAGAGAGAGAGAGAGAGAGAGAGAGTTTGGGTCATCGTTGAGGGCGACACAAATTTTTTTTTCCGACATTCCTAATCTATTACACGGAGAGGCGGAATGAGACTCGATCCCATGGGGAGGGTAAATGAGACTCGATTCAATGATGTTGTGTAGGGCACGATTAAAATATACTCCTAGGTATAATAGTAGTACTGTGTTCCCTCGTCTCTCTCTCTCTCTCTCTCTCTCGGTCTCCCCCTCTTGTTTTAAAGACGGAAAATTGTCTTAATCAGTGCAAAAGAACCGTTTCATAGTTGTTTAAAACGTGTGCTAAATTAGTGCAAACCTCAGACCATGAGGAGTTCCATTTCTCAGACCTCTATGAAGACCACAGACCAAAGCTCGACGCCATTACTCTAGAGAGAGAGAGAGAGAGAGAGAGAGAGAGAAAGAGAGAGAGGATTTTGAATTGTGGGGGTGTCACTTGAGATAAATATACTCCTACGTATACTACTACATCGAGAGAGAGAGAGAGAGAGAGAGAGAAGCGTTTGCGTCATTGTTTAGTGCGGCACGTTTGTTTTTTTGTTCGTCATTCCTAATCTATTACACGGAGAGGCAGAATGAGACTCGATCTTATGGGGAGGGGAAATGAGACTCGATTCCATGATGCAATGTAGGGCACGATTAAAATATACTCCTAGGTATAATAGTAGTACTGTGTTCCCTCCTCTTTCTCTCTCTCTCTCTCTCCCGGCGTCCCCCTCTTGTTTTATAGATGGCATATTGTCTTAATCAGTGCAAATGAACCGTTTCATAATTGTTTAAAACGTGTGCTAAATTAGTGCAAACCTCAGACCATGAGGAGTTTCTTTTCTCAGACCTTTGTGAAGATCTCAGACCAAAGCTCGACGCCATTACTCTAAAGAGAGAGAGAGAGAGAGAGAGAGAGAGAGAGAGAGAGAGAGAGAGAGAGAGAGAGAGAGAGAGAGAGAGAGAGAGAGAGAGAGAGAGAGAGAGAGAGAGGATTTTGAATTGTGGGGGTGTCACTTGAGAGAAATATACTCCTATGTATACTACTACATCTAGAGAGAGAGAGGAGGCAGAGGTAGAGAGAGAGATAAGCTTTTGGGTCATTGTTGAGGGCGGCACGATTTTTTTCTTCTTTTTTCGTCATTCCTAATCTATTACACGGAGAGGCGAAATGAGACTCGATCCTATGGGGAGGGGAAATGAGACTCGATTCCATGATGCAGTGTAGGGCACGATTAAAATATACTCCTATGTATAATAGTAGTACTGTGTTCCCTCTTCTTTCTCTCTCTCTCCCGGTTTCCCCCTCTTGTTTTAAAGACGACAAATTGTTACCCGTTCTATAAACAAAAATAGAACTCTACTGTAGTAGTATTCCTCAAAGAAAAATGACTGGCAAATTTCTATTAAGATTTTCTATTATGTAGTAGTATTCCTCAAAGAAAAAACAAAAATAGAACTCTACTGTAGTAGTATTCCTCAAAGAAAAATAACATTGGGAAGGAAAGAAAAACAATTTCCACCCTAGATGAAAACTGGAAAAACTGGAAGAAAAAAAATTGACAAAGAAAATTCTCCTAAGAAGGGGATAAAAATAAAAAAAAGGAAACAGAAAAATAATGCATTTAAAACTTGCAATAGATTTGGTTTTCTTATTTTCGTTGTCCTTTTGAAGACAAACACGGGAAAGGTTTTGTCATCGTATTTCAAATTTTCAATATTGTCCAAAAAATCATCTCGACAATTATTGGTAAGATGCTTATCTTTATATGTTCGATAATTTCACCAAATTAATTAAAATACTTGAAGACGACTGCAATTACGCCCCATTCCCATAATGAATCTTTAGAGCATCTGATTTTTCAGTGCAAATGTTCTAAGGACTTATGGCTTATATCCGCTTTTTCCTCTGCTGTCTCGGCCTCATGGAATTCACTTTGTTTTATGGATTGGTGGGTGTCCATTTCTCGATTTCCGCCAAGCCATGAAAACGCTGATGACATGAATGCTCTGCTTGCATCTCTTTGTTGGTTTATATGGAAGACACGTAACAGAGTGCTATTTGATGGCTGGGACTGGAATTGTGCAAGTGTTTTGGATAAAGCTATTGCTTCATGCTCTGAGTTTAAGGAAGCTAATGCTACTAAACCTGTTTGTCCTACTACCCAACTCCCTGAGCTGATTCTTATATGGTGCCCCCCTCCTCCTAATGTGATCAAGATTAATGTTGATGGTGCAACTAAGAAGAAAGACGGTGTTGTTGGTGTGGGAATTGTGGCTCGTGACCACATGGGTCGGATCATGGGAGCGTCATCCATCTCTTTCAATGGTTTCTTTTCTCCTCGAACCGTTGAAGCTATGGGCTTTCGAGAAGCCTTAGTTATTGCAGCTAACAAAGGGCTATCAAATATTATTGTGGAAGGTGATTGCGCCCAAGTTGTTCAAGCTCTTATGCAAGCTAGGAATCTCTTTTCTGATTGTAATTCCATTCTTTCTGATTGTTTGGAGTTACTACCTCTTTTTTCCTCTTGCAAGTTTATTCATGTCAAACGTTCTTGTAATAGGGTAGCCCATTCTTTGGCTAAACTTTCCCTATCGAGTGGAAAATTGGAATTTTTGGGGGGGGGGTCCTGTCCCCCAATGGCTTGCCAATTTTGCCATGGTTGATGTTAGGTCTTCGGACCGTGAAGTTTTTTTAATAAACATCTCTTATTTCCGGGGAAAAAAAAAACAAGCAAGCCTGATTCTTTGTAAATCAAGCTCAATTAATTAATACATGGTACACTTCCTGAAGCACACAAAATAACGAATAGGCCTTGTATTTCTATCAAAATTATTTAACGGTTCAGATCGTTTGTGCAGAAATTGTATAACTTTTCTTGAGCGCAAAATTGTATAACTTTTTTTGAAGATTCTTTTAAACTACATGGTAATTTTTGAGTTTTTTTTATACCTATCAATGTCCGATCAAGATAATTTTTTTACTGGATGCTCTTCTCAATAAGCCCTACAATACCTGTGGTTTAGATCAATAGGTTATTGAGCGCAAAATTGTATAACTTTTCTTGAAGATTCTTTTAAACTACATGGTCCTAATTCTGAATGGAAATCAAACGAAGTAGATCAATTACGTACAAATATCCAATGGGCCTGATTTTTTTAAAGACCACTTGAATAATTATTTTAAAATTATTTAACGGTTCGGAACCCAAAGGTATGTCCCACAAGATCCCATTTGGCAAACCACTTGGGTTGGCCAAAAAACTGTGTCGTTTAATATGCACAGCAGCTGCAGCTGTTGTGCAGTATTTGCACAGCAACATCCCCTCCTCCGTATTGCATACTTCCACAGTAACATGGTTACAAAAGTAAGGTAATTGATTTTCACACCCCCCAAATTGTTATCCACACTCCCTTTTTGTTTTTTAGTGACATTTTTACACATAAAAATTCCACTAGAAGACAAAAAAGAGATGTGAATAACAATTTGGGGGTGTGGAAATCACTTCCCAAAAATAATAATATTTTCTGTGATTCGGCTGACCTCATTGCCAGTACGTGTTGATTGGACTCATCCCTGTTTATTCAAACCTTCTGTAATAAATCTTGTCTCATTCAAATATAATATCTGGGTGTATGACCAGACGGGAGCAGCTTGCCGCAAGAAATTATACACTTTAGGCCCCGTTTGATACGAGGTTTCGTTTTGGGGGGATTGGTAATGAGATGGGATTAGGATTTGGATTGGTTATAAGGTGGGATTATTAATGAGGAGACAAATCCTTTCCCATGTTTGTTTTTACACAGGATTAGATCCTGGGATTGTTAATAACATGTTTGTTTTGTCTATGATAGGATTAGATCATGGGGTTTGGTGGTTTGCACAACTGGGAGGGGTTTGCACAGGAGAGGAATCCTTCCAATCCCATGGGATAGGATTGTCAATACCCAACCCCCCTTGGGATGGGTAATCCCATGCTTTTGTGGGATTCACAATCCCATGGTATTAGCAATCCTCCCATTTTTTGCAACACCAAACAAAGTATTACAGGTCCCACAGGATTCCCAATCCAATCCCATCCTCCAACCCTGGTATCAAACAGGGCTAGGGGAATTGACATTTCATCAGGGGCAACTATTTGCACTAGCATGACAAGGTTTTTGACATTCACTTCATATATGGCAAAATAAGAATAATTCCATATAAGTAGAACCAGGAGATTGATTGACAAAATTATCCCTCGAGGTGAAAACTGTATAATGAACACTCTCACTCAACTTATATGAGTGCATTGATTTGATTTAAGAGTGCAACACAATTACAATCAAGGTGCCCAGGGTGCAATGTTTTGAATTAATTTCCAAAAAATTTGGTTTGACCACACAACTAGAAACTCCATCCGGACCAAGATAAGTGCAATGCTTTTATTCGGGTGTGCAACACACTTGCGTGCAAGGTGCAATGGAAATGGACATAGGGTGCAATGCGGATAATATATTTCCCAAAATTTTGATTTAACCTCACACTAGAAACCCTATATATATATATTTTGGGTCTGTCAGATAGCAAATAACAAAATACAACATACAACTAAAATCGAAGAGCAGCAACGCAGCGATCAACCCAAAGCCAATCAAGACTGGGTTCCAAAGAAGAGAGATCTGCATCCAACTTCCACCGCTGGCGGAGTCTTACCTGCTGCCGCCGCCTCGTGTCGCTCCGCTTCCGACAAGCACCGTCTAACACCGCCTTCAAAGAAAGCCAATGGGAGCCGGGCCACGATAATGGTGATGTGCATCACAAAAAAAAAAGGGGAGAATGGATCTCAACCCAAAAGCACTAGCAACCCTATATGGACCAACATAAGTGCAACATTTTTTCTGAGTGCAACACAATTGCATTCTAAGGTGCAATAGAAATTGACCCAAGGTGCAACGAAAATAATCTATTTCCAGAAAATTTGATTTGACCACACTGACAATCCCATATGGACCAACATGATTGCAATGCTTTTTGTTTGGGAGTGCAACACATTTACATGCAAAGTGCAATTTATGAACCTAGGGTGCAATTGAAATTGTCCAACTGGGCATGGTAGTGTGAGGTCTAAATCAACTTTTTTGAATCGAGTACCTATCATCCTTCCAAACCGCCAATAATAATGAAGGAATCTCAAAATTCTTGATTTTTTTTTGGATAATTAAAAATTCTTGATTAATGGAAATTGAGATGCAAAATATAAAAGGGACCAAGACAGAAAATACGCGAATCAAGAAAGCCCCCTGTTGTTAGTGGTTCTTTTACTTCTTTGTGATAAAATGATTGAGTGCGAGCGTGCCAGAGAGAGTTTCAATCTCCTCCCTCAGATTAACTTTGGAAAAACCAAATGTAATCAGGCGATTGTGTTTTAATGGTTCGAATACCTCACTTAAGAGGATTTTTCTTTCAAAGTGAAGAAATGCAAACCGATTTACTTAGGGAATTTAAAGAACAATAAAGAAACAAGAGACTTCGATTAACAAATCAAAAGTAAACTTACTTCGAAATTGCCTTCAACTTCAAATACAAGATACTGAGAACTTCGAACAGATGATTGTTACAAGAACAACCGAAATTAATCCTAACTATTTCCTAATCTACTTCCTACACTACTTCGAACTGGGTTCAAATTCCTAAAACTACTTGCCAATGAACAAACCAAGCATCATTTGTTTGATAGCTGTTTGTTGAAGATTTGTCTGGGGTCTTTTCACTCTTCAATTTCTTCTATTTATAGACGCTGCTTGCAGTTTGAACTTCCCGCCCAGTAAATTTGAATTTGGCTTGCTTCGAACTCTAACTTCTACTCCTTGAGTTGGCAGTTTCTTCCTTTTCCCACGTCTGAATTTGAATTCTTCCAAATCTTCCTTTAGAAGCTTCGATTTTGAATCTGGGCAGTTATTCAGAATAACTCAAATGATTATTAGTTAAGGAGATAACTGCCTTTTAAAATATACTCCACGTGTCTTAACTGCCATTTTGCTTTGTTTCACAAGTTTACACGTGGAATTTTATGTGTTTAGCAGTTGATATCATGGCTTCGAAGTTCATTTATACTAGAAATAGTTCGTAACTGCCAATAACTGCTTTTTCCAATTTGAGAAACAATACGACATCGTATTTACCCAATTTTGTTTTATTAATCCAGTGTGTTTTCATTGACAGATATGTGCCAACATTTGGCATCCTTGATTACGTGTCAATTAATTATTGGATTTGTTAATTTTATATGTAAACACCTGCCCAAGAACCTATTTGAATGTTTACCTAAAATTCGTAAACCCAATTTCCCAAATCCGCGTGACCATTGGCCGAATTGCCTATTGGATCATATGGAGTACACTGTGAACACCAAGAAAAGAATCACCATAGGATCGAGAGACCCCTCCAACATAAACATAAATAATGTTTCCATTCTAAATTCCATCCAAAATTATTTATGTTTTCATCCCAAAATTCTTTACCCATAGGCAAAAAATTTTGGGATAAAAATATAAAGAATGTTTCCATCATAAATTATTTATGTTTTCATCCTAAAATTCTTTGCCTATAGGGTAAAGATTTTTTTGGATGAAAACCTAAATGATTTTTGTCGTAGTTCATTATGTTTTCATCAAAAAATCATTGGCTAAATTCATAAAGGAAAGTTAAATAAAAGTGAATATGGTTTATTGTTTTACTACTTTGGTGAAAAAATGATAAATTAATCAATCATATTAACATGTCCCTTAAAAGAGGGTTATTTACAAAGCGAATATGGTTTATTGTTTTACCACTTCGGTGATTTTACATAATAAACATAAGTATTTTAATTATGGATAAAGGGCCTTTTGGGTATTATTTAAAAGACAGAATGTAATGATAAGTATTCAAATTCTGTAGGATGGAATCATAATGATATTATTGATACTTGATGTCTAATTATCTCTCCATTTACTATTTAATAGTTACCACTTACAATTTACTTTTTTTTTTTGTTTTTGAAACAATTTAATTTTTTTTTTGTGGTTCTAATTATAGTTAGCACTTAGTTTTTTTTTAATAAAAAAAACCCTTTTTTAAAACTATTCATGGAACTACCGCTATTTTTAAAACAATTTGTAAAAATATCGTTGTTTTCTTATTTCTCATTCTCAATCTGAGAACTTCATACTCATTCTCAACCTGTGAAGTCTATTGGAATTTCATCTAACTTGTCATCGTCCATAATGGATATTTGGCAGCATGTCGAAACACACTTCTCATATTGGACCTGAGAAGTCCTTTAAACATCTCATATGTGAATTATATAATGATGATGTGAAACGTGTAATGTGTCATAATGAAAAGTGGATATAAAAATTGACTTTTATATCCACTTTTCAAAATTATCATCCACTTTTCTCTATTAACTCCACACATTAACTTTTTAAAATGACAAAAAAAAAAAAAAATTGTACAAACCTTTTTACAATGAACACTTATTAAATAACAGTTCAAAATAAAATACTAAACTATTCTTTGCGAACGGATGGAATATTTGATTATGTTTATTTTTTGAACCGATAAAAGCTGAAAAATTCTATTTTGCTAGCTATCGAATAATCAAGCAATAATAGGAACAATAAATAAATAAACGATGAACTACGAACACGCGATATACGTGGAAAACCCCTTTAAAAGGGTAAAAACCACGGGAGGAAATCAACACACTAAAAACATCATTGTGCAGTTACAAAAACAATCTCAATTTTCATAATCGTGAATCCTCACCGACTAACCAAAGATTGTTTTGCCGAATCCACATATACCGCACCAAGTGGTTGATTGTCGAACACCTCAAATCTTCAAGTCCTTCGAGATATTTCCAGAATTCACCGGAAGAGTGACTCAACAACTTGAATCAAACATTGAAGAACAGTTCCTTGGAGTGTGTAATTATGTTGTTCCACGGTTCATGTACTCCAAGACCCAATCAAGAAAATCACCCAAGATGATGTTGCAGCACTCTCGTTTTTTAACACTTAAAAATAATGCCTATGTAAACATGAATATAATCAGTGGCCAAAACGAAGCACTCGTCCCTCTCTTCTCATCCGTAATTGGTTCCTTTTTGCTGCTGTCGTTCCCCAATGATAAAAGGACTTGCCGAGAGCCTTCCTTGCTGAGGAAGAATTTCCAAATCTTTTCAAACCGTGATTGCTTTATTTGCTTTCCTTATTAAGCTGCTACGTATAGACAAAATCTCTCGATACTCTTGATATCTGATCACTTCCATTACCTAAAAGATCTCATTCACTCAATTTACAAAAGATTTAATTTCCTCCACTTCCTAAACAGACACACTAAAAATAAAAGGACAAATAAAATACAACTTGATAAATAAGGATACAAATAAATGTGTTTTTTGTTGTGCAATTTGCCAACACGGATAGACTGTGGCCTATGGTCCTAACAAAAGCTATAGGTACCGAAGAGAATTGTACTGAGAATGTACAATTCTTCGGGTTTTTTTTTTCAAGTATCCCTCAACTGTTGCGTTAGGATCTTGAATGAATTTCATATGAGAATCACTGATGAAATTATAAGAAAACGAAATCAAAATTTTTTTTTTGGGTAAATACAAAGATCTATTGGCCTCGTTTGATTCGGGGATTAGGAGGCTGGGATAGGATAACACAAGTCTAATCACACACAATCCCACGTTTGGTTCCCGAAAGCATGTGGGATTACTAATACCATGACTAATTTAGTCCCTATATGGGGGGTATTATTTATTGGGGGGGGGGGGGGACTGTTTAGTCCCGGAAGGGAAAGAGCAGATAATTGCAAAAATGCCATTACCCAATCGTTTCACCTGCTTATTCTTTCTCTTATCATTTCGTCCTTTGCTCTCTCTCTCTCTCTCTCTCCACCAGGTGACTCCATCGCCAAGTCCAAGCATCTCCATTGAAATTTGTTCGCCATAGTTTCCAGTTTTCCTATTCTCTGTCGTTGAATTCCCGATCGGACTCACCATTGAAGATTTCTCTACGAAAGCCTGAAGAATTCACAAGGCCTCTTCTTGTGATCCCCTTTTGTTCTTGTTTTTTATATAGTTGGATATTCCTTTTTGTTGCCGTGATTTTTGCCCCTATGATTTTTGTTTTTTTTAGGTTGCCTTTGTGAGAGAGAGGAGGGGGTGAGAGAAATAGTCTTGAAATTAATCCAGAATTTAATGAGAGAACCAAACATGGGATAGGCCTAACTAAGGGATATCATTTAACTCAAATTCATGCTTTGATGCTCTACAAGTGGTGCTAAACTTAAATCTTCGATTTCCAGCTGCATTGAAAAGCGAAATCAACTTTTGGGTTTTCTTCTCCAAGCTTTTTTCCTGCAACATTCATCAAAAGTAAGTTCAAAATTTCAAGGAAGTTTCGTGAGCTGAAGACGATCGAGAGACGAAGAAAACGAACGGAAGGCAGATGGATTTCAAGCTCTGTTGATGGATTTAGATAGTCAGTTTCCCCTTTTGAAGTCGTCTTTGGGGCATCAAAGCCCTAATTCGGGATCTGTCGCTGCTTCTGGTTCTTCCCCTCCTGTTGGGGTCGAAATTCTTCCTGACAAATGTGGTGATAATATTCTGGATCGGCTGGAGCAAATAACAACTGAGAACATCGAGCATAAGTTCATTGATCCGTCGGATGGGCCGACGGCTCGTCAGATTAAGATGTTGAATGCTGAAATCCTATGCTGCGAAAGGAATTGAGTGCTAAGAATGAATCTAAATCTTCTGAGGTTATCACTCCCCCTCCTCCTAAATGGTGTGATGTGGTTAACCGCCCCGGGGAAAACGTTCGCATGAAATTGTTTTTTCAACCCCCTGAAATCAGAGAGGCTAGGGTTGTGGTGTGCCCTACTGATGGTATAGTTGAAGATGGGGCTTCTAAATGGTCAAATTGTGTTGTGGGGTACTTTTTGGATAAGGGTCTCCCTTTTATGGCTGTCAAGAACATTGCTCTTAAGATTTGGAAGAAGTTCAGAATTGAGAAGGTGTCCGCAAATGAGCAGGGATTCTTTTTCTTTCAGTTTAGTCAGGAGGATGCTCACCGTAAAGTGGTAGAGGCTAGCCCTTGGCATTTTGCAGGTAAGCTATTTGTCCTAAAGCAGTGGTCTCCTCAAATGAATTTGGTGAAGGATCAACTTACTAAGGTGTGGACGGCCCACCGGGATTCGGCGCGATTCGCGTTCGAAAAGATTGTGATTGTTTGAGTCGCCACCCGGATTTGAGGTCCGAACCCGAGAAACCGATAAAAACATGACTTGTTTGCCCATTTGAAAAAGATTTCACTGATCATGGCGGAACCAAAGATTTCTCGGATTCGGGGGTTTGGTTACGAGAGGGGAAGGGTTTTACGGCACCCCTCTCGCCCGGTCCGTGAACCGGTCTCTACTCGATATTTTGTGGGATTTTGAAAATGTTTGAAGTCTGATTTATTCACAAAATAGGAAACGGGGAGGGGAATCACGTAAACAACGATAAAGCATGACAATATAAATTTAAAGTGGATGCTTGTGCACATGATCTACATGAATAATGATGATGTTGATAAGTGAAATGATTACAAATATTTACAGGAAATGCGAAATTACAGAAATTATACAACAATTCCAGAAAGTACAAGCATTGTGGCCCAACAAACTGTTTTGCAAAACTGGATTCCAGAACAGGGCTTGAGCGCTCAAAGACAAGGGCTTGAGCGCTCAAACCCTTCAAACCAGCTTGAGCGCTCAAGGCCCATGGCTTGAGCGCTCAATCCGGTTCCAGGCAACTGTGATTTTACTCTCTTTTTCACAGCTTCTCTTCTCATTCTTTACAAGATCAACATTAATCAAACGTTTTTTTTTTAGGAAATCAGATGAAAAAGACTGATTGATCCTTAAAAGAATAGGAAGAGAAAAGAATCCCCATAAATTAACAAGGAAATACTTTTGAAAAGAGAAATCCAAACTCTAAACACCATAATAACAACATACACACACCATCGGCAAGCTAAACCATGGTCCATCATTGAAACAACAAAGAAATCAACAAAACGCCCAAGAACAGCTTGAGCGCTCAGGTTATTGACCTTGAGCGCTCAAGCCATAAGCTGGCTTACCAATTTCTGATTTGAAAAAGGATGATTGATGATTCTCAGGACCTTCTGGAATTTAAACAGAAGCATAAGAGTATGATTCCAGTCACTCCTTCGCACCCTAAGATACGGCTTACAAAGGTTTTGATTTTCGATCATCACAAAATGGTTTAAACAATGTTCATGCATACGGTTTTATGACACAAATAAGCAGTTTTGGGAAATCCAAGAACATTGATAAACATTGAATGATGATCGAAACCAAAGGAAGACACAAAATCAACAAAAAGGAATTTGTTCAGAACTGGGCTTGAGCGCTCAAAGCCTGAAGCTTGAGCGCTCAACCCCTGCTACAACTGCAGATTCGAAAACTCTTTTTAAACGATTCTTAGACCTTTGTAAGCTCAATGCAAGTACAAAGAACTTGCTTGAACTCACTGGTCTTCCTCAGATGAACCAAAACAGTGAGGTTTTCACATTTTTGCTACCTTTTGGAAATGCTTGTGAATTTGAACTTGATTCTGGGCTTTGGGGTGGACGATTGTGAGTATTTTGACTAGTATTTGGAGTGAATTCGATAATGTGGGTGGTTGGTTGATGATCAAGAACTGAATTTCTGGGTTTGAAGAATGGTTTTTGGCCGATGGTTTTGATAACAGTTGAGTGGTTTTGTTAGAGAGAGAAGTGAGTGTTTGCTGGATCAATTCAGAGGGGTGGAGTGTGAGAAAATGTGTCTCCAAAACCAGGGGTGGAAGGTGGATTTTATAGAGTGAGTGGGAGAGAAGAGAGGAGAGAGGAAGAGTGGGTTTGTATTTTAGGGGTAGTTTTAGGTGTATTTTTGGGGTTAGTGGGGTGTATTATACACATGTAGATCGTATAAGATCGCCCCAGACGCTCCCCATGCAGAAAATCTCATGATTAGATATTCTGCAGGTTGCTGACTGGATCAGAGTTGAGCGCTCAAAGCCATAAGCTTGAGCGCTCAAGGTGCTTTCCCAGAGTTGAGCGCTCAAAGCCATGGGCTTGAGCGCTCAAGGTGCAAGATGACAAATTGCTGGCTTGGCTTGGTTCAACACTGTTTGGGTTGGTTTGAGCTGTTTTGGTTGCTGTTTGGTTAATTTTGATCAAGTTCAAGTCACTTTCACAAGTTCCAGGTAATTATGATTGGTCCGTTTCATCATCGGAAATGCTCGAGCACATCTCGGGTTCAAAATTGGGGTGTCTACATAAGGTTCCTGTTTGGGCCCATCTATATAATGTTCCTTTGGAATTATGGTCGGCCGATGGGCTGAGTTTTATAGCAAGTGCTATTGGTGTGCCTCTTTTTGCTGATAGTTTGACTGAGCGTGCTGAGAGATTGAGTTATGCCAGGATTTGTGTTGAGGTGGATGTTGGTGCAAATTTGCCTGATACGGTGGATGTGATGTACACAAATGGAAGGGTTATCACTGTTGGGGTTAAGTATCCTTGGAAACCTGTTAGGTGCATGGATTGCCATGTGTTTGGGCATTCTGTTCAACAATGTGCTAAGAAAGTGGCAGCGGCTACATCTGCTTGGGTGGTTAAACCTTTGGCTGATAAGTATGGTGTTTCTGGTTCTGAGGAGATTCTTGATCAGGTGGTTGAGGTTCCTGTTGATCAGCCTGCTGGTGATCCTCTTTTGGATGGTGCTCTGGGTAGTTTGGATAGGGATGCAGGTCAAGCTTCTTCTAGTATGCGTCGTAGTCCTGTTGTGGTGCCTGTTTCTTCTGGCGGGAAGGGTAGCCTTGAGCCGTATGATGGGCAGGGTCATTCCCCCCCTTTAGTGGGGAGATCTTCTAGTCTGGTTGGTATGGATCTTGTACTTGGTGGAAAGAGTGCTTTTGAGATTGTTTCCCCTAATTCCTTTTCTGTTTTGGCACCTGCTCCTAGGGCTCTTGATGAATGTGATGGGAAAGGTTTTCATAGTGTTGGTGATGAGGTGTTTGAAGACTCCTCTCTTCCCTCATCTATTATTAACAAGATCATTGTTCCTCCTGCTCGTACAGGTAAGAAAGGTAGGGGTAGAGCGAAAAATAAGGTTGGTGATCCTCCTAATATAAAGGGGGGTGGGGGTGGTACTTCCAAGAATTAATTTTCATAGAAATCACCAGAATGGGGGTCTGGAACATTAGGGGCCTTAATGACCCCTTGAAACAACGTGAAATTTTTTCTTTTATTAAGTCCCATAAACTCTGTTTGATGGGTATTGTTGAGGCTATGATGAGGCCTGAGAATATGACTTCTTCCTGTGCTCATTGTTTCCCTTCTCATTGGAGTTTTATTCACAATATTGGTACCGCTGTTGTTGCCAGAATTGTTGTTGGTTGGGATCCATCAGTGTTCAAGATGGATGTTATTCTTTCTTCCCCCCAAATCATATGTGTTAAAGCTTTCTTTGGGGATCTCAGCTTTGTCTATATTTCAGTAGTATATGGTTAGAATCAAACTCTTGGTAGGCAGGATTTATGGTCTGATATGAGGTTTTTAGGGTCAATTATCGGGGACTGTCCTTGGATTCAACTTGGTGATTTCAATGTGGTTAGGAGGCCCACTGAGCGATTGGTGGGGTTTGATCAAAATGGTGCAGATGATTTTAATGACTGCTTGGATTTTTTGAATATGGATGATTTGCCTTCTAGAGGGTTCTGGTTTACATGGTCCAGTAGAAGAGGAGGTATGGGTGTCAATAAGAGCAAAATTGACAGGGCTTTGGTTAATTCTGTTTGGCTAGATAAGTTCCCTGATTTCGAGGCTGTTTTTCTTGCCCCTGGTGTATCGGACCACTGTGCTATTTTGGTTACTGTTTTACATGAAGTCCATGTTCGAAGACCTTTTAAATTCTTCAATTTTTGGCTTAAAAATAGCAATTTCAAGGAAGCTATTGTTTCTTCTTGGGATTCTCCTTTGGTGTCTTCTGTGCGATCCAGATTGGGCCTCAAGCTCAAAAGGTTGAAACCTATTTTGAAGGGTCTGAATCAACACTACTATTCTGATATTAGTGGCAGAGTGACTCAGTTGCGAATGGAATTGGGTCAAATTCAAGCTCAGTTTCAAGGGGATCCGGATAATATTGCTTTACGGGATATGGAGCAGGAGGTGTATCTGAATTTTGTGGACATGAGTGGTGCTGAGGAGGCTTTCAAAAAGCAAAAATCAAGGGTGCAATGGCTGGCCTTAGGGGATCAAAATACTCAATTCTTTCATCACAAACTTAAATCTCATTGTGTGCGGCATAAGATTCTTAGTCTTAATACTTCTACAGGGGTTAGACTGACTGATCCTACAGAGATTAAGAAAGAAATCCTGGGATATTATGAAGGTCTTTTGGGGTCCTCTTTTGCTCAGAAGATGGATGCTTATCCGGCTTTACGTCTAGCTTTAACAAGAAAAGTGGGTTCTGAGTTTAAAGATGGGTTGGTTAAGGCCGTCTCTAAGGAGGAAGTTAAGGCTGCTATGTGGTCTATTAAGGGGGATAAAGCTCCTGGGCCTAATGGCTTCACCTCTGCTTTTTTTCAGCACTATTGGGATGTAGTGGGAAGTGATGTTACAGAGGCTATTTTGTTGTTTTTTAGGTCTAGGATTTTGCCTAAATCTTGGAATTCAACTGTGTTATCTCTTATTCCAAAGACCCAAGCTCCTTCTACCATTAAAGATTTTAGACCTATTGCTTGTTGCAATGTGGTGTATAAATGTATCACAAAAATCCTTGCCAACAGAGTTCAAGCTATCCTTCCTGGCCTTATTAGTCCTTGCCAATCAGCTTTTATCAAAGGACGGTCCATTGTAGATAATATTTTGTTGATGCAAGAAGTTGTCAAAAACTACCATAAGAATGAAGGCTCTCCACGGTGTGCAATTAAGATGGATATTATGAAGGCATATGATTCTGTTGACTGGGCTTTCCTCTTTGATGTTATGTCTCTTATGGAGTTCCCTGATCAATACATTCAATGGGTTAAGGTTTGTGTTTCAACTCCTATGTTCTCAATCGCTATTAATGGGCAATTCGAGGGATACTTTCCTGGGAAAAAGGGTCTAAGGCAAGGGGATCCACTATCTCCCTATCTTTTCTTGCTGGTGATGGAAGGCTTTTCTGCTCTATTTCAGTATAAGATGGTTCAGTCGGGCTTTGTTTTCCATCCTAAATGTCAGCCTTTGCAGTTGTCTCATTTAATCTTTGCTGATGATTTATTTGTGTTGAGTGGTGCTAATCCTCAATCCTTCAAAACCATTCAGGATACATTACAAGACTTCTACTTGTTTTCTGGTTTGAAGCCTAACATGCAGAAAAGTTCAATATTCTTTGCTGGGGTTAGCCATCATGATAAGCTGCAGTTGTGTAACATCTTTCCAATTCCTGAAGGGGTCCTTCCTGTCAAGTACTTAGGGGTTCCTTTGATTTCTACCAGACTTAGGAGTGCAGATTGCAGCCAGCTTATGGATAGAATTTTATGTAGAATTCAATCTTGGACTAATAAAAAGCTGTCTTATGGAGGGCGTACTCAGTTAGTAATTTCTGTTCTTTTTAGTATTCAAGTCTATTGGTCTTCTATTTTTATCCTCCCTCAAAAGGTTCTCAAGGCTATTGATAAAATGCTTAGGGCATTTTTATGGTCAGGTCCTGATCTCAAACCTTGTGGTGCTAAGGTCGTTTGGTCTACTATTTGTACCCCTAAGGAGGAAGGAGGTTTGGGGTTCAGGCATCTTTCCACTTGGAACAAGGCAGCCATGTCAAGACATATTTGGGCTATTAGCATGAAGGCAGATACTCTCTGGGTTAAATGGGTGCATATCAATATTCTTAAAGGCAAATGCTTGTGGATTGTTAATATTCCTACTGCAGCTTCTTGGACTATTCGAACCTTGTTCAAGCTTAGAGATATTGTTCAGCCTTGGATTACTTATAGAATTGGTAACGGTGATTCTACCTTCTTATGGCTGGATAATTGGCATCCTCTTGGGCCATTGTTCAAGCGATTTGGGGAGGCTGTGGTGCAAAATAGGGGCCATGCATTGAAGGCCAAGGTTAGTTCTATTATTCATCATGGTGGTTGGAGGTGGCCAAGGACAAGGAACCCTGTTATTAGAAGTATTATTGGTCAGACTCCATCTGATTTTCTTCCCAATGGTAATACCTCAGACTCAATTGTTTGGAATCTTAATAGGAATGGCCTGTTTTCCTCCAAGTCTGCTTGGCACGCCTTAAGGCCAGTTCGCCCTATCCTTCCTTGGTGGAAAATTGTTTGGTTCTCGCACCATATTCCTAGATGGGCTTTCATTGAGTGGCTCATCTTCTGGGAGAGATTGTCCACGAAAGATAGATTGGCTAGTTGGGGGGTTCCATTGGATATGTCTTGTTGCCTGTGTAATGGCTCTGTGGAGACTCATGACCATTTATTTTTTGCTTGCCCTTTTTCTCACCGAGTTTGGGATTATTTTTTGGGGTTGAATAATGTTAACAGTAGTGTTCTTAGTCTTGCTGATGAAAGATCTTGGGCCTGCTCATATAAGGCTGGCAAGTCCTTAGAGCATTTGGTGTATAGACTCTCTCTTGCTGCCTCTTTGTATTGGCTTTGGAGGGAACGGAACCTTCGCATTTTCCAGCATCAAAGTAAGGATATCGCAGGGTTGATTTCCCGGATTGAAAGGGATGTTCGGGCCTGCATGGCTTCCTGGAGGGGCATTAAGAAGAATGATTCTAACCGGTAGCTTGCCATTAGATGGAGAGTGTCTCCCAGAATTTTTGTTCCTTAGGCGGGTAGTTTTCATGTTTTTTCTAGCTTTGTATAGCTTTGTGCAGATAGGTCGTGATCCTTTATTGTTTTGGCTTAGGCCTCTTATTTTCGTTGTTTGAGCTTTATAATATTTTACAGATTACCGGAAAAAAAAAGAAGGGATATCCTCATATTAATCCTGCATGAATCAAACATGAGACTATGTAGGATTCAAGACTAAATTAGTCCCAGGCCGGGACTATTAATCCCAGGACTATCAATCCTGCCTATTTTAGTCTGCGAATTAAACGAGGCCATAGAGTGCCACTAAAAAGGAAATCAATATTATTAAGCTAATGTTCTGTATTAATTCCTTCCGCAATACCAAGACCCGACAAACCCTAAAAGGATTTTTGATATGTAATTGGGTTTTTGAGAGAGTGTGTTTTTTTGGCTTTTTTCTAGCTTCAAATCCCACCAAAGTAAAACTAGATATGAGTCTATGTTGGTTAATTAACAAATCAAAATTAAACATGCTTGTTGAATATTTTGAAGTTCTATTTCTGAATACGATCTGGTAACATTGGATGGATTGGGTTGATTTGGAATTGGGTTTTCAGATGAGTGGCGGGGAAGAGAGAGGATTTTAAGGGTAGGAGAGAGAGTGAAAGAGGAAGAGGGGGAGGCAAAGGTGGAGGTGGTGTGTAAATGTGTCACATTCTAGGTGGAATAGGATGCCATGTAAGCATTTAACGGAGTCAACTAAAAAAAAAAAACGTTAGTTATTTGATGGATGAGACGGTAGCTAGGGGTCTATTTGAGGATGGAAGAAACGTTTTGGGGTGAAATTGATTTTTTTTTAAGTTTGGGACTCTTTGAGGCATTGACGTCAAAGAAGAAGAAGAACAAAACCTTCTCTCTCTCTCATCAGGCGATCAGAAAACGGTGCGGCATCTTCATTCAACACTAAGGCAAGTTTTTTGCTCTCTCTCTCAGATTTTATTATTATGTACGCGAACACAATAATCACATCACCTGCGTTCACGTAGATGTTTGTTTGATTTGTGGATCCAAGATGCCCGATTTCTTATTTTCAAGGGTTTTATGTGTTCTTATCTCGATTGTCTATATGTGTGAAATTCTTGTGTTTGGGTGTTGTTTATGACCGATTTATGGGGAGAAATTGGTATTTGGTTTGAGGTAATTGTCAAATTTGACGAATTCTATGTGTACGTGATCTATTTGGGTGTTATGGTTGACAAGATCTATTGTAGTCGATCAAACTTGTCTTCCAGTTCATGCTATTGAAAATACGTGCACACAAAAGTACATCCTTTTGTTTCTTTAGCTTAAACGGAAATTGGTATTCGCTGCTTATGAATTACAGGTATTTGTTAGGCATAAGCTTATTGTTTTCCAACAAAATCATTGGCCCAATGTTTGTGTTTTCCTGTTTTGTATTGTTCAACTAGGAATTCAGGAGTTCCTTTGAAAACGAGCACTAGCATGAGATGAAGTCACTTAAGCTACACGATAATTCTCTAACACTGCCAGCTAACATCTTCTGGATCACCTCATCACATCATGTACCCAATTGACAAAATTTTCAGCGAATTGCAATTCAAATAGTACGACGAGTTCGAATATATGTTTGGGAAGGGGACTAAGGTGCTTCACCTTGATTTCCATGCTTTAGCTGATTATATGTTTGGGTGTTGTCATTATGAGTTACCTCAACATATCCAAACTCATCGTTCCAAGAATTGCATTTTTCCCTTTGCAGAGTAGTGCCTAAAAGAGGTGCTAACTGGAATACGCTGATGATAATCATATGCCTCAGTTTGTTCCTGTACTTCTATTTATCAGCATAAGCTTCAGCTATTCGGGCCATATCTTCCTTCAGTTCATATTTCCTGTTTTCTCGGCAAGTCGAGAGGGATAACGTCTTGTTAGCTAAATCATGCTGAAGGATAGAACTGGGGTTTGGGAAAAGCTGCATGTCTTAGTTAATGTGGACCAGGATTTTAGTTTCTACTTTGTTTTCTTCTTTTGTGACGCCCCATGGATAAGTGCTTAGAGTTGAAATGACATTATTGCTTTGACAGTCTGATCTTTAAAAATTTCAAGAAGTTTGCTTCGCAATGTTGAAATGTGCATCCCAATCACTTTGAATGTTTGTAAATTTTAGTTACTTCACAGTTCATTGCATTAATTCTTATTCCCTTGTCTATATTGAAAGTTGAAACTGCATTTTGAAAGTTGGAATTTTTTTTGTTCAACTTGACCAACAAATATGACTAGAACCTGGAAAATTGACTTGTTAAGCTTGCCTTGTGCCTGTTCATGAAGAGGTAGTCCTCTTTTTTAAGGTCTATTGGTTAAGGTGACTTGGACATGTCTATCGATATGGTCGATCCAATAGTTTAGGAGGAGTGATATGGTTACTATAGATGGTAGCTCCAAGGGAGGGGTGGAATCGACTTTAGAGGCGGTGATTTCAAAAGACCTAGGTTTCTTGGATATCACGGAACAGGATGCCCTTGACAGAACTCAATGAAGGCAACGGATTTATGTAGCTGACCCCCAGATTGGGACTTAAGACTCGGTTTGGTTTGATTTAGTAACTTTGGCTTATGGTGATGGGGTACGCAAGTTGCTGAACATGCCCCTTTGAAGTTGTTTTTCTGCTATACTGCAGCTGCTCTAATTTGTCAGCAACATTATGAAATTGTTAATTGATAACTTTTTTTTAAAATTTATTTATAGATTTAAGCATTTTTATTGTGATTTGATTTCTTAAATTACTTATGAAAACTGTCCCCATGTAAAGTCATTTGATGCTTTCAGGCAGATGACCTACCTGTAGTCATATCAATTGTGAAAACTGAAAATTATCTTTGCCACTATGAGCTTTGTTTTTCACGCTTCCTAATTTGATTAAAATGTTTTGCCGAAAGATTCAACCAACTTCCTTGCAATGTGAATTTGGGATTTTTATTCGAAGTACTTGTGGTTTAAATACATTTTCATTTCAGTGTATAGTTTGCATGATACATTGAACAAATCGTGAAAGGAACTGGTCTTCCTCTCTATTCCTTTGTCCCTAGGTCAATGCAGTACTTTTTGTTGGGCCCCATTCTATTATGGTTTTGTCTATTGCCCTTCATAAGGGTTATTGTGTATACTTCAGACGACTATACTGTTCTTCTTGATCAAAAGAGAGTTAAAATTCAGTAACAGTGAGCTTGACATTGCTTAGTGTGGTCATGGCCCAAGCAAATGAGCTGACCATCTGATTTCATTTAAGTAAAGGAATTTGGTTAAGAGGTTTGGATTTCGAAAGCACTGACATTGTGTAGGTTGGTCAGTCGACAATTGGATGAAGCTGTTTATATGCACGCAATATGCATGCACATTGACACCCAGGCGGCCTGTGCATGCGGCCACATTAACACAGAAATGCAAATGATAGGGAGATAAGAGTTGGGTTTGGGAGGAGGGAGATAATGTGGTATTTGCTTTTTGTGTTGAGTGGTTGAAAGCATATTCTTTTACCAAACGATGCAGGATGTCAGAGACGGAGACACCCTTTAGACCAAGGGAGAAGCTTCTTGAGAAGCAAAAGTTTTACCAAAGCATCCACAAACACACATATCTCAAAGGTCCTTATGACAAGCTCACATCGGTGGCCATTCCTGCAGCTCTGGCTGCTTCTTGTTTGTTTCTTATTGTGAGTTAATTTCTACAACCAAATTTGATATTTCGTTGTTTGGGGTCATTTTTTTGTGGTAAATTCTGAAACATCACTTTTTTCCTTAAATTTTATGCTTTCTGTCCAGGGACGCGGTGTCTACAACATGTCTCATGGTATTGGAAAGAAAGAATGAAAAGCTGTTTTCTGCTAGATGAGGGCCCCATCTGGAAGCTCAAGTCTTAAAATTATGCTTTCGGCTTTGTCTGGTTTTGTTCTTGAAGTTTTTAGCTTGATCCTTTTAATAATTGCATGGTTGCAAATATTTTGGTAGCAACTGATGTTTTTTTTTTTTTTTGAACTGCAGTAGCAACTGATGTTGAATCTTCTTTTAGAACGACTTATTTTGCTTGTTTCCTTACTGGTTCACGGTTTAGTTCTTGGATGGATTCTTTCGGCGAAAAAGGGAGTTTGTCTATATTCTCAAACATGTGCCAAACCAACAGCTCATCTTTGGAAAAGGGAAATCTTTGTATCCAAGATGAAGAATCACAACAATCCAAAAAAAAATAAAAGACAAGGAAAGAGAAATCTAGAATGAAAAAGTTTCAAGTGATCAGCAGACAAACTCCCTTTTCTGCTGCTCTGTTTGAGTCGTTACACAGTGCTAAACGAGTCAGCTTCTGATCCAGAATTTCTTCTATTTCCTCATCCGATTTCTCTGTAACAGCAGCAGCTGGAGTTGAAGACAACGATTCCTCCGTAACAGCAGCAGCTGGAGTTGAAGTCTTCAACGATTCTGCCATTTTTGTACCTTCTTACTTAGCGGAGACAAAACAGAGCAGCGAGGGTAGGAATAAGGCATTGGAAACAAGTCTTCAAGTTTTGTTATTTTTATAGCTTTACCTCAGCAAAATTATGCTTGCCCACCAGCGAGGATTCTATTAACCTCTTCAAATATGGAACCGTGATGCATTGCCTTCGCTGGCACATTATTTCTTTGTTACCAAAAACTGAGACATTTAGCAGGTATTGTCGTTTAGTATTTAACGAAACCTAGCATAGCAGTACACAAAAAAATGTAGAGCTATAGTAGCTGAGCAGACTGTTATCAACTTCCCCACGAGTGGAGTGATGAAAGATTTACATAGGACGTTTAAGTGAGAAAGCAAGTAAATTCTCAGCTTTATAAAGCATTTTAAAATGGTGCATATCCTAATATCAGGTATGCAAAAAATCAGAGTCATCACTGCCCGTTTTCATGTTGCATTTATAGTCGTAAAACAATTTCTTTGGAAGTAATTATGCAAACCCAAGTGTAGATCCTTGCCAGAGGCTGCGCATACCTACTTAGATGCAGCATGTTTGCTTCGGTTATGAAAACCCTAGATGAAGATCGTGACAAATACCTGTAGAATATCACAACCAAATAGCACAAATTAGTTTCTAGTTTTCTTCTACAATTGAATGAAAATTGCTTAACAAAAAGGAATCAATCAAAATAAAATGCAAACCATCTAAAGAGCAAGTTTTTTTTTTATTTACCCTTAAATAACCAAACCGAAACAAAGGAACGGATGAATTAATTCTTTCCAACACCTACGAATGGCTTTTATATAGCGCCGATCAAACAAACGAAAATTGAAAGCCACAATTTTGGAGCTGTATCAACAGGACTTGATCACATCACAAGCGTACTTCCTTCATGTCTCGCAAAATAAGCAAAAAGGAGGGGGAAAAAAAAGACCCAAATAAGCCATGAAATGAAGGACAATTTGGTCCAAAACAGCCAAAAATGGAGCAACTCTTCCTTGTAGGGTGTCTTGTGCCTAATAACGTAAAATACTTATAGCCTTCATGACGTCTCTTGACTACGTCCTCCAATGAATCTCATGGTTATTTTATCAATATCAATACAGCTGAAGGGGTGTGGAAAGACTGAATAAGATAACTGTTCCCCAGAATGTATCATTTGAAAGGAGGAGGGGGGCCTGCTGTGCAAGGCTTGCACAGCAGGTGCTGTGCACCCAAATTTGATTCCAAAACGTCACTGTTTGTGGCCAATTCCAAGGCTTTGCAAAATGCAATTTTGTGGGATTCACTTTCGGGTCCCACACAAACGATCCGAACCGTTAAATAATTTTAAAATAATTATTTAAGTGGTCTCAGGGAAAATCAGACCCACCGGATATGTTTACGTTATTGATTTAATTTGTGTGATTTTTATTCAGAATTCAAGACCCTACCAATTTGATAGAACTTTCAAGAAAAATTATAAAATTGTGGGCTCGGTAACCCATTAATTTGAATGATAAGGGTCGTAGGGATTGTTGAGAAGAGCATCCAGTAAAAAAATTATGTCGTTAAGACATCGGTACGTATAAAAAAAAATTATTTTTATTTTTATTTTTTTGATACCTATCGATGTCCATACAACATAATTTTCCTAGATACTATTCTCAACAAGCCTTACGACCCTTATGATTCATATTAATGGGTTACCGAGCCCACAATTTTATAACTTTTCTTGAAAGTTCTATCAAACTGGTAGGGTCCTGAATTCTAAATAAAAATCACACAAATTATATCAATAACGTAAACATATCCGGTGGGTTCGATTTTCTCTGAGACCACTTATATAATTATTTGAAAATTATTTAACGGTTCGGATCGTTTGTGTGGGACCCGAAAGTGGGCCCCACAAAATTGCATTTTGCAAAGCCTTAGAATTGGCCATAAACGGTGACGTTTTGGAATCAAATTTGGGTGCACAGCATGCCCCCCTCCTCCTTTGGGAACAGTTATTTCCCTGCTCTTATGAGATCAAATATTTTTCGAATGGAGCGGCCACGATCCTGCAGCACGAGCAAACTGTCAGAGCACCCTTGCCTCTAGGCGGCAAGGGCCCTCCGATGCTTAAGTTAGTATTGACGAACTGGAGGATAAGCGAAACGAGTGTGTAAGTATCAGAATGAGGTCAAGCATACCTCTAGTGTTTAGGAGTCATGTGCTTATATAAGCGGTTAATTTGCACTTACATTCCCTGTGGAATTCTTCTCTGTATGGAATCCTTCCGTGCTTAGGATTCTTCCTTATTGGGCAGTGTAGCCTGCATGATTCTGTATCCTTATTCGACAAAAATTCTTGCCAAGATGACCGCATATTGCTCGTTCAGAGCTTTACCCTACATGGGAGTTCGCTTCTTGTTTAGTAAGTTGACTGACTTTCCATCTATGAGTAAGATTTTGCTTATCTTCGCAAGCTCAACTGATTCTGAGAATATCTTTGAATATTCCCTCCTTTCCTTATCTTCGCAAGGTAAGTCTTCGAATATGGGCTTGGTGATCATTCGCGTTTGTTCTGTGCCTTTTACCTCGTGCATGGGCACGTGGTAATTCAGGACGAGCTAGTTTGTACATCTTCTGTAGTTCTTAGAAAATACCCCACACATTTAATATGCACATTTGAAGACTGTTCCCGAGAATGTATCATTTGAAATAGAATGCGAATGAATTCGGAAGAGAGAGACCATGGTGGGCTGCAAATCTTCACCACTTAATCATTCTTATCAATTGATCAACCACAATTGAATTTAGTGCCATCGTCTAAAGCAATCTGAAGAACAATGAAACGCATGCTCCATTTAGAGAAATGAAATCCATATGAATCGCAATTTAATTCAACTGGAGCAGTTTGGTTCAAGTTTTTCTAATATTTTTGTTTGGTTCTAGTTCAAAAAAACAAAAAACAAATTCAAATGATTTGATTGTAAATTTGCATTAATGGTTCCGGTTCGAAATCGAATACCAACCGCATTTCTATCTTTGTATGATAATGCCTTGCACGCCATTATACTGTTGATCCCACTGTTTTTATGTTAGCAATCCAACCTATGAACGTCTGAAATCATCTTCAGATCAATTAAGCATTAACCTGTTACGCTTTCTAAAGCAAATTTATCTTCATAAACAATTAGAAATCACTATTTTTGTTTGGTTCTAATCCGGACTTTTGATTTCCGGACTTTTTATACAAATTTTTTTTTGACGATCCGATCCGTCCAATGTGTTCAGAAGGTGTTTTCAAGGGTCCTCGCGGAAAATCTTCAAAAAAAAAAACACCGGGAAGGGCTTGATCCAAGCAGTTTTCGCAAAAATATATAAATACAGTTTTTGCGAAAACTGCTTGGATCAAGTCCTTCCCGGTATTGTTTTTTGAATATTTTCCGCGTGGACCCTTGAAAACACCTTCTGAACACATTGGACGGATCGGATTTTCCAAAAAAAATTTGCAACACAAAAAAACCCTATTTTTTCCTTATTTCCGGGAGTGTGGACTAGAAAATCCACCTATATATATATATATATATATATATATATATATACACGAATTATCCTGTCAAGGATCCCGGAAATCCCGGATTGAAGCGTTTTGAAGCATTTAGAAAATGTTTTTGGAAAATCCGAGCCGTCCAATGTGTTCAAAAGGTGTTTTCCAAGGTCCACGCGGGAAATCTTCAAAAAAAAATACCCGGAAGGGCTTGATCCAAGCATTTTTTCGCAAAAAATGCACATTTACAGTTTTGCGGAAAAATGCTTGGATCAAGCCCTTCCCGGTATTTTTTTTTGAAGATTTCCCGCGTGGACCTTGGAAAACACCTTTTGAACACATTGGACGGTTCGGATCGTCAAAAAAATATCGGGAAGGTGGAGTCCCGGATTCGGGACTCCCGGACTTGATCGGGCCTCTATATATATATATATATATATATATATATATATATATATATATATATATATTAAATTTATCTTCTCGCAGAGCTATGATTTAGATTGGGACGAGGTTATTTAGTAAAGGCACACTTGTATATTTATTTTAAAAATATATGAAGAGAAATGTTAAGTTTAAAGCCAGGTTTTGTTCTGGATTTTAGTTAGAAAATAATAGGCTTGATTCAATTCTCCCGTAGTCTTTAAATGAAAGTAATTTTTTATCCAAATTATTCATCTTTTAAATCGCTATTTTAAAGCGATTTGAACTTAAAAACGAAATTTATCTCTTCATCATTTGAGCAAGCTGAAACCACTTCCTTATGGGTGGTGTGGATTTATTTTCATGCTAAGCAAATAGGTTTTGACAGCTTATAGGTGGTTTGAATTTATTTTCGTGAGAACTGGGAAAGAAACATGACAATTGAATAAAAACTTAGCTAATGAAACAGTGCCAAACAAAGGAGGAGTGGGGCGAGAAAGAACTGACAATCTGAAATACCAAAAGATATACTCCATTAGGTTTGTAAGCCCAAAATAACCAAAAAAAAAAAAACTACAAAAAAGAAATATTGAGGTCTGCAGCTCACTACCCATATGGACTCAAGGTCGTATCATCACTGAATGTTGCCTCATCCACAACCTCATTAAAAGAGATATGCCTGACGATCCGGTTGAGTTTACATGCTATGTGAGCAACAAAACCTACACAATGTTGAGGTACATGATTACATTGGTCACCTAGAGACTTCCAATGAGTGGACCCAGGGAAGGGATGTGCTTGTTACTGTTATGTACAACCATTGGTTAGGGAAATGTGAAAGAAGTTTGAATCTGCGCCGGCGACTTTTCCGGAGCTGGCGAAATTTTCCCGCGCTGGTAACTTTCCGGCGAACTTTCCGGCACCGGTGAACTTTCCAGCAAGAGTATGTCATGTATTAAATTTAATGTGAGGGTATATTTGTCTATTAAAAATGGAGAGTGGACCTTACACCATAGAAATTGCAAAAAGGGAGATTAAAGGAGTTATGGAATTATGAGGTGGACTGGACATGTTACAAAGAGTTATAATGGACCTTAGAGTAATTCTTTATATTTTAAATTCAACGAAGGTTAACCAAATTATATTGTTACGTCAGAGATTTATCGTTATACTCTATAATATTTCCTTTTAAAACTTGAGCAAGACAAAACTTGATACGGTATTAACAAAAATTTTGGTATATATTGAACAAAATACCCGTATAAATTCTGGTGGAGTTCTATTTCAAGCTACAGAACTTCCAGAAGCTTTGATGAACCAGCTAACTCCAACAGAATCTCCTATTTTGGTTCAGAGAAATAGTACAACCAATTTACGGGCTAAAAATTTATAAATTTTTTTGTTCTTAGCTTTGCATTTAAAAAAAAAAAAATTTCTCTGAACCAAGACTTTGCATTTTACATTGAGTTATCAGCCATTACCACAAAATCCCAATGGGCCGTCCATGAATATAGTAATAAATACATATATGCGAAAATACCATATAAAATCTTTGTACTTATTCTTTTCCAAAAAATGGTATAAAAACCAGCAAACGGAGTGTACAACTGAAAACTCATTCCTTGGTCTTCTTTTTGGCTTAAGCTTGACATCAATCTTCGACCTTAACATTTTGGGAAAATTAATTATAACATTTTTGTGTGTTCGTATGTGCAAATAATTTTGGATCATCTATGTGAAGCATGGAACACCAATCCCTCTAGAAGTCTATTGGGACTGATTTTGTAGCAGAGAATCCCTATGTCTCAATTTTTAGTGAAAAAGAGGATCCTATGAAAGCTAGAAAAGGTATAGAAAATGCTGAGGGGGACATGGTGGTTGATGATTCGATTGAGGACTCTGATTGTGAAGAAGCAGTTAATACTTAATACAGAGGTGGTGGAAGAAACTCAATGGGAAAAAATGGTAGAAATGGCGAACTCGATGGAGGTGGTGGGTAGAACATCTCAAATGGAGGGGATAAATCTTATGGTGGATCTTCGGCCAGCAAGTGTTAGGAGAAGAATCAGAAGACAATTCTTTGATGAATGCTTGAGCATTCAAAAGAGTGATGATATGGATGATAGTGAGTCTCTTGACACCCAAAGAATATTGGATGTTGAGAAGGAATTTCAGGAAACTCTTGCCATTAGAAATCGTCTGGGGGTGGTTCACTCGGACAGTGATAACTTGAGGATAAAGGAGATGATAGCGAGCGATTTCAATAGATTTGATGCTCTTCAAAGGCACCCCATCCCTTGTTAATGGGTTTCTATAGCAAGTCGTCATCTGGAAGGTTTTGAGGTTGGTCATGGGGCCTATTTTGGGTTTGTATCTTTGATTGCTTTAGGAGTTTGGGTTCCCCTGTTAGGTGTTATTTGGCTTTGCTTTTTTAGGTGCCTTTTCTTTATTCAACCTTGGTTGGATTCCCTTCCCCTCTCCCCTGGCTTGATGTACCCTTTGTCAAGTCTTCTTTAATAAAAAAATTTGCCGATCAAAAAAAAAAAAAAAAACAAAGACCTTAATGTTTTTCGTAAGTTGACAATTCACAATAGATTTCTCAGGGATCGGATTGATATCTAATTCAATTTTTTTAATAAAGATAAAATTTTTAATTATGCCATATTTAAAATAATCAAGGTATAATTTCAGTCATTTTTATAATAACCTTAAAATATTATTATGAATAACCCTTTAACCATATCACTAAGGTGCCTTACAAAGTATATTTTAATTATTATGAATCGACCCAAGATTCATACCAAAGAATTTGGTATTATAATCTCAAAATTTAAAAACGTGATCTTGGGATTTTCTCTACACATTAATTTTTTTTTCTCTTATTTTAAATATTTTCATTCGTACGCCAAGGTTTAAATCTAGTCTACACGAAATAATTACCCTCTATGTCATGTGGACTTCTTGGAATGAATTGCATCTTTCGAAAGCAAACATGAAATAACTGGATGATATAGCTAATTCAGACCATATTTTTCATGATAAGATTTAGACTATTTTTTATGAGGTAATTAGATAATCATCCTTTTTTTGGACACTGTGTAAGTTTTCATCCCTGTCAATTTAAACAGTTATGTTTTCATCCTTTTTGTGTGTGAAATACCTTGTTTACCCTTTTTAGTGATACAAAATAATATATGTAAATATAGTTTCCTAATTTAGAGGGATTTGATCAAGATATATACAAATGTTGTTGCCTAATAAAGGGGGATTGATTTGACTATTTCAAACGAAAATTTTGAAATGGTAAAGAATTGTAAAGGATTGTGTTGCCTAAAATTATGGATATTTTGAAATGGTTCAAAATTGAGTGGGATGATAATATTTCCAAATATTAGTCATAAGTACCAAAATTTAATTGGTTTTTGAAAAAAAAAAAAAAAGTGAACATCATATTTCAGTCAGTACGAGAAAAAAATGAACCATTACAGTGAACATGGTAAAATTAAACAACTTGCAAAATTGAATCATGGTAAAATATATCTTCAAAACATCTCACTGTTTATGGTAAATTTATATAATTCGTTAGCTTTGTTAAACAACTCCGATCATGGTAAAATCATATGCCTCAACCTCTACCAATTATCATGGTATAAAATGCGCACAAAATAGTAACATGGTAAATTAATATTTGTTAGATTGAATCATGGTAAAATCTTGTTGAATCATGGTAAAATCCTGTTCACAACTTTTTTCAATGATTATTACAAAAATAACCAAAAAAATATGGTAAATTTGTATTGCGAGGGGTTTGTTTAGGAAAATATGGCCAATACAAACTATTGAAATATCGAAATTCTGCTATAATCAATAAACATGGTAAACTATTTGTGTTTAGGAAAATATGGTAAATACAAACTATTGAGATATCAAAATTCTACCATAATCAGTAAACATGGTAAACACAACCCGATTTAAAGTCGGTCGAAAAATTCCCAGCCTAATAAAAAAATAAAAAAAAACCGCTCATCATGAAACCCTAACCATGGTATCCCAGACAACCTATTCAAACCGAGTTGAAAACTCTCATCCAGTCAAATCTGCAACCCCGCCAAACCTCCAATCGCACCGAAAATCCAACCAATTGGGAAAAATTAAAGAATCTGGGCAGAATAACTCTGCATGAAACAAAAGAATAATTTATATACCAAATAAACAAGAAAAAACTAATTTTGATAGTTAGATTCACCTAAGAATTTGGGCCAGCCATGTTGAATCGTCTTCCTCTCATCCGTTTGGGGTTATCCGGTTATGTGTAGAAATGAACGACGGACGGGGACGGGGACAAGGATGGCGATCTGGCACATGCTTGAACAAGTTGTGGTTGAGGACGATGGTGATGAACCCGGAGAAGGAAAAATGGGCTAGGGTCCTAAGGATTGAATTATGGCCGAAGAAGGAATAATGGGTTGGCATTCCAGGATGAGCTCCTTTATAGTCTGGGTTTTAAAAGGAGATGATGAATGGTGCATGGGTTTTAAGAGGAGATGATGAATGGTGCGTGAATTGGGGGATTGGGTTTTTATCCCCAATCCCGTAATTGCACCAGAGGACCTCATAATTTTGAAAATGGTCCACTACCTACCGCTCCATATATGCAACTTTTAATTTAGTCCTTAATCCCTTAATATGTTACAATTATACATAAAAGGGCATTTTAGGGTTTATTTAAATCTCAGGATGGAAACATAACTCCTAAAAAGGCTCAGGATGATTTTCTAATTTCAAGTGACTAAAATGATGATTATTTAAGTGCCCCATTTTTTTATCTAATACCAAAAAAATAGTCAGATTAACCCATAAATCTTTTTCATTTTAGTCTATTTATTTTTTGAGTTAATATAAATATGCTAATACAATTTAATTTCCAGCAAGCTACTTATTAAAAATTGGAAAAAACCTGTATGAAGGTAATCAGTGCATCTATAGTTTATTATAACCGTTCATTTTTTTTAACAGAAATGATATTTAAATGTTTACAAATGTGAAAAATGACAATAAGTCCATAGACCTTCAAGTTGCATTTGATTTAAAGTTCAACAGTAATATAATTGTATTAATCTAAGCCCCCAAACTAGAAGTTCGATTTTTTCTATATTTTTCCCTTGAAAAACTATTTTCAACAAAAAAAATTCAAAAAGAAGGTTTTTTTTGAAAAAAATTCTCTTTGATACTTTTTGTTTTTAAATCAAACACTTTAATAAGTGAGGAATGTGTTTTGTAATCGAATTTGGGGAAAGGAAATTGAAGTACAAAACTCGGGAAATAATCGTCAAATCTCTTCTACAATCAAAATTAAAAATGTGTGAATATGGCAATTAAAAAATCGTTTATATTATCAAATTTGTAAACCATGTAAAATTGATATTAGTTTGAAACCCCCCAACGATATTCAGAGGTCTGCTATTATTTTCATACACTACCAAAACATAAGATTGTTGGTTAGTTTTATTTAAATAGTTACAAGAAAAAATGTGCCTAGATTTTTTCAGGGGTAAAATCTGATTAAAATGCCCTTTATTCAATTATGCAGGGAGGTGGGAAGGCAATCATGGAACCTACTTGTGCCACTTCCGCTTCAGATATTGAATTTGCACAAAAGTTAAATAACTTGGACAAAAGGAATTCTATAGCTCAGTTCTGTACAATTTACACTGCCACTCTGTATTCATCTCTGCTTTAAATGCTGGACTCAGTTTTAGAGTCTTCTTTGCTAAATTGCGGATATCTTCTCTACTGGACTCGACGGATATGCGTGCGAGCACTTTCACCCCTCCATTGGATATGAAGTCCCTGGCATTGTCCTCTGCAACAACCAGCAAATTATGCAGAGTTTCAGGTGAGAACCAATGTAAAAAATTTGAACTTCTTGTAGTAACTCTGTAGCAACCAGCAAATTATGTCACAATGAAGTCTTGGAAAGCCAAAAAAACGTGTACAGAACTGAAATATTAGCCAGGAAAAATTCTGATTTTCTTCATAGTAAGAATTTGGATTTCCAAATGTACTTTATTGAAATTCCTGGATTTCTCACAGGGGAGGCTTGAGGAGGCCAATAAACTTTAGGAAAGAGTACCAAGGTTGCAGCATGGCCCTTTGAATAAAAAGTACCCTGAAACGTATTCTGCATAATCCGTACCTTCAGAACTTTGAGAACATTTGAAATAGACATATAACCAGTTTCAATTGTCATTTACCTATAGACATTGGCACAAATGGGCAGGGGTGCAGGTGTGTATCATGAAAGTAAGTGTATCATGTTTCTGTGTGTGTAATGGCCAATAAACATTGACGGAGAATTAAAAATTATAAAAAAAAAATCTGTTTATCATTCTAATAATTCTAAATTTGAACGTTGTAATATTCTTTTTACGCAGCAAGTACTCTTCATATTCAAATTTTAAGTTCCAATCTTAATAGTCATTGTAGAATTGTCCCTAGCACCAGCTCCCTTATCATCCAAAAAGCCACAAGTTTGAGAATAATTCATGTCCAATAACTCGCATTTTTAATCGGTGGACCTATGAAATTGTTATAAAAAAAAAAGTATTGTACCATTTTGAGCTAAATGGCAAAGAGCAAGCTCGAAATGGCGTCGACTTGAAGCTGATACTGTAGTAGAGCTCACAATCAACCACGAGAGTACATCGTCTTCTATTAAAACCGAACGGCCTCTTCTATGTCCTGTAGTGAAGGAAAATGTCTGTGTTCGCACATAGAAATGAACCGAAAGCTAACCATGTGCATTATTGATGCACAGCTTCTACATACCTTGAATGATTTCTCGTGATTCGCATTTTGCAAAGTTGGCTATTCCTCTAGCAACTTGGGCTATAACATCACCATTTCCAGACCTTGCCATTCCCAGTAGTGCCTTGATGGCTCCATCATCTCTCAGCATCAAGTGGAAGTTCTCTATTATGATAAAATGAGGTATGTATCAATATGAAAGTCTCTTCGTGGAGATAACTTTTCCAATGGCCATGAGAAACAACTACAGTAACAAATGGCTTCATTTATTCGGCATTTGAAAATTTAGGGCGCATTGTACAATCTGTTCCTCATGACTTGCAATAGCACCTGAATCCATCCCTAAAGATGCAATTTAGGACGCAACTACAACATGAACTCTGTAAAATCAACTTTAGCTTACCATTTCCACACAAATTGGCAATGGCTCCAGCTACCATTCTTAGAGCCTGGGGATAATCAGTCCTGGATGCAGTACTTGCCAAGAGTCGCGCACCTCCTTTATTCATAATTAAGCATTGGTTCATTTCTGGAATGATTGAAAAGGACAAACATATCAACAAAAGCTCAAGCACAAATGTTGTAGATAAGATTCAACAATACATTTTTCTGTTGCGTATCCGTTGTATTTCAATTCTCGACTCTTTTTTATTTTAACTTTCCCGGTTCCTCAAATCAATGTGAATAGAAAAAGTTAATTGTGTATCAAAATGTGGAAAAAGTTCACCACTGACTAAAAGATTCCAATAAAGTAAGCAAATCACCAACGGGGAACTAGACAGACCTAGAGGTGAAAGGGATGAGGATATATAGTAAAGAGTCAAAATGCAAACAATCTTATCTTTATCTCTAAGGTCCATAAATGTAGAGTCTATTAATCTGAATCAGAAGAGAACATTGCTATTAACTTCCTCGATTAGGGTAAGCAAATGTGGCAGCTCCACCATCACGTGTCTCCTCTATCTGTTCTTCAATTCCTGTACTTCTTCATTTGCATTTTATCATGGTACCTCTAAGATACTCTGTCAAGATTATTAGTGTTATAACTGAACAGTTGCATCTTTCTTTAGAGTCTTTTCAAATCCAGGAACAAAGCAAAATTGTTTTATGCAGCGGTAAATAATGAAATTAACAGCTACAACATAAAGAAACAACTTGTATTAAGAATTAAAAAGGCCATAGCCATAAAGAAACAACTTGTTATTGTGATTCTTTCACTTCAAATAGCGATAGGCAAGGAGACAGAAGAAGGGAAGAACCAAAGAAATGTGAAAAGCAAAGTGCACATGTAAAATGGCCACCCGCTAATGGAGACCAAGACATTTCCCAAAAAATCAAAAGATGCAAACAGAAAGGTGTAATTTTCTGTCGATGACCAAGGTAGGGAAATGGTTCTCTAGGCCTAAAAATGTCACTGACAACAAATCCTTCAAATGGTAAATCAGTGAACATTGTATCATTTGTTTTGTAGACCAATTACCAACAGGCTGCATATTAAAATGATATATTTGCAGCCAAAAAATACATACATAAAAGAACCAATGTAAAGAAAGAGCACCTCATTAAATGCACATTTTGGGCCATTGACTGGATATAAGGTCATATATTGATCTGTACATCCAAGGTGACCAAATAAACCATGTTTGGTTTAAATTCTTATGAACCTGTTTAAACCATACACCCAATATATATGTGAATGTGAAGGTATTTATGTGTGTATTTTTGTATCTTCTATTTAAGGCATAGATTAGGCGTAATCATATCGCTTCATCATCTTCTATTTTAGGTATAGATTTCTAGCTCTATTTAAGCTTGTGGTTAGCACTGTAACTTATTCATTCAGCAATATGATTGTTTGTTCTCTTCTTCTCAGTAAAGTCATAATATAATCCCAGAAAGTGCTGGATATATAATACCCTAGGTGTAGTAGCATTATCAATCTGATACTATCACTCCCACTTCGTGGGATATAGATAACAATGGGGTGCGGCATATTAATTTGATCACTTTTAATCCGGTGGGATTATGTTTCCCTCACTATTTCACATGTTAAACTCAAAGAAACCAACAGGAAGAAAACATTATGGAGTACCATGCATTGCCAAATTGGCAATTGCACCAGAAGCCGCCCTAAGTACAGCTGTATTTTGGCATGATTGCAACAGCATGAGCAGTGCATCTAGACCACCTTCCTCCACAATCTTTTCCTGATTGACTTCTGAAAAGAAAAGAAAAAAAGAACATAAGCAAAGGAGCACGTAGTTGATATGTGCCACCCAGACATTTCATATGTCACAATTTCACCTCGAGTTGGGAATTAGCATAAACCTTTCAATTTGATGTAGTGTCTTGCAAGACTGAACATTTTGTGGCAATATAACAGAACAAGGATTGTCTTATGGCCGAATAATTTTCTTAAATCTTATCTACCGAATAAGTTTAAACCAATACCAGATGGCAGAAGGCTTCAAAATCTTTTTTCCGTAGAAGAAATATGAGGTTCTGAGCTTATGAAAATAGAAAGGCTAGAATGAATATCTGCCCTGTACTATAAAGGTGTATTAAGTCTATAATAATTCTAGATTCCCTGTTGAGATTTTATATGCTGTTGAGTGTATCCTAGTTTAGTTAAGAACAAAAAGATCCCATATAAGAACAAAAAGATCCCATATTGTATTGCTCCATCTCATAAAAATGTCTGCAATAAAGCCTGCGAAGAAGTAAAACAGAATTACACTCCTGATTTTTTCACAGGAGAGAAGAGAACTTGTATGAATCCCCACCACATACTGGATCTGGCAAATGATGGCCACCCCACCCAAGAGCGCTTATAAGTGCCATAAATCAGAATATTTTTCCGTTAGAGCTTCAAATAATTCTTCAACAATCCAAAAAATGCGAGTTCTTGTTATACTCCTGTACGAATGTGCCTTGTACATGAATGATTACAAGATTTGACAGGTTTTTCTTTCCACATGGGAGTGGAAAGTGTTTTCAAACCAAGTGTGAGTACTGCTTTAAAGACACCAGTTAACCTGTCTTCAGGGACCTTGATTTGATATTTGATATTTGATTGGCGGCTTTTCTTTTCTAGTTTATGCTAGCATTACAGAGCCTTAGCCTCCACCACCAAAAGAAGTCTATGGACAAGGGCTATTACATGATTTCTTCCACATTCCTGACTTTTGACAACGAAGAATCCAAGCCCTGCAACCATCTCTCCCTTCCCCGATAACTTCACTAGAACAAAACAATTAAAAAGACGTGGCCTTCCTTGGAGCGGATGAAATAAATCGTTCTTCCATATTGACAAGCACAGCAAAGAAAGACTGGTTACTAGACATTTGATTTAAACACATCATGAGCGCATCATAAAGAAAAAAGAGCCGCCAATTTAAAACTCAGCTATTGCCCTTAAGAAGTTTAGTCACTTGCTTAGGGTCAATTCCAACCTTGCTTTTTATCATATGTATTTACTTTGGATGTAGCTGGAGTGATTTATCAATTACACGAGTTACTGACATTTGGACAAGGTTTGTAAATTGCTGAGCTCTACAGTATGGGTCAGGGGTGGAGCAAGGGTTTTTTTTCTCCATGAATTCAAGAGGTAAAAAATAAGTGAGGCAAAAATACCTTGGACAGGTACTTAATTTTATTGTGGTATTATGGGAAACTTTAGAATTTTTATAGGGTCAACTATGTAGAGCAATTTTAGTGCGGACTAGTACAGCAATTTTGCAATCAGTCGGTGCCTGCACCCATGGCAAGAGTCACCTGTTGTTCATCTCGTGCTTGGTGGTATTGGGTCAATATCTGCAGTTTTTTGGGTCCTGGATAGTAATGTAACAGTGAGAAGAAGTTTTCAAATCATTCTCCATAATCCTAATAAAATTCAGCGTCAGCAGCCTATAAATGTTAATATACATAGGCATGCATAGAGTCACAATACTCACTAATGCAGACATTCACGCGCATGCTCGCACACACACACACACACACACACACACACACACAAATCAAATGGCAGGCTTTTTTTGCAGACTGTAGCCAAAAAGTGTAATTTGTATGTACCTTCAGCAGCAAGATTAGCCACCACCTTCACAGCACGTATTTGGACATCTATGTCTCCAGATGTAAACAGTTGTATAATTTTTTCAAGCCCGACTGGAAGCATGAATTAGAAAATACTATCAGAAATGTAGTAAGTTGGGGGAAGAAGTTGAACAACATATGCTGCAGAAAACTGCACATGAGAAAGTTACTATTGGTACAATTGTTAACTTACGGATAATTTGAAATTTGACAAATCTGCTATTCGACATGTATGCAGGATATTGCACTCTTTAGAGATGCCAATAACTAACTCAACCAAATCTCTTAGATGCTATACCACAGACTCGAGTTCAATAGTTCCAAGTAGCTTAGTTGCAAAACAGTATCTATGTATGGCTTAGGGTGATGATGACAGCAAAAAGAGTTTCTTGCCTTCGTCACAAATCTTTGCAATGGTGGCCCTCTGACCCAAAATTGTCTCCCTTGATGGGTTCAATTTATGTAAACCCAGTGGTTTGCCCCTATTCTCTTTCATGTGTGATTTCTTGTCCTGTGGAACACAATTAGGTGGAACGTGGAAACCCTTAGAAAATGGATGGCTTATGTGAAGAAAACCCAACAAGGAACCACTTACCTCATAGTGATCACCATTTTTTGGGACAAACGTAAGTAGGTCAGCCTCAACACCTTTCCTTTGTTTTTCCTGAATTTGAAGGTTAAGTCTCATTGCATTAAGTTCCTCCACCAAGGTTGCCAACATATTCCAAATTTTTGGAAATGGAAATAAGTATCATTGGTGCATAATTTTAGCTTGGCAAAAAACTTATGGAATACACACAGCGGCTGAAAGGATTAGATTCGATCACTATGTATTCTGCTGTACGCAACAAATACACTTGATTTTTCAGCTTATCGTACTTACTGTTATTATTATGAATAGAACAAATATGACAGTCATGGAGCATAACATTAACTGAACAACAGAAACCATGCATTATGTTACTTCACTAAAGTCATTAACATACTTGGTTTGAGTTTTGATGATCTTTCGAAAGCTTCTTCATCTTATCCAATTCTTCTTCGGCACCTTCAAAACGGGCAATCTCAGAATTTTGAATCTGAATTAAATGTGCTATTTTCTCTTCATACATCTGATTTGTGTCTGCAAGTGCCTTCTGAAATGTAGAATTTTCCATTTAGTATAGCTGATAAGAGATAAGGAAAAACGGAAAACATCATCCTATGCCTTAATGTTAGATGAAAACTACGGCAACAAAAACTTGAACCGCTTCTGGAATTTTGCTGGAGACATGGTTGATAAGCCATTGTGAAGACATTGGATGTGTCAGAATGCATATAAAACATTTCTTGGGAAATTGTGATTTAAGTTCTCAATTTTTTAAACTCTTGCCATAATTGAAACCCCAACTGACAATTGGAGGTACAAAGATACACGTTGCCGTTGCCATATTTACTTTGATAGTTAACCTGCATTGACTTTTCATGATCAGTTAGCAGCTTCTTCATTGCATTTAGTTGTTCTTCAACACTTCCTGAGTGAGCCTTCTCATCCTCTAATTGCTTCATCAATTCTGCTATTTGCTTCTCGTACATCTGTGCGGTAAGAAAAAAATGTGAGATGGTTGGGGTGTTCCCATACAATTTTCAGGAGCTATAGACCTCTTCTTTGGTGCAATGAAATGCTTATATTGTACGGTCAACACATGTCAACATGTCAAACACAAAAACTCAACTAACGGGTCCTTGAAGTGTCTATGCTTCTTGGTATTTTATAGGAAAGCATGCAACTAAGGCACAGAACCATGATGATAAGAGCCTGAAACTGCAACAACTCAAAAACCATCCTTGCCTACCGCCGTGTATGATATAGCCAGGAATTGTTGTATTTCCATGCAATGATCCACCTTACTTAAGAAGCTTGGTTGTTTCCTTCCAAATATATTGCTAGGAAGCACGGGCACTACTAAGGAGGTTCCTTGTCAAAGTTAGATACCGACACTCATTAATACTCCTCAGCACACATTGGACTCTGTTCCAAATGTGACCTATCATTTTAGAAATTTTGCTAGACAAAACGAACTTCAGAGTTCCAGGAGTTCGAGAAAACGCGTTTTCATTGCTTTGGAGGCATATAAAACCAAGCAAATTATGAATCTTACACACCAGGGAAACGTGATGATTGTCTCCCATCACCTTCTCTTCTTTTTTTTAACCTAGTGTCATTTGCCTTGTTTTCTACTTATTAGTGTCAGAGGTTGACTCTCTCTCGTTGAAGTTGTGAAAAATAGACTACCTTAGATTTTTAGTTCCGAATAACCTAACTTAACCCGAATTGTATAAAAATACCTAACACGTGAGGGACGGTTGATGTGGTCGGCAACAATGTGAAGGTGCTCGGGGATGTAGCCGAACATGTGATGTAGGTGCGTAGTGAGTATTGTGCGCCATGATTTACGAGATACAAACCCTAGTTAAACCTGTTGTGAGTTAAACTTGCATGTAGTGTTTGCAAGGTGGTAGACAACTGTGAATGGAGAGATTGGATTAGATCAAGTCAGAGTAAAGAGGGCCATGTGCAATGAGTTTGGGCCAATGGAATTTAATGTTAGTAGTTTATTCATGGTTTCCTCCCAGTTGTATCCATGTGCGCGAAGCACAGGATCACACCCAAGGTGTTGGCAGAGGGAGTGTCGGTAGACACCTATGTTGCACGGACTCGGGTACGGGTGTAGATCCGAGGATCGGATACTTAAAGTTTAAAAATCGAGGATACGTGGCCAAATTTAGACACAGGTACGGGGATACGTCACCTGATTTTTAAAAATATTTTAAAAATATATATGTATAAAGAAATACTTGATTTTCTCTTTAAAAAAATCACCACTTATTTAGATTTTATTTATTTCAAGCACAAATATTAAAGTAGTACTAAATAGTAAAGGGTAAAGACATGTTTTTATAGTCCATTATTATATAAAATGTCTTTATGGCCCATTAGTTAAGAAATGCAAAGCCCACTATAAATGTTGCCCCAAACCCGTTTAAATGGGCAAACTGTAAGTAGTACCCATTTAGGGTTCTCTGCAAATGAAATTTAGAAGGGTTCACGAAGCAGCAGCTGCGCAACTGTCTGCCTCGATCACAGGTCTCTCTCTCTCCCCCTCGATCTCAGGTCAGATCTCTCTCTCTCTCTCTCTCTCTCTCTCTCTCCCCCCTTCCTTTTCCTTCCCTAGCCCTAAAAGCAGCAGCCGACAACCACCGTCGACCGTCACCCACCATTCGCCGACATCGAATGAACCAAACCTTCACAGAGAGACATATCCGGATTTTCCCAACCGGATCGAAACGTATCCCGCACCCGTGTCCGTGTCGCACCCATGTCCGTGCGGATACTTGGCCCTTTTTGGGGGATCCGTGCAACATAGGTAGACACTGTGACACCCACCTTCACGTGTTTTCATGTTAGGCACACGATGTTTTGCTTCTGTATTTATGTATATATTCGTGAGGCAGAGAGGGTGGGTAGTGATGTAGTCCAACGGAGGAGTCGGTTTGTGGCTTCCCCGGAGAGTTTTTCAATTCTGTATGTGTGAGTTGTGTGTGTGTCATCTCCGAGCACAACAATTGGCATTAAAGCATCGTTGCTCAGAGAGGGACACCGGGAATCAAAATCAAACTCACTGGTTTGAAATCGAGAAATTTGAAGTTGATAAAAAATCTGGTTTGATCACGGAAATGGATGCGTATGAAATGGATGCGTATGACCCAGACGAAACAACAATGCATGTCCGCACACCAGACGATGCCGGAGAATGCACCACGTGCCGGTTGATGGTGGCGAGTAAGATCTAGTCACAACAGTTAGTTTCATGCGCTGCCAGAGGTTGATGGCCAGTGGCGTTATGCGCCCGTGTGTTACACATGCGCTGAGATGGGCCAGGCTGGCACCACGACAACGCCACATTGGATGGTCAGCAGCCACATCAGCCGGTCAATGCAGACGTGGCACCACGTCATTAGAAGGGTTCAAGTCGTGACCATTTTGACCAGTTTGAACCCAAGTTTGAATGATTTGACCCTTTCGATAGCCCATTTGACCGGTTTGACTGGTTCAAGTTCAGGTCAAGGTGTAGAGGGTTCAGAAGAGGGGGCCATCAGGAGGTTTCGATAGACCATTTGACTGGTTTGACAAGTTCAAGTCCCGGTCAAGGGGCAGAGGGTTCGGGAGAGGGGGCATCAGGAGGCTAGAATGGTCTAAAGCCAGTCAAAGAGGTTCCAGAGGTCTATTTTGAACTTTTGGAGTATGGTTCATGGTTTTTTGGCGATTCTGGAGCCGAAACAACTTTGTTATTCGCATATGAGTGGACGATTTTGACTATCTAGACGTTTCAAATCCAACCCCGTGCTTTGTTTTTCGTGATGAGGCTCCTAAGCTAGTGCAATCACTTAGTAGAGCAAGATTTGGATGTTTGGAGCCTGTTTGTATTGCGAGGAGGCTTGTTCCTAGCTAAGTGGACTGTTCCAGAAACAGTGGTGGACTCAGAGTGTTCAGATTCCGGTCGGATATTGCAGTACTGGGCAAATCAGACTATATCGGGGATGATCAGGATTGGTCAAGGTCGATTGGGAGATTTGTTTTCAGTCAAAGGCAAGCTATTGGAGATCCGATGGAGTTCAGGGGATGCGAGGGAAAGTCGGGAATGGAACATGGATGAACAAGGAAACAAGAGGAGACCCGGGAGAGATGACGAGAATGGCGGAGGACCAGGAAAGTGGTAAGGAAGGCGAAAAGTGCAGGATTGCTACCCACCAACGAAGGATTGGACAGACTTGGATCAGAGGTTGGTCGTGATCAGTCGAGGTACTAGTGAGCAAGGAGACATTCTTTGGAGCGATGCACCCCGGTTTTAGGGGTGCTGATAAGCTCGTCTGGTTAATGACACAGGCGCTTACTATAGAGACAGATTGGAGGTGATCAACGGTGATCGGAGGTAGTCTAGTTCAATCGAAAGACCTATCATTAGGAGTTGCAGTTGTGATTCGGGCTGCATGAGGAGGACGATGGGCAACCGGTACAAGCTTGTGGAGAGTATTGACAGATGGAGCCAATGTCACGTACGGTACAAGTTGTATGGTTACGGTGAACAAGAGAAACAACAGTTGCAGAGAGACATTGGATAAGGGCACAGGAGTACGAGGAGTCATGACCTGAGATGTACAAATGTGCCACGTACCAAATCGGATGTGTGTGATATCAATTGAGATGGTGTGAAGACGATCGATTGCAAGGTTCTCTTCCTTCTGTGGATTTGTGACGGGTTTCCTCTCTGGATGTGTGGCCACATGATGAGGAAAGATAGTGTCACGAGATTGTTTCATGTGACTGGGCAAGACGTCCCAGGTTTGGCAAACGCGGTTTATTGCATCCCTGGGGTGTGATGCAAGCGCTCAGGCACAGAGGAGAGTAGGTATAAATGGAATAGTACGAGCACTCCGTTCAGGGGGTACGGGCCCTCCGGTCAGAAGGTGCAGATATCGACGAAGGTCGATATGAGCCACGGAGATCTAGCAGGTCACGAAGACATTCCAGAGTTTGTGTATCCTTATTTGGGGGGTGCAATGATAGTCGAGAGGGAATGCAATGTGTTGAAAGAGACAGGTTTCAGTCTCTTCCCAGGCGGTGTGTGAGACTATCTGGTGGAATGAGCCTCTGGTGTGAGCAGAGAGATGCTGAGTTGGTTCTCTGTGATACAAATCAAAGCAAAGAGAAACAAGAGAGAAAGAGAGAGAGACTACCCAAAGGGACTACATTGCATATATCAGATAATTTGATTACAAGTAAGAACCAATGCTTAAATAGAAAACCTAAGAAACCCTAATAATACAAAAAGACTAAACTACCCTAAACATAAAAGATAAATAACAATTTAACGGAAACCCTAACAATGAAAGCCTAATTAATGTTAACCCTAAATTATACTTCACACCCCCTCTCAAACTCATGATGCGAAGCCGGAGAGCATCGTGAGTTTGCCAAGACAGTAACAAAGCCAAACGGTGCAATAGGGGCAAAACCATTGCAATACCAATGCCAATGCCAATCTGCGCTGAACCATTGCTAATACCAATGCCAAATGACTGCAAATTTTGGAGATTTCAGAGACATACGAGAGAGGAGGGAGATGCAGATTTCAGATTTACTGAGGGAGACCAAAAAGACAAATTAATTGCATAATTGATTTTAGAGACAGATGATTCATTGCAAATGGGAGAGAGAGAACCAAACTATTGCAAAGGAGGAAGAAGACTAATTGTAGAGTGGATTGCGGAAATAGAGAGCAGATGCTGAACTAATTGCAGAAAGAGTCAGACTAAGAGGTTCAGAAAGTACAAAGGTTTAGAGTTCACAAGGTTCAATAAGGTTCAGATTGCAAAAGGTTCAGAGTTGCAAAAGGTTTAGAAGATTCTGAGACGAAGTGCAAATCACAACCACAAATACCCAAAGAGAAAAAAAAACAGAGAGCATAAAGAGAAAAGAGGCGATATTCAGAGTTCAAGAGAGGGTCTTCGGAGGCCTGAGAAGTGCCTAAACTCACTGGGGTTTGCAGATCAGTAAACAAAGACCCAAACAGAAGGAAAATAGAGGGTCGCTAGAGTACACAGGGGTCAGACGAGTCTCCGGCGTGGTTAGATGAAGTCGAAAATTGCTACCCATTCGATTTCGGACTTGACCCAGTGGATTTGCAGCAGACCCAGTGGATTTCTGTAGGTAAGGTCTTTGTCTAAGGGAAAGTTGACCAGAGTCAACAGTTGACTGACCTATCCGGAGGCGACGCGTGGCAAGAAAGTCTTGCAATACACATATCACGTAATGTACGAATAAGTACGCTACACGTCAGCACTATAAGAGAAAGACTTGCAGCATCTTGCTGACCCACAGAACATGTGGATCTTGGCTATGGGCCTCTTTTATAAGGGCCCGGAACAGCTTAATGGACTGGCGCGACCCATAGACTACACAGGTAATTATCGCGATTAAACAGTAATATTAATATAACCCAGACATCTGCGTCTGCTCAAGTCGCAAGGCAGGACTTGAGGGGTCCTTTGAGGCTCGGTCTACAATCCAGGCATGACTCATTAAGTCGTGACCTAGTCCGTGCGGGAATGAAGGGGGATTTAGTGGCTCGGTGGATTGAGGAGATGGGCTCGCCGCGAGGGTAGGGATGCGACACGAGAGTGTCGCGGACTGCTACCCTTGTGGCCTTGCAATAGGGAAGGGACATGTGTCAAGTATTGTTGGCCCAAGTTGGCTATAAATATAAGACACTCCTCTCATAATACTCAAGAGACACCTCCTCCTTAGAGAGAGAAAGTCCAAGAGTGAGGGCACCCCAAGAGATACTGCCTAAATCTCTTCCCTATTGTTTGCCTTCTCCTTCACCCCCACAAAATCCATCTTTTATTCTCTTATTCTAAACACTAACCATTCTTTACCTCTCCAGCTCACAAATCTAGGGCTTTTATTTTGAACCCTGCAAAGAGTGAGATATTCACCTCACCTACATACAAACCTAAACAGAGGTTGCCGGACCTGCTACAGTGGTCGCCAGAGGGCGTAGAATAATCGTCGGACGCTGGCGAGGATCACAGTTGTGCCAGCGAGGGTTGCCGGAGGCTAACGATGCTCCCACAATGCTGTTGTTGCTGCGTTGCTGTGTGGCTGCTGCTACTACTACTGCGTGATGTTGCTGTTGCTTCTAACGTTGCTGATGCTGAGGAAGAGTGAGATGGAAAAGGCTGATTACCAGATCCAAAGGATGATGGAGAGAGAGAGGTCGATTAACAGATCCGAAACCCAGAGTTTTGGGCTCTGATACCATGATACAAATCAAAGCAAAGAGAAACAAGAGAGAAAGAGAGAGAGAGAGACTACCCAAAGGGACTACATTGCATATATCAGATAATTTGATTACAAGTAAGAACCAATGCTTAAATAGAAAACCTAAGAAACCCTAATAATACAAAAAGACTAAACTACCCTAAACATAAAAGATAAATAACAATTTAACGGAAACCCTAACAATGAAACCCTAATTAATGTTAACCCTAAATTATACTTCACACTCTGGACAGACAAATGCTAGAGTGGTGGATGTTTGGAACTTGGTCGAAGGGGGTGATTGTTGGTTTCCTCCAAAGTTGTAACCATGTGCGCGAAGCACAAGATCACACCCAAGGTGTCGATAGATGGAGTGTCGGTAGACACTGTGACACCCACCTTTACGTGTTTGCGTTGAAGGCACACGGTGTTTTGCTTCTGCATATATGTATGTATTCGTGAGGCAGAGAAAGTCGGTAGTGATGTAGTCCGATAGAGAGGGTGAGGTTGATAGGGGAGTTGGTTTGTGGCTTCCCCGGAGAGTTTTTCAATTCTGTATTTCTTTGTGAATATGTAGGAGTTTTCTTTGATTTCAGTGTGTGAGTTGTGTGTATTTGTTGTCAGTAATTTAATGGAATCAACGGGTATCTGTAATCTTAACGTGGGGAGTTTAATAAATATTTAATAATGTGGAGCTTGAAATATAATTGAGATAAAGACGAGAGTGCAATTATAATTCTTTAGCAATGTGAATTATAATTTGTGAAATAAGAATAGAATCCAGGTGGGATTAGGTTTTCTTATTTACACAAGGAGCCCAAATTTATTTCTCCTCGGGTCCCTGCTCTAGCCCTATAAATATATCGTTATGTTCTCTAGGTCTCACGACATTCATTCAAAAAATTAGAAGTGAGGCTGTGAGAAAGAGAATAAGGAGACTATGTAGAAGTTCACGCTTGACTACGTAATCAATGTATAAGGGAATATGGCAAAAGATGTGAGGTACTATCGAGCAGTGTTTGTTGCGTAAAGTAATCAGGTTTGTCAAGTTCTAAAATCAAACAAGTCAACCAGCGTTCGTGTCTACGGATGAGAGGTAAACCTTAATTATGCCTCGTAGGGTTTGTGTTTTTTTTTTTTTGGTTTAATTTGTATGCTTTATCGTTGGGTTCTGGGATTCGTTTCCCAACATAGGTGTCATCTCCAAGCACAACAATGGATATCTCAATATATCGAGCTCAAAACCTCTATCCGCCAAAATCCCACGCCAGACACGAATGTATCGCCAAGAGCTCTTCAAATACGACAAAAGTATCGCCCTAAAGTGATGAGGCGGTAGAAGGTTCTGGAAGAAGTATCCTACATAATAGGAAAGTATCCCATGATTATAGGGATTGAGATTGTGTTACCATATGGGAGGGAGTTCCATATAGGCAAGGATTCCTAATGTGAAAGGAATCCTTGAGCAGTGAGTCTAGTTGTCTATAAATAAGGCATGACCCCCACGAAGAAAGGTACGCAGTGATTTACTATCTTATGCACTATGATTTAGGATTTTATAAGTACGAGATACTAACTTAGGCATCGGAGGGCCTACCGCTGATGACAGGCGTAAGTGCTTCTCAATTCTCATTGTTTACCGTCTTGCAGTTCTAGGATTCTGGCGAAGCGGTGCATTGTTAGCGGTGAGTGGTCTACACAGATTTTTCCCCATACAATTAGTAGTCGATGGAATTTTCCCAACAAGTTCAAATTAATTTGAATAAGTATTTTCCTATTTTCCTTTCCATTTTGGATAGGGCTCTTTTATTTGAGAATCATCCATCGCCCTTGTTAAGATAGACAGTTGGCTGGAACTCCTTATACGTATGAGACCTCAAGAAGCATCATTTTTCAGGTATTTTTGTGAAATCTTTCTAACTCCCTGGCTTTAAGTCCTTCTAAAATGGGTGTGGTCCTTAGACGGGAGCTCAAATCTGTGATCCCGAGATGGGAGCTCACTCCCATCCACACGGGAACCCGCTCCTAAATAGGATGGGAGTTTGCTCACTAATCATAAGAACGAAATTCTCACTTCTCTTTCCAAATATATGCAAGGTATAAAAAGAAAAGATTTACTCTCTTTCTCGTCTTGTATTCTACTACTTATCTACATGTATAGTCCATATATTTTGCATAAAAAATCTATTAGAATATTATTTCTCTCATATTTATATATATATATATATATATATATATATATATACATATACAGTCCCGATCTATTGAGGACTCCCTCAAACACAAATTTGGTGCGGACCTCATGCATTTTCGACTTTCCGGATCAAATTTTGACGATCCGAACCGCTCAATGTTTTTAAAATGCATTTTTAAGGGTCCACGCGGAAAATCTTCAAAAAAAAATACCCGGAAGGGCTTGATCCACACAGTTTTTGTTAAAAACGCTATTTGATCCGGAAAGGTGAGGTCCGCAAACTCTTATCCTAAGGGAGTCCTTAGTAGATCATGATTCTATATATATATACAATTCGGATCCAGTCCGGCCGGCCGGATTTTGTTAAAATGCGAACTCTCAATGGCGGCCGTTGGATGAGATCTAACGGCAGAGAAAAGAAAAATGGGACGCGCGGTTAAAAAGGGTCAGGTCAACATGTCAACGGGTCAATAGTCACCCCTTTCCCCTTCATTTCACGCATAACAAATCGAAGAGAGAGAAAGAGAGGCGATTGTGGCGATTTCTTCGAGCAAATCGGAGATAAGGTTTTCGTTGAAGCTAATCGAAGCAATTGGTTGAAGAAGAAGCTAAACTACTCTTCAAATCAGCGATTTGACACGGTTCTCGAAGTTAGGGTTTTTGTTCTCAGTCGACCACGACCAAATCTGATCTACACAGTTGACGGAAGAACTTATGTAAGGTTTTCTCTCTCTCTCTCTCTCTCTCTCTCTCTCTCTCTCTGATGAGTTTACAACAAAAAAAATCTGGGTTTTTTTTCGAATTTATCTAGGGTTTTGTTTCGATTTCAAAAGTTGGGTTTTTTTTTTTCAAATTTAAAATTTGAACGACTAGGGTGAAATCTTAATCCTAGTAGGCGGATCCTACAGCTAAGGGTCTGATTATGATATACATGATGGTTCTTTATGGCATAGTGCATTGATATGGTAGATTTGCAAGGGTTGCCCAGCATGTTTTACAGACGATATATTTCACTATTGGAGAGTTATTTAATTTTTATTTTTATTGCTAACTTTTGTAGAGTTAGTTAATATGGATACTCTATTTGTAGGCAACTAACTAGATTTCGATGGACACATTTTTATAGTTACCTAAATTTCAACTTCATAGTATGTGTAGTTACTTATGTTTGTCTGTTATGTTAATTTTTTTTTTCTAGTAAAAGCCTTAAAAGAGTAACGATGCCTCAGGTTCATAGATATTTAGGACTCTAACTGAAATTGGAATGATTGGTTTACGTCACTAGAATTACTCTCTGGAATTGTTCAAACTGTTACAAATTACGGCCTGCAATTTCTCTCTGGGATTACTCTCTGGATTTTACTTTGTGGCTTCTGTTTCAGTTTGTGTTTGGAGTAAAGACTGTAGTTTATTAAGTTTCTGTTTTTGTTTCTGGAAATGTACAACAGTGACTTGAGATTGTAGTTTCTATTTCTGGACTCAGTTTGTGGATCACAGGGTTCCTTTTTGGTCTTCTTGTATCAAGTTTTTAGGTTCCAAAGTGTCAGATTGTTTCTCTATTGTTTCTCTTCTATGAAAGCAGATAATTATCGAATCTACATACCTTTTCCTAGTACTTTTGTTATTACCCTTTTTAGTTTATATGTTTTTGCTCTTCCGCCCGAGAAACAAAAACTGAATTTAGATTGAAATTTGTAGATTGAAATTTGTATGTATTTGGCAATTCCGTCCTTATTCATTGTTACTGATATTGAGGGGTTACTATAATATGATGTATTCATTAGTTGATGTTTGTTTGCAGGAACCAATCCCAGTAAGTCAACTTGTTGGAAATTTTGCTGATTATAAATTTTAAATTTATATAAGCCTCATAGCGAAAGTTATATTTTCATAGTGAAAATTATATTTGCCTGATCTTAGCAATTGAGATGGATAATTTGAATTTTGTCAAGTGATCCAATTTTGCAAGAATTTATTTTCTTCCCAAACCATAGGTAATTGATTTCCTCTTAATATTATTATACTTTAATTTCAATATATACACAGATTACCTTCTATAATAAATTAAATAAGAATTGTCATAATATATTCAGACTCTCTATTAGTGAATTTACATTTTACTTTTTTATTTTCTTGTTGATAACTTATTGACTGGAATAAAATATAGAATCAAAGATTCTTTGTTCTATTATTTAAGGCAAGATATATGGGTTTCAAATTTAAATGAGATTCACAACAAATCTTTGATGCAGGTAATTAAGTCACATGCTTCTCTCAAAACCCTAAACGATAAACCAATCAACTCATGCCACTTGTCGCTCCCACGATTCTTTTTTTGGTAAAAAAAAAAAAAAAAGATCAGGCAAATAATATATAAGATATATAAACATATGCTTATTCACACACACACACACACACATATATATATATATAGGATCCCGTTCTACTAAGGACTCCCTCAAACTCGTAATTTGCGGACCTCATGGATCGGGGTCGAATCACGACGATCCAAACCGTTCAATGTGTTTAAAACGTGATTTTAAGGGTCACAGCGAGGATTCGTCCAAAAAAATTACTCGGAAGGGCTTCATTCGAGCATTTTTCGATAAATTATATATGTACGGTTATTATGAAAAACCGCTCGGATGAAGCCCTTTCGGGTATTTTTTTTTTTGTGATTCCTCGCGTTGGCCATGGAAAACATGTTTTAAACACATTGAGCGATTCGGATTGTCGAAATTTGGTCTGGAAAATCAAAAAAGGGGTGGTCCTCACGGAGGAGATCTTTGAGGGAGTCCTCAATAGAACATCTTCCTATATGCATATATATATATCGGGGCGGTTCCATGGACACAACGAATAACACAACATTTGACACAACAATAAACTAAGCCCAACGCTTACAATCGGACCCGTTCAAGTTGTTTAAAATATGTTTTTAAGATTACCAGTAAAAAATCAACTCATTTGGACATCGGTAAAGGCTTGATCGGTTCATTCAAATTTATCCTATAAAATCTGACAGGAATCAACTAAATGAACTGATCAAGCTCTTATCGATATTCAAATGAGTTGATTTTTTACAGGTAATCTTAAAAACATATTTTAAATAAATTGATTGGCTCCGATCATTCGCGTGGGGTTTACAAAAAAAAAAATTGTGTCAAATGTTGTGTTATTCGTTGTGTTAACGGAACCGCCACCTATATATATACTAGGGTTTGCCCTGTGCCTAAAGGCACAAATCAACACGTTTTGAACATAGTTTAAATGAATTTGTGAGCACTTGAATGGATTTGATCAACACTGCTCTCCCACGTATTTTGTGAACACGTTTTGAACATAGCTTCTACATACTCCCGTCCCCCCCGCACCTACTCTAGCTCCCGCTTTGTGTAACTAAGCTCTAGCTTATCTTATGTATTAAGCAAGCCTCTTCTTGTTGGGTGATTTAGCTCGCATGAGGGTTATGCATATTGTTAGACTTGTGAGCACTTGAACCAATTCTTATAGTTGTATGTAGGGTTGTCCAGCGGATCATCCGATCCGCCAATCCGACCAATCCGAACCGATCCGAACCATCCGTTGATCCATCCGTGAATGTTCGGTTTGGTTCCGGATCGAGAATTTCCTATTTGACGGTTCCGGATCCGGATCGGATCGGATCCGCTCAATCCGCTCAATAATCCTTCTTTAATATGTCAAATCCGCCTGATCCGACTCGATCCGATCCGATCCGTAACAGATCCGTGAATGTTCGGTTCGGTTCCGGATCTTAAAAACCATAATCCGCTCTGAGCGGATCGGATCCGTATCCGATCCGTCCGGATCCGATCCGTGGACACCCCTAGTTGTATGCAATATTCTGGTAGAGGACATGGTAGAAGGTAGTAAGATAGGAAAGTGGATGAGTGGTATTGGGACTCTTGGTGATAACCCGTGTCTAAAGATTAGGCCCATATGGAAAAACTATTTGATTCAGTCACTATGTGTTCTTCCATACACAACATATAAGATTTGTTTTTAGCTTATTGTCCAACTTTCTTTTATTATGAATAGAACAAAGATGATAGTCATGGAGCATACATAAACTGAAGAACAAAACCCCTGGGTTATATTACTTCAATAAAGACATAAACATAACCTGGTTTGAGTTCTGATGATCTTTCAAAAGCTTCTTCGTCTTATCCAATTCTTCTTCTACACTTGCAAAACGGGCAATCTCACCATTTTGATTCTGAACTAGGTCTGCAATTTTCTCTTCATACATCTGATTCGTGTCTTCAAGAGCCTTCTGATAGGTAGAATTTGCCATTTGGTATAGCTGATAAGAGAATAATAAGAAGGAAAACATCATACTATGCCTTTTTGTTAGAGGAAAACTAGGAGGAACAAAAACTTGAAGTGCTTCTAGAATTTTGTTGAAGATGTGGATGATAAGGCATTGAAAAGATAAAATATTTCTTGGGAAATTTTGATTCAAGTAGTCGAGTTACTAAAAGAAAACTGTTTTGAACTCTTGCCAAAATTGAAACCCAAGTGACGACCTATTACAAACAGGATTAATTGATTTGGAGGTACTAAGATACACATTGTCCTTGCCATATTCACTTTGATTGTTAACCTGCATTGACTTTTCGTGATCGCTTAGAAACTTATTCATCACATTTAATTGTTCTTCAACACTTCCAAAGTGAGCCTTCTCATCCTCTAATTCCTTCATCAATTCTGCTATTTTCTTCTCGTAAATCTGTAGGGTAAGAAAAAAAGATGTCAGACAATCATATTCCCATCCAATTTTCTGGAGCTAGACACCTCTCCATGGGAAGCATTTGGTGCTACAAAATGCATATATCATCGACTGTATTGAGTGTCCACACATGTAAACATGTAAGACACATAAACTCAGACAACTAGTCCGTGAAGTGTCTATGCTTCTTGGTATATATACAAGAGACCATGTAGATAGGGCACAGAACCATGATGATAAGAGACGACCAACCTTGCCTACTATTGTGTATGATATAGCCATTGCACTCCCATGTACTAATCACTTTACTTAAGAACTTGGATTGTTTCCTCACACAGATATTGCTAGGAAGCACTGGCACTACTAACGAGGTTCCTTGTCTAAGTTGGACATTGTCGGATACCAACACTTACTAATTCTCCTCAACACACATTGGACTCTGTTCCAAAACTGTCCTATCATTTTAGGGTTGTTGGACCAAACACATTCCACACAGTTGGAGAATACGTGGGTTCATTGCTTGGGACGCATGTAAAACATCGCAAAGCATTAACCTGTAACAGTCGGGCCACATGATATTTCGTCTCTCAACCACTTCTCTCTTCTTCCTTTTTTTTTGTACGTCTTCATTTTCCTTCTTGTTTAATTTGGCTTGGTATCCGCGATTGATTCTCGCTCGTTGAAGTTGTGGAAAAAGGACTACCTTAGGTTATGTAGTATTCACTGCAATTTTCCTAACTGTTAAGTTATGTTGAGTAAGGTTCGATTTGTTATGTTTTCTGTTCATAAGGGTAGTTTAGTCATGTAGATGTTAGGCTTGTATATCTCAATGTAAAGACCCATTTGTTCAGTCAATGAGAAAACCTTTGATATCTCCTTCTCTCTCTACAACCTAACATGGTATCAGAGCATCGGTCCTTCGTTGATCGTGATTAGTAGAGCTTTCGAGATCGTTTTCTCAGTTCGTCGGTCCTTCGTTGACCGTGGTGGGTTGTAGGTCGCCGGACGACGTCGGACGAAGCCACACGCGCCGGCTGAAGGTGGCGCGTGCAGATCGCGTCAGATCTGGACGCAGGCGTGACGTTCACGCGCAAGGTCAACGAGGAGAAGGTCAGGGGGCTCAGTCAAACAGTCTTCCGCGAGTCAAAGGAGTCATTTGGGGTTCCGCGTGTCAGAGGGGTCATCGGGGGTTCATCCGTGTGTCTGAGGCCTTTCCGCGAGTCAAAAGGGTCAAGAAGCTCATCTGGAGGGTTCAACGGCTTAGAAAAGGGCCAAGAAGCTCATCTGGAGGGTTCAGCGGCTTAGAAAAGGACCAAGGAGCTCATCTGGAGGGTTCTTTGGGGTCCAGAAGAGTTCAAGGACCCATTTTGACCAATTTTGACCACTTTTGGGAGCTCAGAGACCTGTTCCTAACTAATCTCGAGGTCCCGGATTCATTCGCGGGACCAATTTACCGTAATTTGACTGTTACGGACGTGTTTTGACTGCTCCAGACCATCCTTGGGAGGTCCAACACTTGTTCTTGACTAATTTCGACGTTCCGGATTCATTCGCGGGGTCGGTTTAAGGTGATTTGAAACGGAAATTGTTGGTACAATGGAGGCTTTCACACCTACTCAAGTTGGTGCCCTTTTTTCTGAGGGGGAGTTACAAACTCTCAGGCGCCTATTGGCTAGGCTTGACGCTCCATCTACCACTGCTTCTACTTCCACTGCCTCTGATTTCTTTGCTTCCGTTCATGCTAGTGCTTTTAGTGCATCTAACTCCCGTCCTTGGATTATAGATTCGGGTGCCACGGATCATATGACGGGTTGTTCATCATTTTTTTATTCTTACTCCACTTGTTCTGGTAAGGATAAAGTTAGAGTAGCTGATGGTTCTTTATTTGCTATTTCTGGGAAAGGTTCTATTCATTATTCTCCAACCATTTCACTTTCATCAGTTCTCCATGTGCCCAATTTTTCTACTAACCTTTTATCCGTTAGTAGTCTTACCCAATCCTTAAATTGTTCCGTAACATTTTTTCCTACACATTGTGTCTTTCAGGAACTGGATACGGGGAGGATGATTGGCAGTGGTAAAGCTCATGAGGGCCTTTATTTCTTGGAGTCTAAACCTAATCCAGTTTATCCACCTTTGTTATGTGGTCAAGCTCTTGCAGCAGATACGGGTTCGGCTCTTTCCTTGTTACACCAATGGCATCGTAGATTGGGTCATCCTTCATTTGGGATTCTTGAAAAATTATTCCCCACTTTAGCTAAACAATGTTCTCGGAGTCAATTCCTTTGTGAAGCTTGTGAGCTTGCAAAACATAAACGCTCCTTTTATGCTCCGGTCAATCACAGAAGTGATTCACCATTTATGGTCATTCATTCTGATGTCTGGGGTCCTTCTCCTGTCACATCCTTGTCTGGTTATCGTTGGTTTGTGACATTCATTGATTGTCATTCTCGTGTCACTTGGGTGTACTTACTAAAGGCAAAAAATGAGGTGTTTTCGTGTTTTAAATCTTTTCACCAAATGGTGCGTACTCAATTTGATGCCAATGTTAAAGTGCTCCGTAGTGACAATGGGACTGAGTATATAGATGGGACTTTTCGGGCATATCTTAATGATTATGGCATTCTTTTTCGTACTTCTGTGTTGGCACTCCACAATAAAATGGAGTTCTTTGCGCAAAGAATCGCCATCTTCCGAGGTAGCCCGCTCCCTATTGTTCACCATGAATGTTCCTAAACACTTTTGGGGCGAAGCTATCCTTACTGCAGCTTTTCTTATCAATCGCATGCCATCTAGTGTTCTTCAGTTTCAAACTCCAATTAAGGTTCTTTTAAGTGGTTCTCGGGTCTCATCTCTCCCACCCAAAATCTTTGGTTGTGTGTGTTTTGTTCATGCGCCTAAGCACCCAGGTGGTAAGATGGATCCCAAAGCCCGCAAGTGCATTTTCCTTGGCTATTCTCCCACTCAGAAGGGTTACAAATGCTATGACCCGCACTCTCGCAAAATGTATGTCTCCATGGATGTCACTTTTTGGGAAACTGAATCCCTTTATCCTCTGTCCACTTCATCTCTTCAGGGGGAGAATGATAGACAGGAAGAGATGTTGACATTTCATACTCCTGAGTCGTGGTCTTATTCTTTACCTTGTCATGGTGAGGGGGAGAAAGAACCTTTACCTGCAGAAGGAGCAAAGCATGATGGTCGGGAAAGACTGGATAGGTCAAATTTGCAGACCTTTTCTCGAAGGAATAAAGGCAAGTCTACATGTGCAGTGCCACTGTGCCAATCTCCATTACCTACTCCAGTTTCGGACTCTCCCGCTGATTCGTCTGGTAATGATTCTCTCCCTACTGTTGTTGATACTCCTATTGCTCTTAGAAAGGGAGTTAGATCATGCACTCAACATCCCATTTCCCAGTTTGTTTCTTATGACCGTTTATCTCCTTTGCATCGTGCTTTTGTTTCGTCTCTTTCTTCTATATATATTCCACAGAATTGGCAGGATGCATTCATGGTACCTAAGTGGAAAGGAGTTATGGTAGAGGAGATGACGGCTTTGAAAAAGAATGGCACTTGGGAGCTAGTATCTCTTCCAAGAGGGAAGAAACCTGTGGGGTGCAAATGGGTGTTCACTGTAAAGCACAAGGCAGATGGGACAGTTGAGAGATACAAAGCCAGACTTGTTACCAAAGGCTTTACTCAAACATATGGTATTGACTATGAGGAGACCTTTGCTCCTGTGGCCAAGATGAATTCTATTCGGACATTGCTTTCTTGTGCGGCCAATTTGGATTGGCCTCTTCACCAGTTTGATGTGAAGAATGCGTTCCTCCATGGCGAATTAGAGGAGGAAGTGTACATGGCCATTCCACCGGGTTTTGCTTCATCTCAGACCGCGGGAAAGGTGTGTCGATTGAAGAAGGCACTCTATGGCTTGAAGCAATCTCCTAGAGTATGGTTTGACAGGTTTCTCAAAGCCATGTTGAGATTTGGATACAAGCAGAGTCATGCTGATCATACTATGTTCATCAAGAGAAGTAATGGTAAGATTGTCATTCTTATTGTTTATGTGGATGACATAATCATGACAGGTGATGATGTGAATGAGATTGCTAGCCTTAAAGGCTCTTCTTGCTCAAGAGTTTGAGATTAAAGATTTGGGGTCTATGAAGTACTTCCTTGGAATGGAAGTGACTAGATCTGACAAAGGAATCTTTATCTCCCAAAGGAAGTACATCCTTGATCTCTTGGAAGAAACTGGTATGTTGGGATGTAAGCCTGCTGATTCTCCCATTGAGGCCAACCATCATCTTGGTAGCAATGTGGGGGAGCTTACAGATAAGAAGAGATATCAGAGACTTGTGGGTCGCCTGATATACCTATCTCACACTAGACCAGATATCTCCTATGCTGTGGGGATTGTGAGCCAGTTCATGCATGAACCTCGTACGAGTCATCTTGATGCTGTTTATTGTATCTTGAGGTATCTTAAATCTGTCCCCGGTAAGGAGTTCTGTTTTCTAATCATGGTCACTTGAGATTGGAAGCTTTCACTTGATGCTGACTGGGCTGGTTCTATTGATGATCGGCGATCTACTTCTGGTTATTGCACCTTCCTTGGAGGGAATTTGATTACGTGGAGGAGTAAGAAGCAGTCCGTGGTGGCTAGATCCAGTGCAGAGGCCGAGTACAGAGCTATGGCTCATGGTGTTTGTGAGCTTTTATGGCTCCAAACCTTCTTGCGTGATTTGGGATTTCCTGATTGTAGTCCTATGAAGCTCTATTGTGATAACAAAGCAGCCATAAACATTGCTCACAATCCTGTTCAACATGATCGAACAAAGCATGTTGAGATTGATAGGCATTTCATCAAGGAAAACTGAGCAACGGTTTGATATGCATGCCTTTCGTGAGATCCGAAGACCAATTGGCCGATGTATTTACTAAGGGTCTTAGTAGTAAAAGTTTTCATCCCATTGTATTCAAGTTGGGCTTGATTGATATCTTTGCACCAACTTGAGGGGGAGTGTTAAGTTATGTTGAGTAAGGTTCGATTTGTTATGTTTTCTGTTCATAAGGGTAGTTTAGTCATGTAGATGTTAGGCTTGTATATCTCAGTGTAAAGACCCATTTGTTCAGTCAATGAGAAAACCTTTGATATCTCCTTCTCTCTCTACAATCTGACACTAACAGTTCTAAATTAATTTGAGGAAGTGTGTTCCTATTTTCCTTTTATTTTGGAAAAGGCTCAATTGTTTGAGAATCATGAATCGGTGTTCTTAAGCTAGATGGCTGTTTGGAACTCCTTATATGTTTCAAGCCCTTTAGAAGCATCATTTTCAGTATTTTTGTGATATATTCCTCAATCTCTAATTAGCCCCTTCTTGTTGGTGATTTCACTCTCATGAATGTTATGCATATTGTTAGACGTTTGAGCACTTGAACCTATTTTTAGTAGTTGTATTGCACTGTTCTGTTAGTGGGCAGGTTAAAAAGGTATTAAACGAGTAAAGTGGATAAGTGGTGTTTGGAATCTTGGTGATAGCCTATCTCTTCAGATAAGGTCTGTATGGCAAACTATCAGATTAGATCACTATGTGTTCCGTCGTACGCAACATACAAGATTTGGTTTTCAGCATGTTGTACTATTGTTTTTATTATGAATAGAACAAATTGGCAGTCATGAAGCATAACATAAACTGATGAACTAATCCCCTGGTTTTTTATCAGTTGGCTTGATTCGCAAGGGGGTTATTTTACTTTAATGAAGACATAAACATAACCTGGTCTGAGTTTTCATGATCTTTCAAAAGCTTCTTCGTCTTATGCAATTCTTCTTCTACACCTTCAAAACGGGCAATCTCAGCATTTTGATTCTGAATTAGATCTGCTATTTTCTCTTCATACATCTGATTTGTGTCTGCGAGAGCTTTCTGATATGTAGAATTTGCCATTTGGTATAGCTGATAAAAGATATAGAAAAATGGAAACATCAGATTATGCTTTTTTTGTTAGATGAAAGCCAGGAGCAACAAAAACTTGAACCGCTTTTAGAATTTTGCTGCAGACATGAAAAGCCATTGTGAAGACATTGGATGTGTCAGAACGCAAAAATAAAATATTCCTTGGGGAAATTTTTTTATTTAAGTTTTTCGGTATCCAAAAGGAAACTTTTTTAAACTGCTACCAAAATTGAAACCCCAACTGAGGACTTATTTGAATTGGAGGTGCCATATTCACTTTGACAGTTAACCTGCAATGACTTTTCATGATCACTTGGCAGCTTCTTCATCGCATTTAATTGTTCTTCAGCATTTCTAGAGTGGGCCTTCTCATCCTCTAATTGCTTCATCAACTCTGCTATTTTCTTCTCGTACGTATGTGTGGTATTCGTAAGTGCTTTCTGATATGACAAACTTTCAAACTGGTATTCCTACAAGTAGCGAAACCAGAAACCCTTAGCGAAATTATATGAAAAGCGGTCAAAATTGTTACGTTACCAATTGTCCCCATTACAAAATAGGCCCTACAATATATATTTAGTTATCCAACATCCTCCCTTACAAGCAATCCTGCCTTACACGTGGAGAAGCCATGATCCAGATATAGAGTAATCCACAATGCAAAGGGGAAAACATATACAAACAGGAACAAATGCAAATGGAGGGACTTGAGCTCAAAACCTCCGACAACAAAGGCCTCTTTCTATGTTAACTAATGGTCTCAAAAGTTTAAGCAAATCGAAATTGGACCCACAATGTACATCGAGTTATGCCTCACCCCAAATCAACCAAGTTGGGAGTCTTGGGACTATTTCATAGTTTACGAAAAACCACTACAAACAAATAGAAGATACAAAGATAGATATCTGAAAACCTTGATTTGCAGATACTTTTTGCTCCTAATTTCACCAACATTTTTCTGCAGGTCGGTTAAGGAGGCTCGACCTTGACTATCTTTATTGGACAGAGATACCAAAGACAGTGGGGTGTCTTCTTGATGCAGGCCGGAGCTTGCAAGGGTTACGATAGTCCCGGGATGCCACTCGACCGAGAGTAGCAAATGTCACTCAATGCTACTAATCGCGGATGCCACTCGACGCGACCAAACCACTCGCTTGATTGTAGGAGGAATCACTCACTCCAAGCAAGACACACTTGCACAAAATTTTCATAAACTCAAACTCTTAAATTTCATTTCATTAGATCGCCTATAAATAGGCATTTACAACATGAGACTCTTCAAGACTAGTATTAAATGCTAGACTTATTAGATTTCGACATAAGTCTGATTGAAAATTGTCTAGCATTCAACACTAGTCTTGAAGAGTCTCATGTTGTAATGCCTCTTTATAGGCGATCCAATGAAATGAAATTTAAGAGTTTGAGTTTATGAAAATATTGTGCAAGTGCTTCTTGCTTGGAGTGAGTGATTCCTCCTACAATTATGCTAGTGGCTTGGTCGCGTCGAGTGGCATCCGCGATTAGTTGCGTTGAGTGATTTGCCTCCAATTTACGATGAGTACACTGAAGAAGGATTCTTAATTGTCAAGGGACATCGAAATTCAGATTCAGCAACAACTGTGATGACCATAGTTGAGTGTCCCGAATCTCCCAACTATGATGGATAGGAGGAGACAAAAAAAACTATTTGCTCCAAAAATCCCACACTCTACCATCAGATCCAACTTCGATTCTGGGAAAAATTGATAAATGCGACTGGATCGAGGATTCTATCCTTCAACAGCGTACCATAGTTTTCAACACTTTTGGAATTGTTCATGATTTCAAAGCCTTTTTGTCATGGATTCAAGAAGTCAAGCTAATTTCATGTATGAATTAGAGATGAATGGTCAACCTATAAACTTGTTTCCAGAAGTAGAGAAGATGAAGCGAGAGAAACTTTCATTGAGCACAAAGAAGTCTTTACTTTAAGAAGAGGAAGAAAAGGAAAAAGAGATGGAAGTTTGAAGAAACTAGTCGAGTTTAAGAACGAAGTATCCAAAGGCAACACTTCAAAACACGTGTCTGTTGAGGAAGTCAAGAAGATGGATCATATGCTTCGAATGATTTGACTTCAAACTCGAGGTCGAGTTCTTTTGAACAAAGAGAGAATGATGCTGGAGCATAATCATGCCAATCAAATCGAGGAGTCATTAGTCATGTCTTTCAAAGTTCTAGTCAAAGTTTTAAGGGTCTTTAATATTGCACACGTATGCATGTAGTTAGTTATATTAAACACATTGTTTTTAGGTTCATATTAATTATTGTTCATGCATGTAGATGAAGAGTTGTCTAGGTATTTGAAGAATCATCTAGGGAATTGTGTAGTATTTATTACTCCCTCCGTCCCAATTTAAATGTCCTCTACGGGAAATCAAGCTTTTTAAGAAGTTAAAATTTGTGCTCTAAATTTCCAAAAGTAACCCCAAAAACTGTGAAGTCAATTATATGTATTTAAATTGTCTATATCTTTCAATATGGATCTCAAAAAATATGTAATATGGATCTTGTTTGATAGATTTCAATTAATTCTATTTTACAAAGTTTTCAAAATTATGAAAAATATTATATGTTGAAAGATATTGTCAAATTAAGAATGATATGAATATAAAAAACTGTCAAATCAGGTAGAATGAAAGAGTACTTTTTAGGAGTAAAATTGAAAGTTTGGTATATTTTGATGGTTATTTATAGAAAGTGAACATTTATTTTGAGACATCCCAAAATAGAAAGGTGGACATTTAAAATGGGACGGAGGGAGTAGTAGTCTTGAAGAGTCATCTTACGTAATGCCCATTTATAGGTGTTCTAATGGAATGAAAAGTGAGAGTTTGAGTTTATGCAAATATTGTGCAAGCGCGTCTTGCTTGGAGTGAGTGATTCCTCCTACAATCAAGCATGTGGCTTGGTCGCGTCGAGTGGCATCCGCGATTAGTAGCGTCGAGTGGCATCTGCTACCCCCGGTTGAGTGGCATCCCGGGACTAACCTAACCTCGCGGGTCTCGGCCTAGCCATGGAATGGTTAGACAAGTCTCATAGGCTTTGGAAGCCTAAACCAAAGGCCATGGGTAGCATGAGCATCGAGAAGTCTTTTTGGTCCTAAAATAAGTGTCCATGGTAGTTGGTAGTTCAAGGGTCATCCATGGTAGTTGATAGGTCAAGGGTCATCATTAATATTCCTCTAGATATACTAAACACATTACATCTATTTGTTAGTAAGTTCAATGTATGCATTTATTTCTAGGTTCATTCACATATCTTATTCAATGTATTCATTAATTAGGTTCAGGTCTAAATTCTACAAAATTAGAAGGGTCTTTTCCATGTATTATAAATTGGGATGTAATCTTTCAGTTTGGATTAGAGTTGATTAATGAATTGAGTTTACAAGGCTAAGACCATTGTGATTGGGGTTTGGGCTGCGGTCCTTCCTTGCAGAAACCACCTAATCCTTGCAAGGGTGAAGCACCTCTCTCTCTCTCTCTCTCTCTCTCTCTCTCTCTCTCTCTCCATCTTCTTCTAATTCTTCTCTCTCTTCTTCTTTGCGCACTTACCCTGTGGGGCAATAGTGACTGGATGATTTTCCCTTCGCCTGAGCTCCTAGCCTACACACTTTTGTTATTTGAACGGCTCCTAGCCCACACACTTAACTCCCACATTAGCATCGTACTAGACCATTGAGTCCAGAACGGCATTCCGACGGTCAAGTAAGTATGTGTAGAAGAAGGATAATGATGTAGTATTTTATGGGTCTTATTGTCATTATGTACTAGTTTATGGGTCTTATTGTTATTTTTTGTGTCTTAATGTAAAGGGGTAGTATAAGTAGTGTAAGGGTCTTTCATTTTGGCTAGCTTTTATCATTTTCAAGAATATATTATCAAGAGTTTTAACTCTTTGTATCCCATTTTGGGGGTTTCACACTCTAAATATCTCAATGGAATATTCCGGTTGCACCAGATAAGCAAGGACTCAGATGTAGGGTTAAGAGGGTAGATAGTTTGTACCTTCATTTGGTTGAACATTATCTTATATAGGGAGTGAGTGACTCGCTCTCCAAGCACACTCGTGCATAGTACACGAGTTAATCGCTTGGCTGACGTCACCATGACACAGCAAGCGAGTTTGTTACGAGCATAGGCCGCCACTTGAATGAGGACACGTGTAACCGATCATTCGGCTGACGTCACTTGTCATGATTAGAAACTGTTATTTGCACATTCTTTGTTGATCAAATGCACCGCGCTTGTGTTGAGTCAACCCTAGGTAATTACCTTTCGACAAAGACACTCCCCTCAGTCCAGACGTTTCTGAATGGTCCTTGGCTTTATTCTCCGAGCCCCAGGGGTGCCAAGGGAACATGATGGAGGAATATAGCATGGTAACGCGTGGGGTGTAGGCTCTTCCGAAATCTCTCGCTGAGCCTTCAATTTTTCTTTTGTGTATGGTTGATCCTTTAGGTTCTTCCGACCGGTCCCTCCGATGGCATCTTTCGGTTTGGCTCTTGGTGCTTGTTGGCCTTTGATAAGCACAAATAATTGAAATATAGAAGCTCCATATCATATGTTGTTAGTTGTTAGTTGCGCATAACTGACTATTATTATTCTCTTTTAAGTAATTGCCATTGAATTATTGAATTTGCAGGAAAATGAAATAATTGTACATGTTTCAGCCGTTGGATTCAATAAACCAAAATTCGTGCTTCCAGAATTTCTTATTGTGAATTAGAGTGCCACCACATGCCAAAAAATGGGGAGCCAATTTGTCAAGTGTTCAACCTGATTTGTAAAGAAATCAAATTATATGGGACAAATCTTAATTCTGATGGGAAGAAAATCATCAATGGCCCACTACCCATCTAAGTTTGGGCGTGGATCTTGGCTAAAAAAGAGATTTTGGAAATCAACTTCTCCCAAGGAAAGTCACGGCAATTTATAAAGGAGGGTACTAGGTTCCTAACAATGGAGGAGAGTTTTAATTGGAAGGGATCTTCTTTTTATTAGAAGAAAATTTGTTGGCATCTATAAAGAGGAGGCAGTGGAGTTTTGCCTGGGGATATCACGTAACATGTAGACACAACAGCTACGGCTGAAAATTCGACGTATGACACCAGAGTTCACTGCGAGAGAACAAGATGAGCAAAGGAGATTTTTGTGAGGCTTTACTTTTATCTATGTTAGGCTAAACTTTGGAACTAGGGTTGAGGATGAAACCCCATAAATTTTTATTGAATGATTTTATGTATATGATTTTTCCTACGTGCAATTATCATTTATTGTTCTCGACTCATTAATTAATATGCATGAACTTTGGATATGGATTCAATCGTTATGAAAGGGTTTTTTTTCCTTGATTTGAAGTTATCTTATTAATCGAATTGCTTGGTTTATTAAAAGCTAATATTTAAGTACGGGGTATCCATTGTGATTTGTTCTTACTGATAGAGTGGATGATTTTGGCTTAAACTTTGAAGCAGAGGGGGAACATACTTTTGTTATAAATAAAAGGGTTTAACGAAATATTATCCACAGTGATTAAGATTAGTCCCTAAATCATTGTGCAGAATCATATGAAAAATCATTACATAAGGTTAATTGATAAACGTTTGTGGGTGTGGATTCCAAAACTCTAGTTACTTTTCTCAACCGTTAATCTCCACTATTTTTGCGTGCTAGTTTAATTATTTGTTGTGTCATTATTTTATTTTATTTTTAGTTTTCAAATCAACCGCTACTTTTGGGAACTAGGTTAGGGTTTCGATCAATTTAAGTTTATTTAGTTTTCCTATTAAAAAAAAAAGTCCATGTAGGTTCGACCTCGCACTTGCATTGCTATACTTCAATACGATTCGTGCGCTTGCGAGTACAATAAAATTTCATAACAACCTTCGGCCCCCACATAACCCTATTACTATTCTTATTTCCCACCAAAAACAACCACGATTCTTATTGTAGGCAGTAATACTCAAGCATTCCAAAACCGTCCTATATACATCAGTTTGGTATCAGGCTTAGGCTTCCGCATTTTCGAAATTGATCTCTCTACCATGGTGATGGTTAGCGAACTTAATTCCAAGGTCAAAGCTCTATCCAAAGATTATCCGGCTACTCAGGGAGACATTGCAACCTTGGAAAGTGACGTTGTAGCCTTCAAAGGTGATGTTGGAACCTTAAAGAGTGATGTGGAGGAGATAAAGACATCACTAAGTAAATTGACATCTTTTATCATAGGCAAAAATCCAGAGGGCTTTGCCCATGAGTTTGGAGCCAACAATATTCTAGGGTCCTCCTTCCAACAACCCCAACAAACTCCACCACCACCAGGGCCACAACGATTGCAAGAAAATCTTAGAATAAACGACGTTGAAAGAGGTAGTAAACGACGTCGAAAGATGTGCTAAACTGGAAGTTGGAGACTTTCACGTAAGCAACGATGTGGAAGTATTTCTTGATTGGTTACATAGCTTGGAAAGTTTCTTTAAGTGGTATCATTTGACAGATGAACGAAAACTTTTCTTGCGGAGGCTAAGTTGAAGGGAACAGTTAGAATTTGGTGGGCAAAAAATCAACAAACATATTATGCTACCATCAGGACATGGGAAGACATGAAAAGCGCGATGACTCGGTACTTCGATCCAGCAAACTATAAGCAACACGTTCAATTACAGTGGTTCAAGGCAGTATGTCCATTGAAGACTACACTGGAAGATTCTATAGCTAAGCTACCAAATCTGAATTTCCATGGAATGAGGATGTGATGATTTCGATGTACCGGCAAGGGTTGGATACAAAGATCTCAAGTGGTTTAGCTGCTTGTCGACTCTATACTATGGCATATGCGGTTCAGGTGGCTTACCAAATGGAAGAAGACTTGAAAAAGAACATTCCCGTGTAAGGCTACAAGTGAAAGTGTACTCGAAGTGAAAAGACTTTTATCGATGGGAATCAAAGTAAGTTTACTGAGAAGCCACAAGGAAATTCTTTTGTTCCTAACAAGTCCTGTCGTCCTAGTGCATCGTCCTCAACATCTCAAGCAAGTAGTACTTCCAAAACAAGTTGTTTCACTTGCCATGGTTTCGGTCATTTATCCTTTCAATGCACCAGCAGGTCTATTACCTTGGTTGGAAAGGAAGTTCCAAAAGAGTCCGCATCTAATGAACCACCACCCAAAGAAGAGGTTTGTGAACTTCTTTGTGCTAATTTGGAGGAAAAGTTTGAGGATTTAGATGAATCATGGGCATTATCCATCCTCTTATGGTAATGAATAAAAAAGTTTCCATGGGTGATGAGGGGAAAATCTTTGAAACAAGGGTTAATTGTGGTGGGCAAGTCTGTTCAGTAGTTATTGATTTAGGAAGCTGCACCAACGTGGCATCTGAAGAAGCTGTCAAAAAGTTAGAGTTGAAAGTTCAGCCACATCGAGAATCATATCACGTGGCTTGGATCACTAATACTAAGTTGAAGGTTGAGCAACAATGTCCTATCACCTTCACCATTGGGAGCCTTAAAGAGACAATCGTGTGTGATGTTTTGCCACTCAAGCTTTTCCACATGCTTTTGGGAAGAACATGGTTGTGGGATCTTTACGCACAACATGCTGGGCATGCCAATACATACTCCTTTATTGTTGAGAAAAAGAAGTATACTCTTACTTGTGCTACGGATGCCCAAACATTGAAATTGCAGAAAAGTTCTCTCCTAATTCAACGAGCTTTTCTACATGCTAGTATTTTGGGAATTGCACCTAACTCGCCGGAGTTGAGTTCTTTTCAGCAGAGGCAAATTGATGAAATAGCCATGGAATGGTTAGACAAGTCCCATAGGCTTGGAAGCCTAAACCAAAGGCCATGGGTAGCACGAGCATCGAGAAGTCTTTTTAATCTAAAAACAAGTGTCCATGGCAGTTGGTAGTTCAAGGGTCATCCATGGTAGTTGATCGGTCAAGGGTCATCATTAATATTCATCTAGATATACTAAACACATTGCATCTATTTGTTAGTAGGTTTAATAAATGCATTTATTTCTAGGCTCATTCACATATCTTATTCAATGTATTCATTAATTAGGTTCATTTCATTTAGACTTCTAGGAATTAGAAGTGTCTTTTCCATGTATTATAAATTGGCATGTAATCTTTCATTTTGGATTAGAGTTGATTAATGAATTGAGTTTACAAGGCTAAGGCCATTGGGGGTTGGGTTGCGGTCTGTCCTTGAGGAAACCGTCTAATCCTTGCGAGGGTGAGCACCTCTCTCTCTCTCTCTCTCTTCTTTGCGCACTTACCCTTTTACTATTCGTATTTCCCACCAAAAACCACCACTATTCCTATTGCAGGCGGTAATACTCAAGCATCCTAAAACCGTCTTGCATCCAAGTCACTCGCTTGATTGTAAGAAAATCACTCACTCCAAGCAAGACGCACTTGCACAATATTTTCATAAACTCAAACTCTTAACTTTCATTTCGTTAGATCGCCTATAAATAGGCATTACAACATGAGACTCTTCAAGACTGATATTAAATGCTAGACAATTTTCAATAAGACCTTCCAATTACCTACATCTTGATGCATGAACAATAATTAATATAAATGTAAAAACAATGTGTTTAATGAAACTAACTTCATGCATATGTGTTCCAATTAAAGACTGACTCTAAAATACTTTGACTAGAAATTAAAGACATGACTAGAAACTTAAAAGATACTTTGACTAGGAATTAAGAAGACACTTATAAACTAAATCGACTCTTAAGTTGCCCACAATGGCTACATAATATACTTCTTCTTAGATCGAGGAATGCTCCTGCATCACTTTTAGAGGACATAATTCACCTTGATATGTGAAATTTTTTTGCAATTAAATCGGTATTCTCAATTAGAATATTGTTCCACCATAACTATTCCATGAATGTGATAAGAGTTTTTTTTTCAAGACCTCATCAAAAGAGATGGTCTCACCTTTTAAAACTTACACTTGAGTTAAGATAGAGTAATCATAGAGTAATTCACTAGATAGAATGCAAGGGAAATGAATTTACCCCCTTTGCAGTGGCAAAAGCTTTTTGTAACGCGTTTGAGAACTTACTTTTTCACCTTTTTTACTTTTGGCTTTGGTTTCTTGCTTTCCTTCTCTTATTTCTAAATATAGTTTCAATATCTAAATATGACAAGTGCAACAGAATTTGTCGGAGAAAGAACCAAAATTGAGAACCACCAAGTTTTATCTTTGCATGTTGTTAAATGTTAAGTTAGGGGTTTATTTGTTAGTTTTATTTCTTCCTAAGGGTATTCTTGTACATGTACCTTTGTCCATATATATACAGTGAAATGAGGAGAGGGGAGCCCTAACACCTCATAATTTTTCACGTTCTTCTCTCTACAACTTCACATGGTATTAAAGCCATGGTCTCCATAGATCTGGCCTTGTAGAGGAGGAATGATCATGACTTACTGATAATCGATCTCCATGGTCAATCGTATGAGAGATATTAGCCTTGTGTTCAGTTGCTTAGTCCATCACGCTACTCACGCTGTTCGATCATTGTAGATGATCTACTCCTTGCGATCATAGCCTATTGGGCTAAACACAAAATCAATGTACGACCACCGACGACTGTCAACGACCACCGTACGACTGTCAACGACCACCGTACGACTGTCAACGACCACCGTACGACCTCCGGCAATGGTCAACGACCATCGTACGACCTATATGTAAGACATTATCTACTGGGTCTTACACGAAAACACATATTTGACCCCAACGAGTATTGTTCACTGTCTGACGACCTCCGATGATAAGGTACGACCTCCGGCGAGTCTCGTACATCCTCCGACGAACCTCCAGTGAGTCTATTTAGGTCACCATGACCCCTGGTTATGCTCGTTTTTTACTGGTGTCTACATCTTTCATCTGTTTTTCGCATTTTGAGGCTAGTTATGTGATTTCCAGTCCTTTTGAAGTTAAGGGTGGCCTTGATACATCATTTCCGTGGGTTTTGGTAGTCTGGTATTCTTCTTTTTCAGTTTGCAGTATGGCAGAGACTCCTATAGAGGCTTCTGGGAGTGCGAAGGATGAATGGAGCCATTTCGTGACTCAAAATAATGCTCCATTGAATATTTGTCCTATTAAGTTGGATGGTTCCAACTATTTGCTTTGGTCTCAAAGTTTTACTTTGGCAATCATTGCTAATGGTTTGTTGAAATTCATCACGGGGCCTGTTCCACCACCAGCAGCTACTAGTCCAGATTTCGTGATATGGATTACTCAAAATGCTCAAGTCCTGACATGGTTATTCAACTCCATGATACCCACCATCAGTCATAACTACTTGTTTCTTGACACTCCACATAAGGTGTGGACTTCTGTGGCCCAACCCTATTCTCGAAAGGGTAATGATGGTCAAGTTTTTAAGTTGAGAAGGAGACTTAGGGGGTTGGACCAAAACCATAGGTCTTTAGCCGAGTACTATGAAGATTTGAATGGAGTGTGGCAGGAACTTGATTACTATAAGAGTTTTCACCCTGCTTGCAATGCTGATGCCACTGAATATCAACAAATGGTTGAGAAAGACCGTCTTTATGATTTCTTGGTGGGCCTTGATGTGGAGTATGACCTTATTCGAGTGCAGGTCTTGGGTCGTGTTCCTTTTCCCTCTTTAGTAGAGGCATATGCCTGTGTTCAGCAGGAGGAGAGTAGACGGACTGCTATGGTACTTGTTTCCCTTCCGAACCGCTCGGCTCTGGTTGCCATTCCCACTCCACTGGATGGTAAGGCTATTCAACATCAGGTTGGGGATAAGAGCAGTTCTGTTGATCGTGATTTTCTCCAGTGTGACTATTGTCACAAGACTCGACATACTCGGGAGTTTTGCTGGAAGCTCCATCGGCGTCCCTCTCGAGGACGGGGTGGTAGTCAAGGTGGTAGTTGAGGTGGTGGTCGGGGTTCTCATGCACATATTTCGGAGTTTATTGTGGAGACCTTGTCAGATCCTAGTGCAGGTCGGCCACATCCTTCAGTCTCCGATAGTTCTCATGGTGGTGCTCTTTCTCAGGGAGAGTTACAGACTCTTAGGCGTCTTATGACCAGGCTTGACTCTCCATCTACCACGGCTTCTACTTCCACTACTTCTTCCCACTTTGCCCACACAGGTATTCAGGCTAGTGCCTTTATTGCTTCATCTTCGCTTCCTTGGATAATAGATTCTAGTGTTACTGATCATATGACAGGGTGTTCATCCTTCTTTGACTCCTATTCTCCATGTTCTAGTAAGGATAAGGTCCGAGTAGCAGATGGATCCATATCTTCGATTTCAGGGAAAGGTTCTATAAATTATTCTCCAACCATGTCACTTTCTTCAGTTCTTCATGTTCCAAGTTTTTCCACCAACCTTCTCTCAGTTCGCAGTCTTACTCATTCTTTAAACTGCTCAGTGACATTTTTTCCAACTCATTGTGTCTTTCAGGAACTGGATACGGGGAGAATGATTGGCAATGGTAAAGCTTATGAAGACTATACTTTTCGGAACCTGCACCTAATCCAGTCATTCCACCTATGTCATGTGGCCAAGCTCTTGAAGCAGATATGGGCTCAACTCTTCCTTTATTGCATCAGTGGCACCGTAGATTAGGCCACCCATCTTTTGGGATTTTGGAAAAACTTTTTCCTAGTTTAGTTAAGCACTGTACTAGGAGTAAGTTTTTTTGTGAAGCGTGTGAACTTGCCAAACACAAACGCTCTTTTTATGTTCCTGTTAATCAAAGAAGTGAATCTCCATTTATGGTTATACATTCTGATGTTTGGGTTCCCTCCCCAGTTATTTCTCTTTTAGGCTATCATTGGTTTGTTACTTTATTGATTGTCATTCCCGTGTCACCTGGGTGTATTTACTTAAGGCAAAAAATGAGGTTTTTTTGTGCTTTCAATCTTTTCACAAAATGGTGCGTACTCAATTTGATGCTAACATTAAAGTGCTCCGTAGTGACAATGGGACTGAGTATATTGATGGGACTTTTCAGGCATATCTGAATGACTGGCATTTTTTTCAGACTTCTTGTGTTGGCACTCCACAACAAATGGAGTTGTTGAATGCAAGAATCGCCATCTGGCTGAGGTAGCCCGTTCAGTTTTGTTTACCATGAATGTTCCTAAACATTTTTGGGGTGAAGCTGTTCTTACTGCAGCTTTTCTTATTATACTCCTGAGTCGTGGTCTTACCCTCTACCTTGTCATAGTGAAGGGGAGAAAGAACCTATTATACTCCTTAGTTGTGGTCTTACCCTCTACCTTGTCATAGTGAGGGGGAGAAAGAACCTTTATTTGCAGAAAGAGTGGAGCATGATGTTCGGGAAAGACTGGATAGGCTAAATTTGCAGACTTTTTCTCGAAAGAAAAAAGGCAAGCCCACATGTGCGGTACCACTTTGACAATCTCCTTCACCTACTCCAGTTCCTGACTCTTCAGCTGACTCATCTGGTAATGATCATTTCCCTACTGTTGTTGATGATCTTGATGCTCCTATTGCTCATAGAAAAGGTGTTAGAACTTGTACCCAACATCCTATTTCTCAGTTTGTTTCATATTCCCGTTTATCTCCTTCGTATCGTGCTTTTGTCTCTTCTCTCTCTTCTATATCTATCCCACAGGATTGGAAAGAAGCTATCATAATACCTGAGTGGAAAAAAGCTACGATAGAGGATATGAAAGCCTTGAAAAAGAATGGCACCTGGGAATTAGTGACTCTTCCAAATGAAAAAAAACTAGTGGGATGTAAATGGGTGTTCACTGTAAAGCACAAGGCAGATGGAATGGTTGAGAGATATAAGGTCAGGCTTGTTGCTAAAGGTTACACTCAAACCTATGGCATTGACTATGAAGGGAGACATTTGCTCCAGTTGCCAAGATGAACTCTGTTCGGACCCTACTTTCTTGTGCTGCTACTTTGGATTGGCCTCTTCAACAGTTTGATGTGAAGAATGCATTCCTCCATGGTGACCTAGAGGAGGAAGTGTACATGGACATACCACCAGGTTTTTCCTCTCTTGCAACAGAAGGAAAGGTGTGTAGGTTGAGAAAGGCCCTCTATGGATTGAAGCAATCTCCCAGAGCATGGTTTGACAGGTTTCTCAAAGCCATGTTGAGATTTGGATACAAGCTGAGTCATGCTGACGATACTATGTTCATCAAGTGGAGTAATGATAAGATTGTCATACTTATCGTTTATGTGGATGACATGATAATGACAGGTGATGATGTGGATGAGATTGTTAGCTTTAAGGCTCTTCTTGCTCAAGAGTTTGAGATTAAGGATTTGGGGTCTATGAAGTACTTCCTTGGAATGGAGGTAGCTAGATCTGACAAAGAGATTTTTATCTCTCAAAGGAAGTACGTCCTTGATCTTTTAGAAGAAACTGGTATGTTGGGATGTAAACCAGCCGACTCTCCCATTGAGGCAAATCATCGTCTTGGTAGCAATGAGGGGGAGCATATAGATAAGAGAGATATCAGAGACTTGTGGGTCGCCTGATATACTTATCTCACCAGACCAGATATTTCCTATGATGTGGGGGTTGTAAGCCAGTTTATGCATGAACCTCGTACAGTGCATCTTGATGCTGTTTATCGCATCTTGAGGTATCTCAAATCAGCCCCAGGTAAAGGAATCTTGTTCTCCAATCATGGTCACTTGAAATTGGAAGCCTTCACCGATGCAGACTGGGCAGATTCTATTGATGATAGGAGATCTACCTCTGGTTATTGCATCTATCTACCTCTGGTTATTGTATCTTTCTGGGAGGGAATTTGATTACTTGGAGGAGTAAGAAGCAGGCAGTGGTTGCTAGATCCAGTGCAAAGGCTGAATATAGAGCAATGGCTTATGGTGTTTGCGAGCTTTTATGGCTCCAAACCTTTTTACGTGATTTGGGATTCCCTGATGCTGGTCCTATGAAGCTCTACTGTGATAATAAGGCTGCCATAAACATTGCCGATAATCCTGTCCAACATGATCGGACGAAGCATATTGAAATCAACAGGCACTTCATAAAGGAGAAGCTGAGCAACGACTTAATTTGCATGTCTTTTGTGAGATCAGAGGACCAGTTAGCTTATGTATTTACTAAGGATCTTAGTAGTAGAAGTTTTCACCCCATTGTGTTCAAGTTGGGCTTCATAGATATCTTTGCACCAACTTGAGGGGGAGTGTTAAGTTAGGGGTTTATTTGTTAGTTTTATTTCTTCCTAGGGGT
>CM029280.1:15772497-16050337 GCA_016920895.1 Vaccinium myrtillus | reverse complement strand
AAAAACCCTAGGAAGAAATAAAACTAACAAATAAACTCCTAACTTAACACTCTCCCTCAAGTTGGTGCAAAGATATCTATCAAGCCCAACTTGAACACAATGGGGTGAAAACTTCTACTACTAAGACCCTTAGTAAATATATAAGCTAACTGGTGATCGTGTCGTTTCCGTACCAAAAATAATTAATAAAACGAAACAATTACTACTACTCAAATGAATAGTGATAAGTATTCCGAGTATTGCTCCACAGGGATTAAAAGGCTAAATTGCAAATGTTTCAATCGATTTCTAAATTAATTCGATAAAAAGAGGTTTTGGTTTGATTTCCTAAAATTATAAAAACTAAATTAAACTTAAGCAATTAAAAAGTGAAGAGTTTCGATAAGAGAAAAGTCTAGGGTTTTGAATCCACTTGACCCTTTATAACCTAGAATTATTACGATTGCGGATTTCTTATGCAGATTTACCGGATACCACAAGGGTTCGCGGGCCCGTGCGATATCTCCTAAAAATATTCGTGTATCATCAAGCGGCGTAGAGTATCTCCGCCTAGTACGAATCGTCTTACTAGTACGATCCGTCTCTATGGCTCGGACCGTCTAATAGCACGACGCGTCTTACGATAGTATAATCTATCACAGTTGATTACCACGAATTCAATTAAAACCGTTGTATGAAAAAGTATTTGAAACCGCGGATAACAAATACAAAATTATATGGGAAAGATTAAACCAATTTCATAACATGAAATCATCTATTTCACAAAACCAAATCCGAATAATTAAATCCAGCAAAAGTAATAAATCTACGTTACTCGGAGTACAAGCTTCATCTACGCCCTAGAGTAGGGGTTTAGCCGGCCATCGGAGTGGTAAACGTTGAAGTTTTGCCTCTGTTTTCAGTGACCATCGACTTCCCAGTGCACGGCAGTGCAGCGTTTTGTTTCTCCAAAAGCCACTCTATGATATGTAGATGTCTCTCGCCCCTCTCTCTATTTTCTGATCCGTGGTATATGTCTCCCCCTGTGTTGTCCGCTGCCTTCTATTTATAATGAGATAAGCGCCGCATCACTTTTCTTGCTACCCAAGGTCTGCTCCCTCGTGCGCTTTTCTTTTTCCCAGCTTATAACCTAGCCGACTTGTTAGTTGCTTCTCTTCAAATAAGGCCAGCCAAATACTGATGGGTTAGGAAGCCCATTGCCCTCAAACTCAATTGATAAAATAATCAATAACTTCTCATGCTATGTGGCCCACCAATACATGTAGAAATTCCAATATACTACCAATTCTTCACCACCGGCACAGTGTCATATTTAGTACTAAGCCCAATCCCATGCTTGCTCCGTCACTTGACTTTATCTGACCACGGGCTTTGCTTCGACGCCGAGTTAAATCAAAATCTTTGAATACCTACAAAAACTTGCAAACAAAACATTATACTCCAAGTAACAAAATAAATGGACTTAACAAGAGTAAATTAGGGGGCGCCTATCAACTGGTCCTCTGATCTCACAAAAGGCATGCAAATTAAGCTGTTGCTCAGCTTCTCCTTTATGAAGTGCCTGTCGATTTCAATATGCTTCGTCCGATTATGTTGGACAGGATTATGGGCAATGTTTATGGCAGCCTTATTATCACAGTAGAGCTTCATAGGACCAACATCAGGGAATCCCAAATCACGTAAAAAGGTTTGGAGCCATAAAAGCTTGCAAACACCATAAGCCATTGCTCTGTATTCAGCCTCTGCACTGGATCTAGCAACCACTGCCTGCTTCTTACTCCTCCAAGTAATCAAATTCCCTCCCAGATAGATGCAATAACCAGAGATAGATAGATGCAATAACCAGAGGTAGATCTCCTATCATCAATAGAACCTGCCTAGTCTGCATCGGTGAAGGCTTCCAATTTCAAGTGACCATGATTGGAGAACAAGATTCCTTTACCTGGGGCTGATTTGAGATACCTCAAGAAGCGATAAACAGCATCAAGATGCACCGTACGAGGTTCATGCATAAACTGGCTTACAACCCCCACAGCATAGGAAATATCTGGTCTGGTGTGAGATAAGTATATCACGCGACCCACAAGTCTCTGATATCTCTCCTTATCCGTATGCTCCCCCTCATTGCTACCAAGACAATGATTTGCCTCAATGGGAGAGTTAGTTGGCTTACATCCCAACATACCAGTTTCTTCTAAAAGATCAATGATGTACTTCCTTTGAGAGATAAAAATTCATTTGTCAGATCTAGCTACCTCCATTCCAAGGAAGTACTTCATAGACCCCAAATCCTTAATCTCAAACTCTTGAGCAAGAAGAGCCTTAAGGCTAACAATCTCATCCACATCATCACCTGTCATTATCATGTCATCCACATAAACGATAAGTATGACAATCTTATCATTACTCCGCTTGATGAACTTAGTATGGTCAGCATGACTCTGCTTGTATCCAAATCAACATGGCTTTGAGAACCCTGTCAAACCATGCTCTGGGAGATTGCTTCAATCCATAGAGGGCCTTTCTCAACCTACACACCTTTCCTTTTGTTGCAAGAGAAGAAAAACCTGGTGGTATGTCCATGTACACTTCCTCCTCTAGGTCACCATGGAGGAATGCATTCTTCACATCAAACTGTTGAAGAGGCCAATCCAAAGTAGCAGCACAAGAAAGTAGGATCCAAACATACTTGATCTTGGCCACAGGAGCAAATGTCTCCTCATAGTCAATGCCATAGGTTTGAGTGTAACCTTTAGCGACAAGCCTGGCCTTATATCTCTCAACCATTCCATCTACCTTGTGCTTTACAATGAACACCCATTTACATCCCATTGGTTTCTTTTCATTTGGAAGTGTCACTAATTCTCAGGTGCCATTCTTTTTCAAGGCTTTCATCTCCTCTACCATAGCTTATTTCCACTCAGGTATTATGATAGCTTCTTTCCAATCCTGTGGGATAGATATAGAAGAGAGAGGAGACAAAAGTACGATACGAAGGAGATAAACGGGAATATGAAACAAACTGAGAAATAGGATGTCGGGTACAAGTTCTAACACCTTTTCTAAAAGCAATAAGAGCATCAAGATCATCAACAACAGTAGGGAAATGATCATTACCAGATGAGTTAGCTGAAGAGTCAGGAACTAGAGTAGGTGAAGGAGATTGGCATAGTGGTACCGCACATGTAGGCTTGCCTTTTTTCTTTCGAGAAAACGTCTGCAAATTTGGCCTATCTAGTCTTTCCTGAACATCATGCTCCACTCTTTCTGCAGATAAAGGTTCTTTCTCCTCCTCACCATGACAAGGTAGAGGGTAAGACCACGACTCAGGAGTATAATATGTCAACATCTCTTCCTGTCTATAATTCTCCCCCTGAAGAGATGAAGTGGACAGAGGACAAAAAGGATTCTGTTTCCCAAAAGGTGACATCCATGGAAACATGTGTTTTGCGAGAGTGTGGGTCATAGCATTTATAACCCTTCTGAGTAGGAGAATATCCAAGAAAAATGAACTTACAGGCTTTTGGATCAAGCTTACCACCAGGGTGCTTAGGATCATGGACAAAACACACACAACCAAAAACCTTGGGTGGAAGAGAGGAGACTCGAGAACAGCCAGAGAGAAACTTAAGAGAAGTTTGGAACTGAAGGACACTAGATGGCATGCGATTGATAAGAAAAGTTGCAGTAAGAACAACTTCACCCAAAAAATGTTTAGGAACATTCATGGTAAACAAAAGTGAACGGGCTACCTCAGCAAGATGGCAATTCTTGCATTCAGCAACTCCATTTTGTTGTGGAGTGCCAACACAAGAAGTCTGAAAAAGAATGCCAGAGTCATTCAGATATGTCCGAAAAGTCCCATCTATATACTCAGTCCCATTGTCACTACAGAACACTTTAATGTTAGCATCAAATTGAGTACGCACCATTTTGTGAAAAGATTGAAAGCACGAAAAAATCTCATTTTTTGCCTTAAGTAAATACACCCAAGTGACACGGGAATGACAATCAATAAAAGTAACAAACCAACGATAGTCTAAAAAAGAAGTAACGGGGGAGGGATCCCAAACATCAGAATGTATAACCATAAATGGAGATTCACTTCTTTGATTAACATGAACATAAAAAGAGCGTTTGTGTTTGGCAAGTTCACACGCTTCACAAAAAAACTTACTCCTAGTACAGTGCTTAAATAAACTAGGAAAAAGTTTTTCCAAAATCTCAAAAGATGGGTGGCCTAATCTACGATGCCACTGATGCAATAAAGGAAGAGTTGAGCCCACATCTGCTTCAAGAGTTTGGCCACATGACATAGGTGGAATGACTGGATTAGGTGCAAGCTCCAAAAAGTATAGTCCTCCATAAGCTTTACCACTGCCAATCATTCCCCCCGTATCCAGTTCCTGAAAGACACAATGAGTAGAAAAAATTTCACTGAGCAGTTTAAAGAATGAATAAGACTGCTAACTGAGAGAAGGTTGGTGGAAAAACTTGGAACATGAAGAACTGAAGAAAGTGACATGGTTGGAGAATAATTTATAGAACCTTTCCCTGAAATCGAAGATAGGGATCCATCTTCTACTCGGACCTTATCCTTACCAGAACATGGAGAATAGGAGTCAAAGAAGGATGAACACCCTGTCATATGATCAATAGCACCAGAATCTATTATCCAAGGAATCGAAGATGAAGCAGTAAAAACACTAGCCTGAATACCTGTGTGGGCAAAGTGGGAAGAAGTAGTGGAAGTAGAAGTCGTGGTAGATGGAGAGTCAAGCCTGGTCATAAGACGCCTAAGAGTTTGTAACTCCCCCTGAGAAAGAGCACCGCCATGAGAACTATCAGAGACTGAAGGATGTGGCCGACCTCCACTAGGATCTGACAAGGTCTCTGTAGACAACCCAATCTGAATCTACGGAATTTCGTGACTTCCCCAAGGATGAAAGTGCCTAAAGATAGCATACGAGGTTTGATTGAGGACTTGAAAATCCCCATATACCTTTCAAGAACCCAACAAAACACTTCTGAAACCCCACAAACTGAACCGAAACCAGCAAGTACATACATCCGGATTGGCTCATTGGCACCTGGATGGCACTTTTCCAGGCGCCCACATTTGATCCAGGCGCCTGGATTGTGCTAGTATGGGCGCCTGGACTACAACCCAGATTGAGTGTAACTTGAGCAGGAAAAAGATTTTCTGGAGATTATGTGCAGATTCAGTTAGAGGGAGTGTGAGAGAAATGATGGTGCTAGTGAACCTCCTGAGGTAGACCCCTAAGGGTTCAAGTGGCCCTTTTTGGCCCCCTCCCATTTTGCCTATTTGTACTCTCCTTCTCCACCATTTTGAGAGAGTTCAATCACACTCACTCACTCTACTGTTATGCTGCCATTTTTCCTCCAGAAATAAAATTTCAGTTAGCACTCTCTCCTAATCTCTCTCATTTCTACCCCAAAAGGCCACCCTTAAACCACTTTCACCTCCTACATTTCATCTACCTCACTCAAACTCCCATCATCCAACCATGATCAACTCTGATTAGCCCCAAGAAACTAAGTCCAGTAGTTATATCTCATCAAACTCAATCAAAAATCCCAGTCAAGTCCTTGAATCAAGCCTCCAAAGGTAGTATTTCTACCAAAATGTTCAAAAGGCCCTGAGGGGAATACCACCCAGCTTTTTCTGACCCTTAATGTCAGTTTGAGGCTTGGGAGGGTTGGAAATACAACATAAAGAAAGTTCATCTTGTGCATCTATAATAGGTCCAGGCGCCTGGACTTGCTTAGTGCAAACGCCCATATCATATCTAGGCGCCTGGATCACCCCAATATGGGCGCCTGGATCTCATCCTCTCTGCCAAATTTCTAGTTTTCTTCATGCGTTATTTGATCATTTGAAGCATTAGTTCGTTACTCATGCATAGAACCAGTGATTCGTGGTGTTGATGTTCGGATCTTTGTGAGATTTTGGGGGAAGGTTGATGATCAATGAGAGATGTCTCACATTTTGAGCAAGTATCACATTCCATTCTTTATTGATTTCATATGCCATCAGAAGTATCATAAAAGTGAAGGAGTATATCCCGGTCCCTTGCATCTATTACATGATTGATATGGCATCTTATGATCAAAGTCCATCTTGCTCACTTTTTTTTTTATTATTTTATTTTCCTTTTTGTTTCTCAAAACATGAGTGTATCAAAAGGTTCATTTTTGTGCATAAAAAGGTAATAGCAAATGTCAAAACCAGGTTAGCATCCCCATTACATTCACAAAGTATTCAAAATCATGGTTTTATGAGCTTATATTTTGTTGCATGGTATATGTTGAGGTTCATTCTGTTCATAACATCATTAAATGATATTTCGAGTATGTGAGAATAGGTCACGAACTCAGTATTCAGCATTTTCTTTGGAGCCTTGATTGAGGAATTCGTAGTTGGATTGGTGTTCCAAGCGCCTACATTGGCACACTCCAGGCGCCTGTGGTGATTCCAGGCGCCTGGATCCCTCCTTTTCGGGCGCCCATTTCTGGTCCAGGCGCCTGGACTTACTTGATCCGGGTGTCCAGGGGGCAGTCTGGGTGCAAGTCATGTGTTGTTCATGGGTTTGTTTAGAGAAGTTTCCAATATTGTCTGACCATATTCAAAGTTATTCGATGCATAATGTGTTTGCATTACATCATATCTTGCATTGTTTCACTTATGACATGTCACACATATACACATTCATCATTCTTGCCATAAAAAATGCAACTTATATGCACTCATATGAATTTGCATTTAAAGTCCATTAAAATGACATTTTCAAATCCCTTAAGCATTTAGTAGAGACCGGTGGCCGCACCGGGCGAGAGGGGTGCTTTAAATCCCTTCCCCTCTCGTAACCTAGCTCCCGAATCTGAGAAATCTCATTTTGAAAGACCGGTGAAAGCATTTTCCATATCAAGGGTAAAAGAGTCATTTTTCAAATGGTTTCTCGGGTATGGTCCTCAAATCCGGGTGGCGACTCCCTTCAACCAATCAAATCATTTTTCAATCCGCAATCGTTTTTCGTGGACTACTCCGCGGGGTGTTCACAGTCTCCACAATACACTCCGAAATATGTGCATGAGAACCCCGACCACCACTTCGAGTACCACCCCGTCCTCGAGAGGGACGCCCATGGAGCTTCCAGCAAAATTCTCGGGTATGTCGAGTCTTGTGACAATAGTCACACTGAAGCAAATCACGATCAATAGAACTGCTCTTATCCCCAACCTGATGTTGAATTGCCTTACCATCCCGTGGAGTGGGAATGGCAACCAGAGCCGAGCGGTCCGGAAGGGAAACAGGTACCATAGCAGTCCGTCTACTCTCCTCCTGTTGAACACAGACATATGCCTCTCCAAGAAATCATAAAGAGGGAAAAGAAACACGACCCAGGACCTGCACTCGAATAGGGTCATACTCCACATCAAGGCCCGCCAAGAAATCATAAAGACGGTCTTTCTCAACCATTTGTTGATATTCAGTGGCATAAGCAGTACAAGCAGGGTGAAAACTCTTATAGTAATCAAGTTCTTGCCACACTCCATTCAAATCTTCATAGTACTCAGCTAAAGACCTATGGTTTTGGTCCAACCCCCTGAGTCTCCTTCTCAACTTAAAACTTGAGCATCATTACCCTTTCCAGAATAGGTTTGGGCCACAGAAGTCCACACCTTATGTGGAGTGTCAAGAAACAAGTAGTTATGGCTGATGGTGGGTATCATGGAGTTGAATAACCATGTCAGGACTTGAGCATTTTGAGTAATCCATATAACGAAATCTGGATTGGTAGCTGCTGGTGGAGGAACAGGCCCTGTGATGAATTTCAACAAACCATTAGCATTGATGGCCAAAGTAAAACTCCGAGACCAAAGCAAATAGTTGGAACCATCCAACTTAATAGGACAAATATTCAATGGAGCATTATTTTGAGTCACAAAACGGCTCCCTTCATCCTTCGCACTCCAAGAAGCCTCTTTAGAAGTCTCTGCCATACTGCAAACTGAAAAAGAAGAATACCAGACTACCAAAGCCCACAGAAATGATGTATCAAGGCCACTCTTAACTTCAAAAGGATTGAAAATCACAGAACCAGCCTCAAAATGCAAAAAACAGATGAAAGATGTAGACACCAGTAAAAAATGAGCATAACTAGGGGTCACGGTGACCTAAATAGACTTACCGGAGGTTCGTCGGAGGATGTCTGAGTCTCGCTGGAGGTCTTACCTTGTCGTCGGAGGTCGCTAGACAGTGAACAATACTCGTTGGGGTCAAATCTGTGTTTTCGTGTAAGACCCAGTAGATTACGTCTTACATACAGGTCGTACGGTGGTCGTTGACAGTCGTCGGAGGTCGTACGGTGGTCGTTGACAGTCGTCGGTGGTCGTACATTGGTTTCGTGTAGAGCCCAGTAGGCTACGATCGCAAGGAGTAGATCATCTACAGTGATCGAACAGCGTGAGTAGTGTGATGGACTAAGCAACTGAACACAAGGCTCATATCTCTCACACGATTGACTATGGAGATGCTTGACCGTTCGGGTGATTAAAAATTAACTAGAATTTCGTCCCAAGCATAGGACTATCGACCGGTGTAGCACAATAAATCCGGAAGTACCGGAGTCGATCCACAGAGACGGTGTACGGTGCTTAACTCAAACAATGTCGGCTTTTTGTTTGTAACTGGCTCTTAGGTAGCCGCCCCTTGTTCAATGATTTGATTATTTAACTAAATTGAACTAATTTAACTACTGGATTCTGAATTTTAAAAAGGAGAGCGCAGCCGTGGGTATTACGGTATCCGCAGCTAGACTAATTCACATTCACTCGGGCCACAATGATTCAATTAATAGATTTAAAAATATGAAAAATAATTCCCAACAAATGCGCACCACTTGTCACCAATTTCAGCGCGCATTCAGAATTGGCAATGCCCGGGTTTGTTTGCTAGAAAAACTTCCGTATTTAAAAATTGCGCATTGATTAAAAGATTCGCACCGAGGTGGAACATAAATTAGCCTAGCCACGGACACCTTTATCCCGCGGCCGCACTCAATACGACTACTCACTCATTCTTCTAAAATTGCAGAATCAAAATAACCCTAACTCGATGCATGCTTGAAGAATAGATTATAAAAAGTAACAATGAGAATCGATACCGTAATTGCAAAGGTAAACTTGAACTTGATTAACGATCCGCAATAAACCAACCCAACACCGAGATTCTGGAAATAAATTGAAAGCTAAACGCTGGATGTAGAACTGAAAAAAACTGTAGCCGAAAACTTCAAAGAGATTCAAACTTAGGTAAAAATTGTGGAACCCTAACAAGGGTGAAAACATAAGTATTTATACTAACGTAAGTAATCTTAATGAGAATCTGACGAAAATTCCCGAAATCCTCCGCGCATAAACCAAACGATGCCGTTCAGTGGCCCTTGATGGCACCTCGGTAGCGCTACAACATTTCCCAGTAGCGCTACCGCTTCTTTAATGCCGTGCGTTGACCATGCTATTTCGGGTTGACCATCGACGTAACGTTCCGGTAGCGCTACAGCCTTTATGGTGTAGCGCTCCTAAACTCTCTGTTCATTTTTGAGACCCTTTTGTGCCTACTTTGAGCGCTCCAAGGAATTGAGGTAGCGCTCCCGACGGGTTTCGACTATTTCCATGCACACTCCACTTGCTTCCAACTCCTGATCGACGTGCATGTCCTTCTAGTATCACGAAATCGCACCCAAGGCCTCGAATTTCCTGCAAATTACTTCCAACACCAAAAATACCACGTGCACACATTAATTGGAAAATAAAGCTCAAAATGCACGTCTAACATGCTAAATCTCCCTACTTAGGCGCTCAGAAGCAAGCTTTCCACGTGCCTATCACATCCCCCAACTTGAGCGTTGCTAGTCCCTAGTAACGAACGAAACGAAAATAATAACAACAACGACTCAATAAGGGATACGAGGGTTATGCAACCTGTACAAAATCGAATGAGCACTTTAAATATTATCTCTTTACTACCCACAACTCGGTCACATGCATGCCCTAACAAAAATTCGAACAAATCCATTCCTTGACAAGGTTTAAGATAGAGTGCTTCCACGTGCCACAATATCACTCATACTTACTGAAACACTCTACATCCCATGTGAGGCGCCTGGCGAATCAACGTGGATTAAAACAGAACCACCACGTGCCAGTCAAGACAACGCCGAAATATACAATGGAAGCTCAATAATCAAGATACCACACATTCATAATCTAACTATAACACATGCAAGCAAGAGAGTCAAATGACGTGCATCGGGTCAACTAAGGACTTCATAGGGCTTATAATGACCGTGGTTGCAAAAAGAAAAGATAACATGCAAAGGGTGACGGACTATGGAAGCGCATGGACAGTCTACCCTGACTGGCCGCCACCTCGACTCCGGCACCACATCGGTACAATATTCGACTCAAACATAACAAGAGTACGGGATAACAGTTATAAATTAAGACTCAAAATCCACCGACTCAACAAATACTCTCCAAACATGAATGATAACACCACCACCCCGGCTAGCTCTGCGTACTACTCCTTCGTGCTCACATCCTCGAAATCATAGCTCAAGTAATCCAACTCAGGTTGCCTCTTAGGGTTCCATAACTTTGGTAAGTTTAGGTTTGGAAGGTTTAGAGGTTAAGGTTTGAATGGAGAAGAAGGAAGCGGGAAAATGAGAATGATGGGGTGGAGAGAGAGAGAGAGTGGGGAAAAATCGGATGGTCCCCTCAACTTGACCGCGTTTTCTTCTTTTTTTTTCTTTTTTTTTTTTTTCCTTGATTTTTTTTCTTTTGATTTTTTTTCTTTTGATTTTTTTTCTTTTACGCGGCTACTATGATTTACTCTCTCTTTCCTCTTATTATGGGAAAATAGTTTATGGATGGTTTAGAATGGTTAGAAATTGGGTTTATTGATACAAGATGATTCAGGGCTAGGTTTAAGGCGGGTTTTTTTTTTTTACTGGAACAAGGGGTTTTTTTTTTTTTTTTTTTTTTTTAAAACCAAAGACATGGCACCCACAAGCGACATTTTAATTTCTCCAAAACGACGATGCTCCTTATTCCATTGATTCGAGGCCTCTAAAATGCACACAGAGCTGGACCACCAAATGAATTCCACCCTAACACTGGTTCCCTAGGTTTGACACAGGAACTGACATGGACTGGTTTAAAGATGGGGGCAATGGGACACATTTAGTGGTTTAATCATGCAAAAATGGCCTTGTTTCATCCCCTAAGCACGTCACCAACTCTCACACATGCATGCAAAATATTTAAACTATGATATGTGATACAAACGCCTTCTATTTTGTGCAAGTGCGGAAAGTGAAGAACAATGAAACATGGGATGCGTTAAGGACATACTGTGCACACGGTGGGAACACCTACTCAAACTTGCTTACGGTGCGGAAAATACTCAAACAGGGATGCCAGATATATGCATGTGAACAAGTTAAACAGGCAAACAATGAGACAAGAATCTAGCATGTTCACCTAACTCATACAAACAATCATAACAATCGTATCCCCAGACTAAAAAATTAACCAAAAATTTAAAAAGATAACCCCTAAACTACTAGCAACGCTCAAAACAAACCAAACGTGTACAAAGTACACCCCTTCCCCCAACTTGAAAATTGCTCTGTCCCCAGAGCATGAAGACAAAACATAAAAATAAAAGAACAAGGGGAAAGAGATGGACCGACGGATGGCAACCAACCATCACGACCCCGGCCGATCTATGGGGAATTTGCCACCATTGTCGCTGATCGTCATCAGAACCGCTTTCAGGATCTAAGCCTGCAAAAGACGCAAGAACCAACTACCTACTAGGCAACAAATGATGTCAGTACTGCCCGCATGTGAAAGCCGGGCCACAACAAATAAAATAAAGCAAATAACGAACACCACCAGACATTCACGCAGTCTCACGTGTCATACTTTTCTCCCCATCCCCCAACTGAAGTGAAAGAGTGGGTGGCTATACAAGACCATCAGTTTTTTTTTTTTTTGCAAAACTGAAAAACAAACGCGAATATACAAGAATTTCCCTTACTAACCGGAGCTGGGCACACGATCCTTATTTTAATAGCGGCGTGCGAAGCTATAAATACCCAAGTCAATGATGGGTACCCCTATTGCTAGGGGTCGGGTCCACACTCAATGAAGAGCATGGTACGCGTGAGGTACCCGTCAAAACATGGCTGAAAAAGCCTACTCAGCCTGCATCTAAAAGCTTCACAACCTCAGCCCGAACCACCTCTTTCATATGGGGATTCAAGTGCCGCTGAGGCTGCCTAGAAGGTTTCACATTATACTCAACCTCCACTGTCTCCTCAACATTTAACATCCCTAACAGACTTCCTACCTCCTCATCATCCTCACCCAAAGTACTAACACTATAGACATCCACCTCCATTTTCTCCTTGCCAACAGATAACTGGACCTTGCCAGTTTTGCAATTCATAACAGCATTGGAGGTGGCTAAAAAAGGACGACCTAAAATAATGGGAGTCTTTTCTAGAACCTCGGGATTTGAGCAGGTGTCTAGGACAATAAAATCTGCAGGGAATTGGAACTCACCTACCTTAATCATCACATCCTCCACCACACCCTTTGGTACTCTCACACTCCGATCCGCCAACTGCAGCGTGACAGGAGAAGCTCTCAGATTGCCTAGGCCCAGTCTTAAGTATGCGGAATAAGGGAGTAAATTAACACTCGCCCCCAAGTCCAACAATGCTTTATCGAATGTCTGGCCTGCGATAGCTATAGGGATGGTGGGACACCCTGGATCCTTGCACTTGGCAGGAATCTCAGTTTGAAAAATGGAGCTCACTACCTCGGTCAAAACCACGTTGTTCTGACTCTTGCGCTTTGTTGTGTGCAGAGGTCCTTTAGAACCTTCGCACACTGGGGAAAAGACTCAATCGCCTCCATCAGAGTAATAGGGAACTGCACCCTCTTAAAAAGTTCTAACATCTTATGATTCGTACTCTGCTTAGGCTTCACCGCCAACCTTTGGGGAAATGGAGCTAATGGCATCGCTGGCAGCGTTGGAGTCGTGGGGGCCGCAACAGCAGGCACCACCACCTTAGGTGACTCCTCATTCTCCTCTACCTCCTTCCTAGGGACATTGACAATATCAGGAGTTGCTCTCGGTGCATCCACTGGCTCCAAGGGTGGAACCTGTTTTTGCTTTGTCTGAATGGTCTTACCAATCAATTTCCCACTCCGGAGAATGGTGATCGACTTAGCCTCCTCCTGATTCTGACTCTGAGTGTTAGGACCTGTAGGATGTCCTAAGTAATGGGCACCCACTGAACTACCCTGAGCTGGAAATCTACCCCTCTCCTGCTGCAGTTGACCGACAACCGCAACGAGTTGTGACATCTGGGTTGTAAGGGCTCCTATTTGCTGCCTTGTTTCAGTTTGAAATGTCATCTGTGATTGCATCAGGGAATTGACATTATCCTCTAACTTATGATCACGCGTGGTCATCTGTGAATAACCTGGGGGAGGACCACTAGTGGATGGACATGCCCCCCTACCAGGCTGTGACTGGTAGTTATATGGGATGACTTGGCCCTGAGGGGGCCTGGTTGCTTGGGACTGATGAAACTGTTGTGGCGGAGGTGGCGCAAGGAGTTGCGCTTGACCTCCACCTGCGGGTCTAGGGTCTGACCACCCAAGGTTGGGGTGATCTCTCCATCCCGGGTTATACGTATTTGAGTATGGGTCCCAATTCCTCACAGCATTTACCTCTTCCTGATTATTCTGACTCGCTCCCTTAGCAGCTAAAAATCCGGGGCATGCAGTTGCAATGTGCCCCTTACACTCACACCACACACAGACTTCCTCTATACTGACCTCATGCACTGGACGAGTCTGCCTAACTTCTAATTCCTCTAGCTTCTGCGCCATCTTTTCAACCTGGGCCTGGAGTCGCTGGTCACGTATGGTGACGGGGATAACATTGGACCCAGAAGGTCCGGACCGATCAAAATCAGAGGGTTCTAACGCCCTCTGCCTATCTGCTAGGTCATCCAGAAAATCCCAACCCTCATCCGCAGTTTTGGACAAGAAGTCGTCCCCTTTACACGAATACTCTATGTGCTGGATTGTCTCAGCGTTGAGACCCAGGTGAAAGAATTCGACCAACTGTATCTTCTCAAAACCAGGGTGTGGCATTCTTAGGAGCAAATCTTTGAAACGCTCCCATGCCTTCATAAAAGACTCTCCCCTCTCTTGCCTAAAGCCTTGGATTTGACGCCTTAAACTATTAGTTTTAGCCTCAGAAAAATATTTTATGTAAAACGCGTCACGCACATGCGCCCATGTGGTGAAGGACTGAGGCTTTTGCATTCTGAACCATCTAAGTGCGCCATCTTTTAAAGTTGCCTCAAACAGCTTGAGGCAGGCATTGTCGTATTGGGTAGTAGACGCCAGGTTGCGCACTAACCCCTCAAACGTCCGCACATGTTCGTACGGATCATCAGACTCTCTCCCATAGAAGTTAGGGAGGCTATTCAGGACACCAGGTTTTACAGTGAAGGCATTGCGTGCCTCCTGTGTCTCTCGAGGAAACACTATCGGCCCGGGAGGAGTGGTCCTCTCGGGATTCAAGTGCTGCCTCAACGACGGTTGTTGAATTACCTGCTGGTCTCCCATTTCAAAAGATTCTGGTTCGGAAACTGACTCTGACTGATAAAGCGGATTATTGAAATTAACTGACTCGACGGGTAAATCTATGTAGAGTCCACTAATGGTAATGGACTCCGACCGACTCTCTACTGACTCTGACATAGAATTTGAAGACTCTGACTGACTCGACCTGTTCTCTATCCTAACCAAGCGATTTGTACGATCACGGTAAAAGAGAGGATCAGGCTTACGTACGACTTGCTTATCTCTACCTATGATGACTCAACTACAAATTAAACAAACACTAAACTAACACCGTTTGAACACACGTCACCGTCCCCGGCAACGGCGCCAAAAATGCTTGACCGTTCGGGTGATTAAAAATTAACTAGAATTTCGTCCCAAGCATAGGACTATCGACCGGTGTAGCACAATAAATCCGGAAGTACCGGAGTCGATCCACAGAGACGGTGTACGGTGCTTAACTCAAACAATGTCGGCTTTTTGTTTGTAACTGGCTCTTAGGTAGCCACCCCTTGTTCAATGATTTGATTATTTAACTAAATTGAACTAATTTAACTACTGGATTCTGAATTTTAAAAAGGAGAGCGCAGCTGTGGGTATTACGGTGTCTGCAGCTAGACTAATTCACATTCACTCGGGTCACAATGATTCAATTAATAGATTTAAAAATATGAAAAATAATTCCCAACAAATGCGCACCACTTGTCACCAATTTCAGCGCGCATTCGGAATTGGCAATGCCCGGGTTTGTTTGCTAGAAAAACTTCCGTATTTAAAAATTGCGCATTGATTAAAAGATTCGGCACCGAGGTGGAACATAAATTAGCCTAGCCACGGGACACCTTTATCCCGCGGCCGCACTCAATACGACTACTCACTCATTCTTCTAAAAATTGCAGGAATCAAAATAACCCTAACTCGATGCATGCTTGAAGAATAGATTATAAAAAGTAACAATGAGAATCGATACCGTAATTGCAAAGGTAAACTTGAACTTGATTAACGATCCGCAATAAACCAACCCAACACCGAGATTCTGGAAATAAATTGAAAGCTAAACGCTGGATGTAGAACTGAAAAAACTGTAGCCGAAAACTTCAAAGAGATTCAAACTTAGGTAAAAATTGTGGAACCCTAACAAGGGTGAAAACATAAGTATTTATACTAACGTAAGTAATCTTAATGAGAATCTGACGAAAATTCCCGAAATCCTCCGCGCATAAACCAAACGATGCCGTTCAGTGGCCCTTGATGGCACTTCGGTAGCGCTACAACATTTCCCAGTAGCGCTACCGCTTCTTTAATGCCGTGCGTTGACCATGCTATTTCGGGTTGACCATCGACGTAACGTTCCGGTAGCGCTACAGCCTTTATGGTGTAGCGCTCCTAAACTCTCTGTTCATTTTTGAGACCCTTTTGTGCCTACTTTGAGCGCTCCAAGGAATTGAGGTAGCACTCCCGACGGGTTTCGACCATTTCCATGCACACTCCACTTGCTTCCAACTCCTGATCGACGTGCATGTCCTTCCAGTATCACGAAATCGCACCCAAGGCCTCGAATTTCCTGCAAATTACTTCCAACACCAAAAATACCACGTGCACACATTAATTGGAAAATAAAGCTCAAAATGCACGTCTAACATGCTAAATCTCCCTACTTAGGCGCTCAGAAGCAAGCTTTCCACGCGCCTATCAGGAGATTGATTATCAGTAAGTCACGATCATTCCTCCTCTACAAGGCCAGATCTATGGAGACCATGGCTCTGATACCATGTGAAGTTGTAGAGAGAAGAACGTGAAAAATTATGAGGTGCTAGGGCTCCCCCTTCTCATTTCACTATATATATATATGGACAAAGGTACATGTACAAGAATACCCCCAGGAAGAAATAAAACTAACAAATAAACCCCTAACTTAACATTTAACAACATGCAAAGATAAAACTTGGTGGTTCTCAATTTTGGTTCTTTCTCCGACAAATTCTGTTGCACTTGTCATATTTAGATATTGAAACTATATTTAGAAATAAGAGAAGGAAAGCAAGAAACCAAAACCAAAAGTAAAAAAGGTGAAAAAGTAAGTTCTCAAACGCGTTACAAAAAGTTTTTGCCACTGCAGAGCAGGTAAATTCATTTCCCTTGCATTCTATCTAGTGAATTACTCTATGATTACTCAAGCGTATGTTTTAAAAGGTGAGACCATCTCTTTTAATGAGGTCTTGAAAAAAAAAACTCTTATCACATTCATGGAATACTGATGGTGGAACAATATTCTAAGCAAGAATACCGTTTTAATCGCAAAAAAAAAATCACATATCTAGGTGAATTATGTCCTCAAAAAGTGATGCAGGAGCATTCCTCGATCTAAGAAGAAGTATATTATGTAGCCATTGTGGGCAACTTAAGAGTCGATTTAGTTTATAAGTGTCTTCTTAATTCCTAGTCAAAGTGTCTTTTAAGTTTCTAGTCATGTCTTTAATTTCTAGTCAAAGTATTTTAGAGTCAGTCTTTAATTGGAACACATATGCATGAAGTTAGTTTCATTAAACACATTGTTTTTAGATTTATATTAATTATTGTTCATGCATCAAGATGTAGGTAATTGGAAGGTCTTATTGAAAATTGTCTAGCATTTAATATCAGTCTTGAAGAGTCTCATGTTGTAATGCCTATTTATAGGCGATCTAACAAAACGAAAGTTAAGAGTTTGTGTTTATGAAAATATTGTGCAAGTGCGTCTTGCTTGGAGTGAGTGGTTCTTCTTACAATCAAGCGAGTGACTTGGATGCAAGATGGTTTTAGGATGCTTGAGTATTACCACCTGCAATCGGAATAGTGGTGGTTTTTGGTGGGAAATACAAATAGTAAAAGGGTAAGTGTGCAAAGGGGAGAGAGAGAGAGAGAGAGAGAGAGAGAGAGAGAGAGAGAGAGAGAGAGAGAGTGCTCACCCTCGCAAGGATTAGACGGTTTCCTCAAGGACAGACCGCAACCCAACCCCCAATGGCCTTCAACTCTAATCCAAAATGAAAGATTACATGCCAATTTATAATACATGGAAAAAACACTTCTAATTCCTAGAAGTCTAAATGAAATGAACCTAATTAATGAATACATTGAATAAGATATGAATGAACCTAGAAATAAATGCATTTATTAAACCTACTAACAAATAGATGCAATGTGTTTAGTATATCTAGATGAATATTAATGATGACCCTTGACCTATCAACTACCATGGATGACCCTTGAACTACGAACTGCCATGGACACTTGTTTTTGGATTAAAAAGACTTCTCGATGCTCGTGCTACCCATGGCCTTTGGTTTAGGCTTCCAAGCCTATGAGACTTGTCTAACCAGTCCATGGCTATTTCATCAATTTTCCTCCGCTGAAACGAACTCAACTCTGGCGAGTTAGGTGCAATTCCCAAAATACTAGCATGTAGAAAAGCTCGTTGAATTAGGAGAGAACTTTTCTGGCTGTGTTTGGTTAGATAGTTTAGTTTAGTTTTGATGATGTCAGCACGTGTAATGAGTGGAGAGAGATAGAGAGAGAAATGAAGGAAATGATGATGTCATCAAAACTAAAACTAAAACTAAACAGGGAAACGAACAAGGCCTCTGCAATTTCAATGTTTGGGCATCTGTTGCACATGTAAGAGTATACTTCTTTTTCTCAACGATAAAGGAGTACGTATTGGCATGCCCATCATGTTGTGCGTAAAGATCCACAGCCATGTTCTTCCCAAAAGTATGTGGCAAAGCTTGAGTGGCAAAACATCACACATGATTGTCTCTTTAAGGCTCCCAATGGTGAAGATGATAGGACATTGTTGCTCAAACTTCAACTTAGTATTAGTGATCCAAGCCACGTGATATGATTCTCGATGTGGCTGAACTTTCAACTCTAACTTTTTGACAACTTCCTATATCAATAACTAATGAACATACTTGCCCACCACAATTAACCCTTGTTTCAAAGATTTTCCCCTCATCACCCTTGGAAACTTTTTTATTCGTTACCATAAGAGGATGGATAACTCAAAATTTTCCTCCAAATTAGCACAAAGAAGTTCACAAACCTCTTCTTTGGGTGGTGGTTCATTAGATGCGGACTCTTTTGGAACTTCCTTTCCAACCAAGGTAATTGACCTGCTGGTGCATTGAAAGGATAAATGACCGAAACCATGGCAAGTGAAACAACTTGTTTTGGAAGTACTACTTGCTTGAGATGTTGAGGACGATGCACTAGGACGACAGGACTTGTTAGGAATACAATAATTTCCTTGTGGCTTCTCAGTAAACTTACTTTGATTCCCATCGATAAAAGTCTTTTCACTTCGAGTACACTTTCACTTGTAGCCTTACATGGGAATGTTCTTTTTCAAGTCTTCTTCCATTTGGTAAGCCACCTGAACTGCATATGCCATAGTATAGAGTCGACAAGCAGCTAAACCACTTGAGATCTTTGTATCCTGCTGGATCGAAGTACCAAGTCATCGCGCTTTTCATGTCTTCCCATGTCCTGATGGTAGCATAATATGTTTGATGATATTTTGCCCACCAAATTCTAACTGTTCCCTTCAACATAGCCTCCGCAAAAAAAGTTTCCATTCATCTGTCAAATGATACCACTTAAAGAAACTTTCCAAGCTATGTAACCAATCAAGAAATACTTCCACATCGTTGCACATCTTTCGACGTCGTTTACTACCTCTTTCAACGTCGTTTATTCTAAGATTTTCTGGCAATCGTTGTGGCCCTGGTGGTGGTGGAGTTTGTTGGGGTTGTTGGAAGAGGACCCTAGAATATTGTTGGCTCCAAACTTATGGGCAAATCCCTCTGGATTTTTGCCCATGATAAAAGATGTCAATTTACTTAGTGAGGTCTTTATCTCCTCTACATCACTCTTTAAGGTTGCAACATCACCTTTCAAGCCTACAACGTCACTTTCCAAGGTTGCAATGTCTCCCTGAGTAGCCTGATAATCTTTGGACAGAGCTTCGTCCTTGGAATTAAGTTCGCTAACCATCACCATGGTAGAGAGATCAATTTCGAAAATGCGGAAGCCTAAGTCTAATACCAAACTGATGCAGGACGGTTTTGGGATGCTTGAGTATTACTGCCTACAATAAGAATCGTGGTTGTTTTTGGTGGGAAATAAGAATAGTAATAGGGTTATGTGGGGGCCGAAGGCTGTTATGAAATTTTATTGCACTCGCAAGCGCATGAATCATATTGAAGTATAGCAATGCAAGTGCGAGGTCGAACCCACATGGACTTTTTTTTTTAATAGGAAAACTAAATAAACTTAAATTGATCGAAACCCTAACCTAGTTCCCCCTCTGCTTCAAAGTTTAAGCCAAAATCATCCACTCTATCAGTAAAAACAAATCACAATGGATACCCCGTACTTAAATATTAGCTTTTAATAAACCAAGCAATTCGAATAATAAGATGACTTCAAATCATGGAAAAAACCCTTTCATAACGATTGAATCCATATCCAAAGTTCGTGCATATTAATTAATGAGTCGAGAACAATAAACGATAAACGCACGTAGGAAAAATCATATACATAAAATCATTCAATAAAAATTTATGGGGTTTCATCCTCAACCCTAGTTCCAAAGTTTAGCCTAACATAGATAAAAGTAAAGCCTCACAAAAATCTCCTTTGCTCATCTTGTTCTCTCGCCGTGAACTCTGGTGTCGTACGTCGAATTTTCAGCCGTAGCTGCTGTGTCTACATGTTACGTGATATCCCCAGGCAAACTCCACTGCTTCCTCTTTATAGATGCCAACAAATTTTCTTCTAATAAAAAGAAGATCCCTTCCAATTAAAACTCTCCTCCATTTGTTTGGAACCTAGTACCCTCCTTTATAAATTGTGGTGACTTTCCTTGGGAGAAGTTGATTTCCAAAATCTCTTTCTTAGCCAAGATCCACACCCAAACTTAGATGGGTAGTGGGCCATTGATGATTTTCTTCCCATCAGAATTAAGATTTGGCCCATATAATTTGTTTTCTTTACAAATCAGGTTGAACACTTGACAAATTGGCTCCCCATTTTTTGGCATGTGGTGGCACTCTAATTCACAATAAGAAATTCTGGAAGCACGAATTTTGGTTTATTGAATCGAACGGCTGAAACATGTACAATTATTGTATTTTCCTGCAAATTCAATAATTCAATGGCAATTACTTAAAAGAGAATAATAATAGTCAGTTACGCGCAATTAAGAACTAACAACATATGATATGGAGCTTCTATATTTCAATTATTTGTGCTTATCAAAGGCCCACAAGCACCAAGGGCCAAACTGAAAGATGCCATCGGAGGGACCGGTCGGAAGAACCTAAAGGATCAACCATACACAAAAGAAAAATTCCCTTGGCATCACTGGGGCTCGGAGAACAAAGCCAAGGACCATTTAGAAATGTCTGGACTGCGGGGAGTGTCTTTGTCGAAAGGTAATTACCTAGGGTTGACTTAGCACAAGCGCGGTGCATTTAATCAACTAAGCATGTGCAAATAACTGTTTCTAATCATGACAAGTGACGTCAGCCGAATGATCGGTTACACGTGTCCTCATTCAAGTGGCGGCCTATGCTCGTAACGAACTCGCTTGCTGCGTCATGGTGACGTCGGCCAAGCGATTAACTCGTGTGCTATGCACGAGCGTGCTTGGAGAGCGAGTCACTCACTCCCTATATAAGGTAATGTTCAACCAAATGAAGGTACAGACTAGCTACCCTCTTAACCCTACATCTGAGTTCTTGCTTATCTGGTGCAACCGGAATATTCCATTGAGATATTTAGAGTGAGAAACCCCCAAAATGGTATACAAAGAGTTAAAACTCTTGATAATATATTCTTGAAAATGATAAAAGCTAGCCAAAATGAAAGACCCTTACACTACTTATACTACCCCTTTACACAATGACAATAAGACCCATAAACTACTGCATCATTATCCTTCTTCTACACATACTTACTTGACCGTTGGAATGCCGTTCTGGACTCAATGGTCTAGTATCACGCTAACGTGGGAGTTAAGTGTGTGGGCTAGGAGCCGTTCAAAAAAAAAAAAGTGTGTAGGCTAGGAGCTTAGGTGAAGGGGAAATCATCCAGTCACTGTAGCCCCACAGGGTAAGTGCGCAAAGAAGAAGAGAGAGAAGAATTAGAATAAGATGGGGAGAGAGAGAGAGAGAGAGAGAGAGAGAGAGAGAGAGAGAGAGAGAGAGAGAGAGAGAGAGAGAGAGAGAGAGGTGCTTCACCCTTGCAAGGGTTAGGTGGTTTCTGCAAGGAAGGACCGCAGCCCAAACCCCAATCACAATGGTCTTAGCCTAGTAAACTCAATTCATTAATCAACTCTAATCCAAACTGAAAGATTACATCCCAATTTATAATACATTGAAAAGACCCTTCTAATTTTGTAGAATTTAGACCTGAACCTAATTAATGAATACATTGAATAAGATATGTGAATGAACCTAGAAATAAATGCATACATTGAACTTACTAACAAATAGCTGTAATGTGTTTAGTATATCTAGATGAATATTAATGATGACCCTTGACCTATCAACTACCATGGATGACCCTTGAACTACCAACTACCATGGACACTAGTTTTTGGACCAAAAAGACTTCTCGATGCTCGTGCTACCCATGGCCTTTGGTTTAGGCTTCCAAAGCCTATGAGACTTGTCTAACCATTCCATGGCTAGGCCGAGACCCGCGAGGTTAGGATAGTCCCGGGATGCCACTCAACCGGGGGTAGCAGATGCCACTCGACGCTACTAATCGCGGATGCCACTTGACGCGACCAAGCCACATGCTTGATTGTAGGAGGAATCATTCACTCCAAGCAAGGCGCGCTTGCACAATATTTGCATAAACTCAAACTCTTACATTTCATTCCATTAGAACACCTATAAATAGGCATTACGTAAGATGACTCTTCAAGACTACTACTCCCTCCGTCCCATTTTAAATGTCCACCTTTCTATTTTGGGATGTCCCAAAATAAATGTCCACTTTCTATAAATAACCATCAAAACATACCAAACTTTCAATTTTACCCCTAAAAAGGACTCTTTCATTATACCTGATTTGACAGTTTTTGATATTCATATCATTCTTAATTTGGCAATATCTTTCAACATATAATATTTTTCATAATTTTGAAAACTTTGTATAATAGAATTAATTGAAATCTATCAAACAAGATCCATATTAAATATTTTTTGAGATCCATATTGAAAGATATAGACAATTTAAATACATATAATTGACTTCACAGTTTTTTGGGTTACTTTTGGAAATTTAGAGCACAAATTTTAACTTCTTAAAAAGCTTGATTTCCCGTAGAGGACATTTAAATTGGGACGGAGGGAATAATAAATACTACACAATTCCCAAGATGATTCTTCAAATACCTAGACAACTCTTCATCTACATGCATGAACAATAATTAATATAAACCTAAAAACAATGTGTTTAATATAACTAACTACATGCATATGTGTGCAATATTAAAGACCCTTAAAACTTTGACTAGAACTTTGAAAGACATGACTAATGACTCCTCGATTTGATTGGCATGATTATGCTCCAGCATCATTCTCTCTTTGTTCAAAAGAACTCGACCTCGAGTTTGAAATCAAATCCTTTGAAGCATATGATCCATCTTCTTGACTTCCTCAACAGACACGTGTTTTGAAGTGTTGCCTTTGGGTACTTCGTTCTTAAACTTGACTGGTTTCTTCAAACTTCCATCTCTTTTTCCGTTTTTTCCTCTTCTTAAAGTAAAGACTTCTTTGTGCTCGATGAAAGTTTCTCTCGCTTCATCTTCTCTACTTCTGGAAACAAGTTTATAGGTTGACCATTCATCTCTAATTCATACATGAAATTAGCTTGACTTCTTGAATCCATGACAAAAAGGCTTTGAAATCCATGAACAATTCCAAAAGTGTCGAAAACTATGGTACGCTATTGAAGGATAGAATCCTAGATCCAGTCACATTTATCAAATTTTCCCGAAATTGAAGTTGGATCTGATGGTAGAGTGTGGGATTTTCGGAGCAAATAGTTTTTTTTGTCTCCTCCTATCCATCATAGTTGGGAGATTCGGGACACTCAACTATGGTCATCACAGTTGTTGCTGAATCTGAATTTCGATGTCCCTTGACAATTAAGAATCCTTCTTCAGTGTACTCATCGTAAATTGGAGGCAAATCACTCAACGCTACTAATCGCGGATGCCACTCGACGCGACCAAGCCACTAGCTTAATTTAGCTTAATTGTTGGAGGAATCACTCACTCCAAGCAAGAAGCACTTGCACAATATTTTCATAAACTCAAACTCTTAAATTTCATTTCATTTCATTGGATCGCCTATAAAGAGGCATTACAACATGAGACTCTTCAAGACTAGTGTCGAATGCTAGACAATTTTCAATCAGACTTGTGTCGAAATCTAATAAGTCTAGCATTTAATACTAGTCTTGATGAGTCTCATGTTGTAAATGCCTATTTATAGGCGGTCTAATGAAATGAAATTTAAGAGTTTGAGTTTATGAAAATATTGTGCAAGTGTGTCTTGCTTGGAGTGAGTGATTCCTCCTACAATCAAACGAGTGGTTTGGTCGCGTCGAGTGGCATCCGCGATTAGTAGCATTGAGTGACATCTGCTACTCTCGGTCGAGTGGCATCCTGGGACTATCGTAACCCTTGCAAGCTCCGGCCTGCATCAAGAAGACACCCCACTGTCTTTGGTATCTCTGTCCAATAAAGATAGTCAAGGTCGAGCCTCCTTAACCGACCTGCAGAAAAATGTTGGTGAAATTAGGAGCAAAAAGTAACTGCAGATCAAGGTTTTCAGATATCTATCTTTGTATCTTCTATTTGTTTGTAGTGGTTTTTCGTAAACTATGAGATAGTCCAAAGACTCCCAACTTGGTTGATTTGGGGTGAGGCATAACTCGATGTACATTGTGGGTCCAATTTCTATTTGCTTAAGCTTTTGAGACCATTAGTTAACATAGAAAGAGGCCTTGGTTGTCGGAGGTTTTGGGCTCAAGTCCCTTCCTTTGCATTTGTTCCTGTTTGTATTATGTTTTCCCCTTTGCATTGTGGATTACTCTATATCTGGATCTTGGCTTCTCCACGTGTAAGGCAGGATTGCTTGTAAGGCAGGATGTTGGATAACTTAATATATTGTAGGGCCTATTTTGTAATGGGGACAATTGGTAACGTAACAATTTTGACCGCTTTTCATACAATTTCGCTGAGGGTTTCTAGTTTCGCTACTTGTAGGAATACCAGTTTGACAGTTTGTCAGATCAGAAAGCACTTACGAATACCACACATACGTACGAGAAGAAAATAGCAGAGTTGATGAAGCAATTAGAGGATGAGAAGGCCCACTCTGGAAATGCTGAAGATCAGTTAAATGCGATGAAGAAGCTAAGTGATCATGAAAAGTCATTGCAGGTTAACTGTCAAAGTGAATATGGCACCTCCAATTCAAATAAGTCCTCAGTTGGGGTTTCAATTTTGGTAGCAGTTTAAAAAAGTTTCCTTTTGGATACCGAAAACGTAAATCAAAAAATTTCCCCAAGGAATATTTTATTTTTGCATTCTGACACATCCAATGTCTTCACAATGGCTTTTCATGTCTGCAACAAAATTCTAAAAGCGGTTCAAGTTTTTGTTGCTCCTTGCTTTCATCTAACAAAAAAAGCATAATCTGATGTTTCCATTTTTCTATATCTTTTATCAGCTATACCAAATGGCAAATTCTACATATCAGAAAGCTCTTGCAGACACAAATCAGATGTATGAAGAGAAAATAGCAGATCTAATTCAGAATCAAAATGCTGAGATTGCCCGTTTTGAAGGTGTAGAAGAAGAATTGCATAAGACGAAGAAGCTTTTGAAAGATCATCAAAACTCAGACCAGGTTATGTTTATGGCTTCATTGAAGTAAAATAACCCCCTTGCGCATCAAGCCAACTGATAAAAAACTAGGGGATTCGTTCATCAGTTTATGTTATGCTTCATGACTGCCAATTTGTTCTATTCATAATAAAAACAGTAGTACAACATGCCGAAAACCAAATCTTGTTTGTTGCGTATGACAGAACACATAGTGATCTAATCTGATAGTTTGCCATACAGACCTTATCTGAAGAGATAGGCTATCACCAAGATTCCCAACACTACTTATCCACTTCACTCGCTTAATACCTTCTTAACCTGTCCACTAACAGAACAGTGCAATACAACTGCTAAAAATAGGTTCCAGTGCTCAAACGTCTAACAATATGCATAGCCCTCATGAGAGTGAAATCACCCAACAAGAAGGGGCTAATTAGAGATTGAGGAATATATCACAAAAATACTGAAAATGATGCTTCTAAAGGGCTCGAAACATATAAGGAGTTCCAAACAGCCATCTACCTTAAGAACACCGATTGATGATTCTCAAACAATTGAGCCTTTTCCAAAATAAAAGGAAAATAGGAACACATTTCCTCAAATTAATTTAGAACTGTTAGGAAAATTACAGTGAATACTATATAACCTAAGGTAGTCCTTTTTCCACAACTTCAACGAGCGAGAATCAATCGCGGATACCAAGCCAAATTAAACAAGAAGGAAAATGAAGACGTAAAAAAAAAAGGAAGAAGAGAGAAGTGGTTGAGAGACGAAATATCATGTGGCCCGACTGTTACAGGTTAATGCTTTGTGATGTTTTACATGCGTCCCAAGCAATGAACCCACGTATTCTCCAACTGTGTGGAGTGTGTTTGGTCCAACAACCCTAAAATGATAGGACAGTTTTGGAACAGAGTCCAATGTGTGTTGAGGAGAATTAGTAAGTGTCGGTATCCAACAATGTCCAACTTAGACAAGGAACCTCTTTAGTAGTGCCATTGCTTCCTAGCAATATCTGTGTGAGGAAACAATCCAAGTTCTCAAGTAAAGTGATTAGTACATGGGAGTGCAATGGCTATATCATACACAATAGTAGGCAAGGTTGGTCGTCTCTTATCGTCATGGTTCTGTGCCATGTCTACATGCTCTCTTGTATATATACCAAGAAGCATAGACACTTCACAGACTAGTTGTTTGAGTTTCTGTGTCTTACATGTTTACATGTGTGGACACTCAATACAATCGATGATATATGCATTTTGTAGCACCAAATGCTTCCCATGGAGAGGTGTCTAGCTCCAGAAAATTAGATGGGAATATGATTGTCTGACATCTTTTTTTCTTACCCTACAGATTTACGAGAAGAAAATAGCAGAATTGATGAAGGAATTAGAGGATGAGAAGGCTCACTTTGGAAGTGCTGAAGAACAATTAAATGCGATGAATAAGTTGCTAAGCGATCACGAAAAGTCAATGCAGGTTAACAATCAAAGTGAAGATGGCAAGGACAATGTGTATCTTAGTACCTCCAATTCAATTAATCCTGTTTGTAATAGGTCGTCACTTGGGTTTCAATTTTGGCAAGAGTTCAAAACAGTTTTCTTTTAGTAACTCGACTACTCGAATCAAAATTTCCCAAGAAATATTTTATCTTCACAATGCCTTATCATCCACATCTTCAACAAAATTCTAGAAGCACTTCAAGTTTTTGTTCCTCCTAGTTTTTCTCTAACAAAAAGGCATAGTATGATGTTTTCCTTCTTATTATTCTCTTATCAGCTATACCAAATGGCAAATTCTACCTATCAGAAGGCTCTTGAAGACACGAATCAGATGTATGAAGAGAAAATTGCAGACCTAGTTCAGAATGAAAATGGTGAGATTGCCCGTTTTGCAAGTGTAGAAGAAGAATTGGATAAGACGAAGAAGCTTTTGAAAGATCATCAAAACTCAAACCAGGTTATGTTTATGTCTTCATTGAAGTAATATAGCCCAGGGGTTGTGTTCTTCAGTTTATGTATGCTCCATGACTATAATATTTGTTCTATTCATAATAAAAGAAAGTTGGACAATAAGCTAAAAACAAATCTTATATGTTGTGTATGGAAGAACACATAGTGACTGAATCTAATAGTTTTGCCATATGGGCCTAATCTTTAGACACGGTTTATCACCAAGAGTCCCAATACCACTCATCCACTTTCCTATCTTACTACCTTCTACCATGTCCTCTACCAGAATATTGCATACAACTATAAGAATTGGTTCAAGTGCTCACAAGTCTAACAATATGCCTAACCCTCATGCGAGCTAAATCACCCAACAAGAAGAGGCTTGCTTAATACATAAGATAAGCTAGAGCTTAGTTGCACGAAGCGGGAGCTGGAGTAGGTGCTTGGGAGGGGGGGCTGAGCGGGAGTATGTATGAAGCTCCCTAGGTTGGGAGCAAAGAAGGGAATATTTAATGAATTACTATATACGCCGACTTTCTAGTCCTATCCCTGACCGGAGGTTTTTGGGTGTTTTGAAGCTTTTAAAACGTGTTTTTGCATGATCCGAACCGTCAATGTGTTTAAAAAGTGTTTTTAGGGTTCCGCGAGAAATCGTCAAAAAAAAAAAAAAAATTACGGGAAGGGCTTGATCCGGCGGTTTCCACAAAAATTGTACATTTTCGGTTTATGAAAAATCGCTTTCAAGCCCTTCCCGGTTATTTTTTTCGACGATTTCTGGGGACCCTTAAAAACACGTTTTAAACACATTGACGGTTCGGATTATTAAAAAAATATATCGGGAAGGTGCATCCCGGACTAGAAAGTCCTCTTAATATATATATATATATATATATATATATATATAAAATATATATATATATATATATAGGTAAAACTTCTAGTCCACACCTCCCGTTAATAAGAAAAAAATAGTTTTTTTGTGTTGCAAATTATTTTTGGAAAATCCGAGCCGTCAATGTGTTGGAAGGTGTTTTCAAGGGTCCACGGAGAAATCTTCAAAAAAAAATACCGGGAAGGGCTTGATCCAAGCAATTTTCGCAAAACCGTATATATATTTTTTGCGAAAACTGCTTGGATCAAGCCCTTCCCGGTATTTGTTTTTGAAGATTTTCCGCTAAGGACCCTTGAAAACACCTTCTGAACACATTGGACGGTTCGGATCGTCAAAAAAAATTTTGGATCATGGAGGTCCGGAAACGGGAGGTCCGGACTAGAAGCGCTCCCTATATATATATATATTTATATATAATGATCTACTAAGGACTCCCTTAGCCAAATTTGGTGCGGACCTCACCATTCCGGATCAAATTTTGACGATCCGAACCGCTCAATGTTTTTAAAATGCATTTTTAAGGGTCCACGCGGAAAATCTTCAAAAAAAAATACCCAGAAGGGCTTGATCCGATCAGTTTTTGTTAAAAACACTATATATAGCGTTTTTAACAAAAACGATCGGATCAAGCCCTTCCGGTATTTTGTTTTTGAAGATTTTCCGTGGACCTTGGAAAATGCATTTTAAAAACATTGAGCGGTTCAGATCGTCAAAATTTGATCCGAAAGTCGAAAAATGGCTTGGTTCGCACCAAATTTTGGCTAAGGGAGTCCTTAGTAGATCGGGTTCCATATATATATATATATATATAAGAAGTTTCCTATGAGGTTCCTCATGGGAAAAACGTCTGGGGAAAACGATTTGTGAGCCATTGGATCGCATGAAGGGCATAGGATCCAACGGCTCAAAATCGTTTTTCCACACTTTTTTTGTGAGGGAGCCCTCATAGGAAACTTCTTATATATATATATATATATAGGACAATGTTCACCTAAGGGATCCCTTAACCAAAATTTGGTGCGGATCCCCTTTTTCAACTTTCCGGATCAAATTTTGACGATCCGAACCGCTCAATGTTTTAAAATGCATTTTCCAAGGTCCACGCGGAAAATCTTCAAAAAAAAATACCGGAAGGGCTTGATCCATGCATTTACAGCCCAAAAACAGTTTTACGGTTTTCGGTAAATGCATGGATCAAGCCCTTCCGGGTATTTTTTTTTGAAGATTTTCCGCGTGGACCTTGGAAAATGCATTTTAAAAACATTGAGCGGTTCGGATCGTCAAAATTTGATCCGGAAAGTTGAAAAAGGGGGAGGTCCGCACCAATTTTTTAATGAGGGATCCCTCATTAGATCAAGACTCTATATATATATATATGAATAAGCATATGTTTATATATCTTATATATTATTGTAGAATGACTTTTTGTGAGGAGAATCGTTGGAGCGACAAGTGGCATGAGTTGATTGGTTTGTCGTTTAGGGTATTGAGAGAAGCATGTGACTTAATTACCTGCATCAAAGATTTTTCGTGAATCTCATTTAAATTTGAAACCCATATATCTTGTCTTAAATAATAGAACAAAGAATCTTTGATTCTATATTCTATTTCAGTCAATAAGTTATCAACAAGAAAATAAAAAAGTAAAATGTAAATTCACTAATAGAGAGTCTGAATATATTATGACAATTCTTATTTAATTTATTATAGAAGGTAATCTGTGTATATATTGAAATTAAAGTATAACCATATTAAGAGGAAATCAGTTATCTATGGTTTGGGAAGAAAATAAATTCTTGCAAAATTGGATCACTTGACAAAATTCAAATTAGCTCAATCTCAATTGCTAAGATCAGGCAAATATAATTTTCACTATGAAAATATAACTTTCGCTATGAGGCTTATATAAATGTAAAATTTATAATCATCAAAATTTAATTATTTCTTTTATATAAATTCAAATTTTAATAACTAGCAAAATAGAAATCTCACCAATGTTTATATCACAATGAATATACATAGCCTTTAAACTCCCACATCAGGGCTTATCATGGGCATGATTAGGGAGTGAGGTGAATCACTATGGAATATTCTGACACAATTGAAATGCTGACACATAGATTAAGGAGTCAATAAGAGGAGAATTGTAGAAAATGGACAAATGATTTTCAAAATTCAAACGAACATGAAAGAATTGTGGAGTAGATTGTGGAATTTGGGGTGAGAGAGAGAGAGAGAGAGAGAGACGTTAAAGAAGAAATAAGTGGTTGTGATCTCTGCTGTGGTTTGGAAATTAATCCTAGTTGTTCCTTAAGCTGCTATTGGAAACAAAAATAAACGGCTTAGATTTATAAAAACTCTAAACACTCTCTTAACCATCAGATTAGAAATGAAAATGTTAGGATTTATAAGGGATTGAAAAACCGCTCTTCCTTATTTTTATTTTTTTTTATGAAGAGAGAAATTTCATAAAATCAAAACACCACAGTACACAAAACCAAAACCCAAAAAAAAAAAAAAAAACCTAAAATCACATTGATACTTTTTGCCTTTTTCCAATTACATGCATCATAAAAAAATTATGGCACATTTTCCCTCTAGGGTGTTGACTTCAATTATTTTGTGAAAAAATCATATATATGGATTATGATTTTACAGCCGATTCAATCAGATAGATGGATTATGATTTTATAGCCGATTCAATCACATGCATGGTTTATGTTTTTATAGCCGATTTAATCACCATGAGAAATTAGAGTCAAGAGGAACAGATAAGAAATAGAATTGTTATACTCTTTCATTTAAGTGAACGAGTAATTCAATACACTTTCCTGTTAAAAACACATCATTTTATTTCATGTCTTCGTGTTGTGCACGGGTTCATGCTAGTATATATGTATTGTACATATGTTTTATAGCTGCAAAGGTAGCGCGTATATAGACATTTTATATATATAAATATGAGTGAGAAATAATATCCCATTAGGTTTTTTATGCAAAATATATGGACTATACATGTAGATAAGTAGTAGAATACAAGACGAGAAAGAGAGTCCTAAATCTTTCCTACTTTTTTCTTTTTATACCTTGCATATATTTGGAAAGAGAAGTGAGAATTTCGTCCTTAAGATTAGTGTGCAAGCTCCCATCCTATTTAGAAGCGGGTTCCCGTCTGGATGGGAGTGAGCTCCCATCTCGGGATCACGGATTTGAGCTCCCGTCTAAGGACCACGCCCATTTTAGAAGGACTTAAAGCTAGGGAGTTAGAAAGATTTCACAAAAATACCTAAAAAATGATGCTTCTTGAGGTCTCATATGTATAAGGAGTTCCAGCCAACCGTCTATCTTGACAAGGGCGATGGATGATTCTCAAATAAAAGAGCCCTATCCAAATTGGAAAGGAAAATACTTATTCAAATTAATTTAAACTTGTTGGGAAAATTCCATCGACTACTAATTGTATGGGGAAAAATCTGTGTAGACCACTCACCGCTATTCTAGAGCATCAATGCACCGCTTCGCCAGAATCCTAGAACTGCAAGACGGTAAACAGTGAGAATTGAGAAGCACTTACGCCTGTCATCAGCGGTAGGCCCTCCGATGCCTAAGTTAGTATCTCGTACTTTATAAAATCCTAAATCAAAGTGCATAAGATAGTAAATCACTGCGTACCTTTCTTCGTGGGGGTCATGCCTTATTTATAGACAACTAGACTCGTTGCTCAAGGATTCCTTTCACATTAGGAATCCTTGCCTATATGGAACTCCCTCTCATATGGTAACACAATCTCAATCCCTATAATCATGGGATACTTTCCTATTATGTAGGATACTTCTTCCAGAACCTTCTACCGCCTCATCACTTTAGGGCGATATTTTTGTCGTATTTGAAGAGCTGTTGGCGATACATTCGTGTCTGGCGTGGGATTTTGGTGGATAGAGGTTTTGAGCTCGATATATTGAGATATCCATTGTTGTGTTGGGAAACGAATCCCAGAACCCAACAATAACGCATACAGATTAAACCAAAAAAAAAAACACAAACCCTACGAGGCGGAATTAAGGTTTACCTCTCATCCATAGACACGAACGCTGGTTGACTTGTTTGATTTTAGAACTTGACAGACCTGATTACTTTACGCAACAAACACTGCTCGATAGTACCTCACATCTTTTGCCATATTCCCTTATACGTTGATTACGTAGTCAAGCATGGACTTCTACATAGTCTCCTTATTCTCTTTCTCACAGCCTCACTTCTAATTTTTTGAATGAATGTCGTGAGACCTAGAGAACATAACGATATATTTATAGGGCTAGAGTAGGGACCTGAGGAGAAATAAATCTGGGCTCCTTGTGTAAATAAGAAAACCTAATCCCACCTGGATTCTATTCTTATTTCACAAATTATAATCATACTGCTAAAGAATTATAATTGCACTCCCGTCTTTATCTCAATTATATTTCAAGCTCCACATTATTAAATATTTATTGAACTCCCCACGTTAAGATTACACATACCTGTTGATTCCATTAAATTACTGACAACAAATACACACAACTCACACTCTGAAATCAGAGAAAAATCCTACATATTCACAAAGAAATACATAATTGAAAAACTCTCCGGGGAAGCCACAAACCGGTTCCCCTCTCAACCTCACCCTGTCCATCGGACTACATCACTACCGACTCTCTCTGCCTCACGAATACATACATATATACAGAAGCAAAAAACTGTGTGCCTTCAACGCAAACACGTGAAGGTTGGTGTCACAGTGTCTACCGCACTCCATCTGCCGACACCTTGGGTGTGATCTTGTGCTTCGCTCACATGGTTACAACTTTGGAGGAAACCAACAATCACCCACTTCGACCAAGTTCCAAACATCCACCACTCTAGCATTTGTCTGTCCAGAGAACCAACTCAGCATCTCTCTGCTCACACCAGAGGCTCATTCCACCAGATAGTCTCACATACCGCCTGGGAAGAGATTGAAACCTGTCTCTTTCAACACATTGCATTCCCTCTCGACTATCATTGCACCCCCCAAATAGGGATACACAAACTCTGGAATGTCTTCGTGACCTACTGGATCTCCGTGGCTCATATCGACCTTCGTCGATATCTGCACCTTCTGACCGGAGGGCCCGCACCCCCTGAACGGAGTGCTCGCAATAGAGTCCATTTATACCTACTCTCATCTGAGCCTGAGCACTTGCATCACACCCTAGGGATGCAATAAACCTCATTTTCCAAACCTGGGACGTCTTGCCCAATCACATGACACTATCTTTCCTCATCATGTGGCCACACATCCAGAGAGGAAACCCGTCACAAATCCACAGAAGGAAGAGAACCTTGCAATTGATCGTCTTCACACCATCTCAATTAATATCACACACATCCGATTTGGTACGTGGCACACTTGTACATCTCAAGTCATGACTCCTCGTACTCCTGTGCCCTTCTCCAATGTGTCTTTGCAACTGTTGTATCTCTTGTTCACCGTAACCATACAACTTGTACCGTACGTGACATTGGCTCCATCTGTCAATACTCTCCACAAGCTTGTACCGGTTGCCCATCGTCCTCCTCATGCAGCCTGAATCACAACTGCAACTCCTAATGATAGGTCTTTCGATTGAACCAGACTACCTCCGATCACCGTTGATCATCTCCGATCTGTCTCTATAGTAAGCGCCTGTGTCATTAACCAATTGAGCTTATCAGCACCCCTAAAGCCGGAGTACATCGCTCCAAAGAATGTCTCCTTGCTCACTAGTACCTCGACTGATCACGACCAACCTCCGATTTCTCCAAGTCTATCCAATCCTTCCTTGGTGGGTAGCAATCCTGCACTTTTCGCCTTCCTTGCCACTTTCCTGGTCCTTTGCCACTCTCGTCATCTCTCCCGGGTCTCCTCCTATTTCCTTGTTCATCCATGTTCCATTCCCGACTTTCCCTCGCATCCCCTGAACTCCATCGGATCTCCAATGGCTTGCCTCTGACTGAAAACAAATCTCCCAATCGACCTTGACCAATCCCGATCATCCTCGATATCGTCTGATTTGCCCAGTACTGCAATATCCGACCAGAATCTGAACACTCTGAGTCCACCACTGTTTCTGGAACAGTCCACTTAGCTAGGAACAAGCCTCCTTGCAATCCGAACAGGCTCCAAACATCCAAATCTTGCTCTACTAAGTGATTGCACTAGCTTAGGAGCCTCATCACGAAAAACAGAGCACGGGGTTGGATTTGAAACGTCGAGATAGTCAAAATCGACCACTCATATGCGAATAACAAAGTTGTTTCGGCTCTGGAATCGACAAAAAACCATGAACCATACTCCAAAAGTTCAAAATAGACCTCTGGAACCTCTTTGACTGGCTTTAGACCATTCTAGCCTTCTGATGGCCCGTCTCTTGAACCCTCTGCCCCTTGACTGGGACTTGAACTTGTCAAACCAGTCAAATGGTCTATCGAAACCTCCTGATGGCCCCCTCTCTTGAACCCTCTACACCTTGACCTAAACTTGAACCAGTCAAACCGGTCAAATGGGCTATCGAAAGGGTCAAACCATTCAAACTTGGGTTCAAACTGGTCAAAAGGGTCACGACTTGAACCCTTCTAATGACGTGGTGCCACGTCAGCATTGACCGGCTGATGTGGCTGTTGACCATCCAATGTGGCGTTGTCATGGCGCCAGCCTGGCCCATCTCAGCGCATGTGTAACACACGAGCGCATAACGCCAATGGCCATCAACCTCTGGCAGCGCATGAAACTAATTTTTGTGACTAGATCTTACTCGCCCCCACTCGCCACCATCAACCGGCACGTGGTGCATTCTCCGGCATCGTCTGGTGTGCGGACATGCATTGTTGTTTTTGTCTGGGTCATACGCATCCATTTTCGTGATCAAAACATATTTTTGATCAACTTCTAATTTCTCGATTTCAAACCAATGAGTTTGATTTTGATTCCCGGTGTCCCTCTCTGAGCAACGATGCTTTAATACCAATTGTTGTGCTCGGAGATGACACACACACAACTCACACATATAGAATTGAAAAACTCTCCGGGGAAACCACAAACCGGCTCCTCCGTCGGACTACATCACTACCCACCCTCTCTACCTCACGAATATATACATATATACAGAAGCAAAACATCGTGTGCCTTCCATGCAAACACGTGAAGGTGGGTGTCACAGTGTCTACCTATGTTGCACGGATCCCCCAAAAAGGGCCAAGTATCCGCACGGACACTGGTGCGACACGGACACGGGTGCGGGATACATGTCGGATCCGGCTGGGAAAATCCGGATACGTCTCTCTGTGAAGGTTTGGTTCGTTCGATGTCGGCGAATGGTGGGTGACGGTCGACGGTGGTTGTCGGCTGCTGCTTTTAGGGCTAGGGAAGAAGAAGAAGAAGAAGAAGAAGAAGAAGAAGAAGAAGAAGAAGAAGAAGAAGAAGAAGAAGAGAGAGAGAGAGAGAGAGAGAGAGAGAGAGATCTGACTTGAGATCGAGGGGGAGAGAGAGAGACCTGTGATCGAGGCAGACAGCTGCGCAACTACTACTTCGTGAACCTTTCTAAATTTCATTTGCAGAGAACCCTAAATGGGTACTACTTACAGCTTGCCCATTTAAACGGGTTTGGGCCAACATTTATAGTGGGCTTTGCATTTCTTAACTATTGGGCCATAAAGACATTTTATATAATAATGGACTATAAAAACATGTCTTTACCCTTTACTATTTAGTACTACTTTAATATTTGTGCTTGAACTAAATAAAATCTAAATAAGTTGTGATCTTTTTAAGGGTAAATCACGTAGGCACCCCCCTGAACTATACCTATTTTACCCAGACACCCCCTAAACTAAATAAACCTACGAGGACACCCCCTCAACTATGTTAAATTTTATCCCAAGACCCCTTCTGTCAACCTTCAGTCTCAAAACTCAAACTTCCGGGTCATGTTTTGATGATCCAGCCCGTTCAAGTTGTTTAAGACATGTTTTTAAGTGTACTTGTAAGAAATCAGCTAAAAATATGACCGGGAAGTGCTTGATCCAAAGAGTTTTTCATACATAAATACATATGAAAAACTCTTTGGATCAAGCACTTCCCGGTCATATTTTGAGCCGACTTCTAGCAAGTCCCCATAAAAACATGTTTTAAACAACTTGAATGGGTTGGATCATCAAAACATGACCCGGAACTTTGAGTTTTGAGACTGAAGGTTGACAGAAGGGGTCTTGGGATAAAGTTTTAAATAGTTGAGGGGGTGGCCTCGTAGGTTTATTTAGTTTAGGGGGTGTCTGGGTAAAAGAGGTATAATTCAGGGGGTGTCTAGGTGATTCACTCTCTTTTTAAAGAGAAAATTAAGTATTTCTTTATACATATATATTTTTAAAATATTTTTAAAAATCAGGTGACGTATCCCCGTACCCGTGTCTAAATTTTGATCCATATCCACGTATCCTCGATTTTTAAACCTTAGGTATCCGATCCTCGGATCTACACCCGCACCCAACACCCGTACTCGAGTCCGTGCAACATAGGTGTCTACCGACACTCCCTCTGCCAACACTTTGGGTGTGATCCTGTGCTTCGCGCACATGGCCACAACTGGGAGGAAACCATGAATAAACTACTAACATTAAATTCCACTGGCCCAAACTCATTGCACATGACCCTCTTTACTCTGACTTGATCTAATCCAATCTCTCCATTCACAGTTGTCTACCACCTCACAAACACTCACATGCAAGTTTAACTCACAACAGGTTTAACTAGGGTTTGTATCTCGTAAATCATGGCACAATACTCACTACGCACCTACATCACATGTTCGGCTACATCCCCGGGCACCTTCACATTGTTGCCAACCACATCACACGTCCCTCACGTGTTAGGTATTTTTATACAATTCGGGTTAAGTTAGGTTATTCGGAACTAAAAATCTAAGGTAGTCTATTTTTCACAACTTCAACGAGAGAGAATCAACCTCTGACACTAATAAGTAGAAAACAAGGCAAATGACACTAGGTTAAAAAAAAGAAGAGAAGGTGATGGAAGACAATCATCATGTTTCCCTGGTGTGTCATATTCATAATTTGCTTTGTTTTATATGCCTCCAAAGCATTGCTTTGTTTTATATGCCTCCAAAGCAATGAACACGAGTTTTCTCAAACTCTCTGAACTCTGAAGTTCGTTTTGTCTAGCAAAATTTCTAAAATGGTAGGTCACATTTGGAACAGAGTTTAATGTGTGCTGAGGAGTATTAATGAGTGTCGGTATCTAACTTTGACAAGGAACCTCCTTAGTAGTGCCCGTGCTTCCTAGCAATATATTTGGAAGGAAACAACCAAGTTTCTTAAGTAAGGTGGATCATTGCATGGAAATGCAACAATTCCTGGCTATATCATACACGGCGGTAGGCAAGGATGGTTTTTGAGTTGTTGCAGTTTCAGGCTCTTATCATCATGGTTCTGTGCCATAGTTGCATGCTTTCCTATAAAATACCAAGAAGCATAGACACTTCAAGGACTAGTTAGTTGAGTTTTTGTGTTTGACATGTTGACATGTGTTGACCGTACAATATAAGCATTTCATTGCACCAAAGAAGAGGTCTATAGCTCCTGAAAATTGTATGGGAACACCCCAACCATCTCACATTTTTTTCTTACCGCACAGATGTACGAGAAGAAAATAGCAGAATTGATGAAGCAATTAGAGGATGAGAAGGCTCACTCTGGAAGTGTTGAAGAACAACTAAATGCAATGAAGAAGCTGCTAAGTGATCATGGAAAGTCAATGCAGGTTAACTATCGAAGTAAATATGGCAACGGCAACGTGTATCTTTGTACCTCCAATTGTCAGTTGGGTTTCAATTTTGGCAAGAGTTTAAAAAATTGAGAACTTAAAACACAATTTCCCAAGAAATATTTTATATGCATTCTGACACATCCAATGTCTTCACAATGGCTTATCAACCATGTCTCCAGCAAAATTCCAGAAGCGGTTCAAGTTTTTGTTGCCGTAGTTTTCATCTAACAATAAGGCATAGGATGATGTTTTCCGTTTTTCGTTATCTCTTATCAGCTATACTAAATGGCAAATTCTACATTTCAGAAGGCACTTGCAGACACAAATCAGATGTATGAAGAGAAAATAGCACATTTAATTCAGATTCAAAATTCTGAGATTGCCCGTTTTGAAGGTGTCGAAGAAGAATTGGATAAGATGAAGAAGCTTTCGAAAGATCATCAAAACTCAAACCAGGTATGTTAATGACTTTAGTGAAGTAACATAACGCATGGTTTCTGTTGTTCAGTTAATGTTATGCTCCATGACTGTCATATTTGTTCTATTCATAACAATAACAGTAAGTACGATAAGCTGAAAAATCAAGTGTATTTGTTGCGTACAGCAGAATACATAGTGATCGAATCTAATCCTTTCAGCCGCTGTGTGTATTCCATAAGTTTTTTGCCAAGCTAAAATTATGCACCAATGATACTTATTTCCATTTCCAAAAATTTGGAATATGTTGGCAACCTTGGTGGAGGAAGTTAATGCAATGAGACTTAACCTTCAAATTCAGGAAAAGCAAAGGAAAGGTGTTGAGGCTGACCTGCTTACGTTTGTCCCCAAAAATGGTGATCACTATGAGGTAAGTGGTTCCTTGTTGGGTTTTCTACACATAAGCCATCCATTTTCTAAGGGTTTCCACGTTCCACCTAATTGTGTTCCACAGGACAAGAAATCACACATGAAAGAGAATAGGGCCAAACCACTGGGTTTACATAAATTGAACCCATCAAGGGAGACAATTTTGGGTCAGAGGGCTACCATTGCAAAGATTTGTGAAGAAGGCAAGAAACTCTTTTTGCTTTCATCATCACCCTAAGCCATACATAGATACTGTTTTGCAACTAAGCTACTTGGAACTATTGAACTCGAGTCTGTGGTATAGCATCTAAGAGATTTGGTTGAGTTAGCCATTGGCATCTCTAAAGAGTGCAATATCCTGCATACATGTCGAATAGCAGATTTGTCAAATTTCAAATTACCCGTAACTTAACAATTGTACCAATAGTAACTTTCTCATGTGCAGTTTTCTGCAGCATATGTTGTTCAACTTCTTCCCCCAACTTACTACATTTCTGATAGGATTTTCTAATTCATGCTTCCAGTCGGGCTTGAAAAAATTATACAACTGTTTACATCTGGAGACATAGATGTCCAAATGCATGCTGTGAAGGTGGTGGCTAATCTTGCTGCTGAAGGTACATACAAATTACACTTTTTGGCTACAGTCTGCAAAAAAAGCCTGCCATTTGATTTGTGTGTGTGCGCACGCATGCGCGTGAATGTCTGGAGTAGTGAGTATTGTGACTCTATGTATGCCTATGTATATTAACATTTATAGGCTGCTGACGCTGAATTTTACTAGGATTATGGAGAATGATTTGAAAACTTCTTCTCACTGTTACATTACTATCCAGGACCCAAAAAACTGCAGATATTCACCCAATACCACCAAGCACGAGATGAACGACAGGTGACTCTTGCCATGGGTGCAGGCACCGACTGATTGCAAAATTGTTGTACTAGTCCGCACTAAAATTGCTCTACATAGTTGACCCTATAAAAATTCTAAAGTTGCCCATAATACGATAATAAAATTAAGTACCTGTCCAAGGTATTTTTGCCTTACTTATTTTTTACCTCTTGAATTCACGGAGAAAAAAAACCCTTGCTCCACCCCTCACCCGTACTGTAGCGCTCAGCAATTTACAAACCTTGTCCAAATGTCAGTAACTCGTGTAATTGATAAATCACTCCAGCTACATCCAAAGTAAATACATATGATAAAAGCAAGGTTGGAATTGACCCTAAACAAGTTACTAAACTTCTTAAGGGCAATAGCTGAGTTTTAAAGTGGCAGCTCTTTTTTCTTTATGATGCGCTCATGATGTGTTTAAATCAAATGTCTAGTAACCAGTCTTTCTTTGCTGTGTTTGTCAATATGGAAGATTGATTTATTTCATCCACTCCAAGGAAGGCCGCGTCTTTTTAATTGTTTTGTTCTAGCGAAGTTATCGGGGAAGGGAGAGATGGTTGCAGGGCTTGGATTCTTCGTTGTCAAAAGTCAGGAATGTGGAAGAAATCATGTAATAGCCCTTGTCCATAGACTTCTTTTGGTGGTGGAGGCTAAGGCTCTGTAATGCTAGCATAAACTAGAAAAGAAAAGCCGCCAATCAAATATCAAATCAAGGTCCTTGAAGACAGGTTAACTGGTGTCTTTCAAGCAGTACTCACACTTGGTTTGAAAACACTTTCCACTCCCATGTGGAAAGAAAAACCTGTCAAATCTTGTAATCATTCATGTACAAGGCACATTCGTACAGGAGTATAACAAGTACTCGCATTTTTTGGATTGTTGAAGAATTATTTGAAGCTCTAACAGAAAAATATTCTGATTTATGGCACTTATAAGCGCTCTTGGGTGGGATGGCCATCATTTGCCAGATCCAGTATGCGGTGGGGATTCATACAAGTTCTCTTCTCTCCTGTGAAAAAATTAGGAGTGTAATTCTGTTTTACTTCTTCGCAGGCTTTATTGCCGACATTTTTATGAGATGGAGCAATACAATATGGGATCTTTTTGTTCTTACATGGGATCTTTTTGTTCTTAACTAAACTAGGATACATTCAACAGCATGTAAAATCTCAACAGGGAATCTAGAATTATTATAGACTTACCACACCTTTATACTACAGTGCAGATATTCATTCTAGCCTTTCTATTTTCATAAGCTCAGAAACCTCATATTTCTTCTACGGAAAAATGATTTTGAAGCCTTCTGCCATCTGGTATGGTGTAAACTTATTCGGTAGATAAGATTTGAGAAAATTATTCGGCCATTAGACAATCCTTGTTCTGCTATATTGCCACAAAGGGTTCAATCTTGCAAGACACTACATCAACTTGAAAGGTTTATGCTAATTCCCAACTCGAGGTGAAATTTTGACATAGGAAATGTCTGGGTGGCACATATCCACTACGTCCTACTTTGCTTATGTTCTTTTTTTCTTTTCTTTTCAGATGTCAATCAGGAAAAGATTGTGGAGGAAGGTGGTCTAGATGCACTGCTCATGCTATTGCAATCATGCCAAAATATAGCTGTACTTAGGGCGGCTTCTGGTGCAATTGCCAATTTGGCAATGAATGGTACTCCAGAATGTTTTTTTCCTGTTGGTTTATTTTAGTTTAACATGTAAAATAGTAAGGGAAACATAATCCCACCGGATTAAAAGTGATCAAATTAATATGCCGCACCCCATTGTTAATTTTTTATCTATATCCCACGAAGTGGGAGTGATAGTATCAGATTGATAATGCCACACTAGGGTATTATATATCCAGCACTGTCTGGGATTATATTATGACTTTACTGAGAAAAAGAGAACAAACAATCGTATTACTGAATGAAGAAGTTACAATGCTAACCACAAGCTTAAATAGAGAAAAGCTAGAAATCTATACTTCAAATAGAAGATTATGAAGCGATATGATTACGCCTAATCTATGCCATAAATAGAGTAAAAAGATACACCTAATCTATGCCTTAAATAGAAGATACAAAAATATACACATAGATACATTCACATTCACATATATATTGGGTGTATGGTTTAAACAGGTTCATAAGAATTTGAACCAAACATGGTTTATTTGGTCACCTTGGATGTATAGATCAATAAATGACCTTATATCCAGTCAATGGCCCAAAAATGTGCATTTAATGAGGTGCTCTTTCTTTATATTGGTTCTTTTATGTATATATTTTTTGGCTGCAAATATATCATTTTAATATGCAGCCTGTTGGTAATTGGTCTACAAAAGAAATGATACGATGTTCACTGATTTACCATTTGAAGGATTTATCGTCAGTGACATTTTTAGGCCTAGAGAACCATTTCACTACCTTGGTCTTCGACAGTAAATTACACCTTTCTGTTTGCATCTTTTGATTTTTGGGAAATGTCTTAGTCTCCATTAGCAGGTGACCATTTTACATGTGCACTTTGCTTTTCACATTTCTTTGGTTCTTCCCTTCTTCTGTCTCCTTGCCTATCGCTATTTGAAGTGAAAGAATCACAATAACAAGTTGTTTCTTTATGGCTATGGCATTTTTAATTCTTAATACAAGTTGTTTCTTTATGTTGTAGCTGTTAATTTCTTTATTTACCGCTGCATAAAACAATTTTGCTTTGTTCCTGGATAGAAAAGACTACAGCAAGATGCAATTGTTCAGTTATAACACCAATAATCTTGACAGAGTATCTTAGAGGTACCATGATAAAATGCAAATGAAGAAGTACAGGAATTGAAGAACAGAGAGAGGAGACACGTGATGGTAGAGCTGCCACATTTGCTTACCCTAATCGAGGAAGTTAATAGCAATGTTCTCTTCTGATTCAGATTAATACACTCTACATTTATGGACCTTATGGATAAAGATAAGATTGTTTGCATTTTGACCCTCTTTAGTGTACATCCTCATCTCTTTCACCTCTAGGTCTGTCTGGTTCCCCTTTGGTTATTTGCTTACTTTATTGGAATCTTTTAGTCAGTGGTGAAATTTTTCCACAGTTTGATACACAATTAACTTTTTCTATTCTCATTGATGAGAGGAACCGGAAAATAAAAAATTAAAAAGAGTCGAGAGAATTGGAATACAACCAATACGCAACAGAAAAATGTGGTGTTGAATCTTATCTACAACATCTGTGCTTGAGCTTTTGTTGATATGTTTGTCCTTTTCAATCATTCCAGAAATGAACCAATGCTTAATTATGAATAAAGGAGGTGCGCGGCTCTTGGCAAGTACTGCATCCAAGACTGATGATCCCCAGGCTCTAAGAATGGTAGCTGGAGCCATTGCCAATTTGAGTGGAAATGGTAAGCTAAAGTTGATTTTGCAAAGTTCATGTTGTAGTTACGTCCTAAATTGCATCTTCAGGGATGGATTTTGGTGCTATTGCAAGTCATGAGGAACAGATTGTAAATCATACAATGTGACCTAAATTTTCAAAAATGCCAAATAAATGAAGCCACCTGATGCATAGCTCTTTTATCATAATAGAGAAGTTCCACTTGATGCTCAGAGATGATGGAGCCATCAAGGCACTACTGGGGATGGCAAGGTCTGGAAATAGTTATGTTATAGCCCAAGTTGCTAGAGGAATAGCCAACTTTGTAAAATGTGAATCACGAGAAATCATTCAAGGTATGTAGAAGTTGTGCATCAATAATGCACATGGTTAGATTTCGGTTCATTTCTAAGTGCGAAAACAGACATTTTCCTTCACTGCAGGACATAGAAGAGGCCGTTCAGTTTTAATAGAAGACGATGTGCTCTCGTGGTTGATTGTGAGCTCTACTACAGTATCAGCTTCAAGTCGACGCCATTTCGAGCTTGCTCTTTGCCATTTAGCTCAAAATGGTACAATACTTTTTTTTTAACAATTTCATAGGTCCACTGATTAAAAATGCGAGTTATTGGACATGAATTATTCTCAAACTTGTGGCTTTTTGGATGATAAGGGAGCTGATGCTAGGGACAATTCTACATTGACTATTAAGATTGGAACTTAAAATTTGAATATGAAGAGTACTTGCTGCATAAAAAGAATATTACAACGTTCAACTTTAGAATTATTAGAATAATAAACAGAGTTATTTTTTTTTTATCATTTTTAATTCTCCGTCAATGTTTATTGGACATTACACGCACGGAAACATGATACACTTCTTTCATGATACACACCAGCACCCCCCGCATCCATAGAAGTGAGGTGTAGCGTTCTTCCTTTGTCAATTAAAGATTTTTCAGGGGGAAAAAAGTTCCCACATTGTTCAGCCCATTTGTGCTAATGTCTATAGGTAAACGACAATTGAAACTGGTTACTTGTCTATTTCAAGTGTTCTCAAAGTTCTGAAGGTACGGATTATGTAGAATACGTTTCAGGGTACTTTTTATTCAAAGGGCCATGCTGCAACCTTGGTACTCTTTCCTAAAGTTTATTGGCCTCCTCAAGAAACCCCTGTGAGAAATCCAGGAATTTCAATAAAGTACATTTGGAAATCCAAATTCTTACTATGAAGTAGAAGAAATCAGAATTTTTCTAGATCTTATTAGTCTTGAAGAAGTATGTGACAATGAAGTCTTGGAAAGCCAAAAAAACGTGTACAGAAATGAAACATTGGTGCTACAGTGTTACTACAAGAAGTTCAATTTTTTACATTGTTTCTCACCTGAAACTCTGCATAATTTTCTGGTTGTTGCAGAGAACAATGCCAAGGACTTCATATCCAATGGAGGGGTGAAAGCGCTCGCACGCATATCAGTCGAGTCCAGTAGAGAAGATATCCGCAATTTAGCAAAGAAGACTCTAAAATTGAGTCCAGCATTTAAAGCAGAGATGAATACAGAGTGGCAGTGTAAATTGTACAGAACTGAGCTATAGAATTCCTTTTGTCCAAGTTATGTAACTTTTGTGCAAATTCAATATCTGAAGCGGAAGTGGCACAAGTACATTCCATGATTGCCTTCCCACCTCCCTGCATAATTTAATAGAAGGTTATACAAGAAATATGATAGGCTTAAGATTATAACAAAAAATAATTATTATGTATAGTTTACATGGAGATTTGGCCAGAGCAAAACTCATTAGTTAAATGTTAATAATTGTAAAAAATGATTTTCCCAATTGATTTAAACACTATTTTAATCACAATAATTATTATCTTTCCAAACTTTGGGATGTCACAACAAATGAACTTTTAGAATTCAAAAGCCTATAATGACAAATTAGTAACTCATCTATTTATCATTTTAAATATTTAATCACAAAGTCTTTAGTATATTCAATTTAATTTTATCTAAATTTTATCATGCCCTAACTAAATTTTATTACCCGTATATTGTAATATTATAAAACATTGGATGGTTCAGATTTTACTTATCCCGTCAATAAACTTAATCACTTTCAAAAAATTTAGAATAATTCTCAAATGTCTAGCTCATCTCTTTGATTTTTTCAGGGATGTTAAACATGTTAGATTAATTATTTTTTATTTATAATATCACAACATTAATAATCGTCACTATAAAATTTCAAAAAAATTGTGAGCCCTGTGTGAGAGTGTGATCGAGCCCCTGAATTTAGATTGTAGTGGAGAGGACTAGGCAATGATAAATCTTTATACATTTGATTTATAACAAAATGAAGCTTTTTGAAGGCAGCGCAACTCCTAGTCCGGGAATAGAAAATGCGAGCCGCCTTGCAAAGCTGTGTAGCCTATCATATGAGGTACGAAATGGCGCAGACGGTACCCATTTTTGAATCCCGGAGCACGAAATATGCTGCCTTGAATATGACTTCGTGACCATACTTAACAATTACGGATGGTTACCAAGCTTTTTGACGGCAATGCAACTCCCTGTCCGGTAACAGAAAATGTGAGCCGCAGCCTTGCAAAGTTGTGTAGCCTTTTCATATTGGGTACGAAATGGAGCAGACGGTACCCATTTTCTGTTCCCGGCAACGTAAGCTTTCGTGATCATCCTTAACAATTACGGATGGTTACGAAGCTTTTTGAAGGCATCGCAACTCCCCGTCTGGGAATCGAAAATGTGAGCCACCTTGCAAAGCTGTGTAGCTCTTCATATGGGGTACGAAATGGAATAGACGATACTCATTTTTTATAGCTGGAGCACGAAATATGTTGCCTTGAATAAGCCTTCGCGGCCATACTTAACAATTTCGGATGGTTATAAAGCTTTTTGATGGCATCGCAACTCACCGTCCGTGAATCGAAAATGCAAGCCGCCTTGCAAAGCTATGTAGCCTTTCATATGGGGTACGAAATGGAGCAGACGGTACTCATTTTCAATTCCCGGAGCCCGAAATACGGTGCCTTGAATAAGCTTTCATGACCATATGGCATCACAACTCTCCGTCCGGGAATTGAAAATGCGAGCCGCCTTGCAAAGCTGTGTAGCGTTTCATATGGGGTACGAAATGGAGCAGATGGTACTCATTTTCGATTCCCGGAGCACGAAATACGTTGCCTTGAATAAGCCTTCGCGACCATCCTTAACTATTACATATGGTTACGAAGCTTTTTGATGGCATCGCAACTCCCCATCCGGGAATTGAAAATGTGAGCCGCCTTGTAAAGCTGTGTAGCCTTTCATATGGGGTACGAAATGGAGCATATGGTACTCATTTTCGATTCCCGGAGCACGGAATATGTTGCCTTGAATGGTTACGAAGCTTTCGTGACCATCCTTATAACAATTACGGCTAATTACGAAGCTTTTTGAAGGCATCGTAACTCTTAGTCCGAGAATCGAAAATGCCAGCCGCCATGCAAATCTGTGTAGCCTGTCATATGGGGTACGCCATGGCGTGGACGGCATTCATTTTTTATTCCCGGAGCACGAGATACACTGCCTTCAATAAGCCTTCGCGACCATCGTTAAAGGAACAAAGCATTTTTCCTTCTATAATATTCAATCAAGATATCACCAAACACGATAAAACAAAAAAAAGAAAAAAAAGAAAAGAAACCTGAAAGGAGGGTATGCTGCATATGCCATATGCGGCTTTGGGTAGAATGACGCATTTCCAGTACGCGGCGTGGAGTACGTGGCGCCATTGTTTTTGCCAGATGGGATGCCGCATATGGCACATTCGGTAAGGTATAGTTTTAAAAATTGTTTGAGAAAAGGTATATTTTGCATAATAAAATGAAAAAATGGTATATATCGGCAAAAAACCCCGTTTAATTATAGTCGAACAATGTCATTTTGTTCAGACATACGTAATTGTTCGAATTAATTATGTTCATATCTAGCGAGAATGGGGACAAGGTAGTTCTGTTTATGAATGCAATTTAATTACATTTAATAACATGTAACGTTACCAAACAGGCAAACACATTTGTCATTTGTTGGGAGTTTGTGTTCGGAGTGAAAGAGAAGAACAGAACACGTTGGTTCGAAGGTGGAAAGCCAAGCATACGCCTTCTGTTTGGAAATGAAGAAACGAACAGAACCCATGTGTTCAGACGTACAAAGCCGAACACACTGGGTAACTTCCCACTTGTAAAGCTGTGAATTGATCAAGCCCTTACCGATAGGAATCAAATTTATCCTGTAAAATCTGATAGGAATCAACTAAATGAATTGATCAAGCCCTTACCGATATTCAAATGGGTTGATTTTTTACAAGTAATCTTAAAAACATATTTTAAATAAATTGAATGGTTCCGATCATTCGCGTGGGGTTCAAAAAAAAAAATTGTGTCAAATGTTGTGTTAACGGAACCACCCCTTTAATATATATATATATATATATATATATATATATATATATATATATACAATCATGATCTCCTAAGGACTCCCTCACGGATCTCCTCCGTGAGGACCACCCCTTTTTTGATTTTTCCGACCAAATTTCGATAATCCGAAGCGCTCAATGTGTTTAAAACATATTTTCCAAGGCTAATGCGAGGAATCGCCAATAAAAAAATACCCGAAAGGGCTTCATCCGAGCAGTTTTTCATAATAACCGTACATATATAGTTTATCGAAAAATGCTCGAATGAAGTTTTTCCGGGTATTTTTAATTTTTTTTGGCGATTCCTTGCGATGACCCTTAAAAACACGTTTTAAACACATTGAACAAACAAAACGTAACGAATAGTCTCAAAAAGTAACGAATAAACAATTGGGCTGCACGTCTATAGATCAATTTTTTTTTAAAAAGACAAGAGATTAAGAGTATTCACTTAATTTAAGATAAATAGTCTCAAAAAGTAACGAACAAACAAAAACACAAACTGTGCGTCTTTCACGAGTGGTGGTTGAGTATTTTCTTAATACTACATGATTAATTTTAAAATAATTTTTCAAGTGGCTTTTGCAGACATTCAGTTCAATTGGATGTGTGAAAGGTAGCACGTGCACCGCATATCAAAGTCGTCCATCTTAGAAATCAATGGTCCAGAATCGTTGAAGCTTTATTACTGGTAATGAAGCATTTTGATCGGTAATAAAGTGTCTACGAATCCGAACCATTAAAATTAATGAACAATTTAGATTTTTTTTTTTGATTGGCCAGTTTATATGTGTGTGTTTTATTCATGTTCTTTCAGGTCTACGATTGAAGCTTACTCGGATCGATCTATCTCACAATTGCTTCTCATTTCCCTGTGAATTGTGATCTTGGTAATTTATTCTCTTACTCAGTGGCGTTTAATGTTGCTATGTTGTATCTTTCAGTTGAGCACTGACTCTGGACATGTTTTTACATTTGGTTTTCTTGCAGATCTCTGCGTTAAAAACTTTTTTTTTTTTGGTTTTTCCATGCCTCGTGTAGTGCAGTGTCGTGACCGTGCCATGTCGTGCCCTGCTAGAACCATGAATTCGTGATGTGTCATTCTCGTGCCATGCCATGCCCGTCCTAGTTTCATGCCGTTCCGTGCCAGGCCAACTTCTGTGCTCACGTGCCCGTGCCGTGTTATCCCGTGCTAGAACAGTGTTGTGCCATGTCGTGACTCGTTCCACGTCCCATTTCGTGTTGTGCCCGTCGAATACCGTGTCGTGTCATGCCTTGGCAGGCCAACTTCCGTGTCGTTCACGTGTCGTGCCCGCTCATTTCCGTGCCCGTACCACGTGCCCACTAAGACCGTGTCGTGTCGTGCCAAGATTAGGCCATGCCTGTGGCGTGCCATGCCACCTTCAAACATGCCGTGACCATGCTCACTCGGCCCATTTGAATTATGGTGATTGATGTGTTAAGCAGCAACAACGTGGTTTTGTCATTTCCCTTTACAAACTTGGTCGCGCAATCAATAAACTCAAGCCAAAACATGATATCACTTCTCAAATTCAAGATATGAAACAAAAGATTCGGGGGATCAAGGAAATGGCTAATAGTTACAGTTTAAGTTCCTTAGTACATGGTTCTAGCAGTAAAACAGAAGAGGAAGTATATGATGACCCTCGTGTTGCGTCCCTTTTCATAGAGGAAGATGAAGTAGTGGGCATTGAGTCCACCAGGTAAGAACTGATCCACAGACTGATAAATGGAGAAAGAAACCGGATGGTGACTTCACTGGTAGGTATGGGAGGATGTGGCAAGAGCACTCTTGCCAAGACAGTTTTTGACTACCCAAAAGTGTCTTAATACTTTGATTGCCGAGCTTGTGTATCTGTCTCTCAATCATACAATACAGTGGACATCCTTAGAGGAATGATGAAGCAATTATGCGAGAGAAGGAACGAGCGTGCACCTGAAGGAATCGATATGATGGACCAATATTCTGTCATTCATATGCTTAGAGAATATCTACTTTAGAAGAGGTTTCTAATTATTTTCGATGACGTATGGAATCCTGACTTTTGGACGTTCATAAAACCTGCTTTACCGACAAACAACAAAGGAAGTCGAATAATTGTCACTACACACAGCCATGATGTTGCTTTTTTTTTTAAGGAATCTTCATCGGATCCTATTTACAAGATAGAGCCCCTAGTTTCGGGTCGTTCCGTGTCTGGCCAACTTCCGTGCTCTTGCCTGTGCCCGTACCGTGCTCTTGCCCGTGCCCGTATCGTGCTATCCCGTGCTAGAACAGTGTTGTCCAGTGTCGTGACTCGTGCCACGTCCCATTTCGTGTTGTGCTCGTGTCGTGCCTGTCGAATACCGTGTCGTACGTAGAAGGCCAACTTTCGTGCCGTTCCCATGTCGTGCCCGCTCATTTCTGTGCCCGTGCTCTTGCCATGGGCCCACTAAGACCGTGATGTGTAGTGCCATGCCAGGATTTGGCCGTGCCTGTGGCGTGGCGTGCCACCTTCGAACATGTCGTGCTCTAGTCGTGCCCGTGGCCACTCGGCCCGTTTGAATTATGGTGATTGATGTGTTAAACAGGAAAATTAATGTAATGGCCCTTGATGCGGTAAACTATGTTATCAACAGTACTTTGGTGCCCTTGTTATCGGGTGAAGTGAAATTGCTGTGGAATGTCCACACAGAAGTTGCTAGTGTCAAAGCTGAGTTAGAAAGCATTGTGACTTTCCTAAAATATGCAAATTCAAGTTCGGAACAAGAAAACGATAGGGCAAAAATTTGGGTGAAACAGGTAAGGGCAATGGCTTACGAAATTGAGGACATCATGGACGACTACGTACTTCGCTTGGCAAAAAAACAGCAATAACGTGGTTTTGTCGGTTCCCTTTACAAACTTGGTCGCTCAATCCCTAGACTCAAGCCAAAACATGATATCGCCTCTCAAATTAAGCAAATCAAACAAAAGATTTGGGGGATCAAGGAAAGGGCCAATAGTTACGGTTTAAGTTCCTTAGTACATGGTTCTAGCAGTAAAACAGAAGAGGAAGTATACGATGACCCTCGTGTTGCGTCCCTTTTCATAGAAGAAGATGAAGTAGTGGGTATTGAGTCCACCAGGGAAGAACTGATCCAGAGACTGATAAATGGAGAAAGAAACCGGATGGTGACTTCACTGGTAGGTATCGGAGAATGTAGCAAGAGCACTCTTGCCAAGACAGTTTTTGACAACCCAAAAATGTCTGAATACTTTGATTCCCGAGTTTGTGTATCTGTCTCTCAATCATACAATACAGTGGACATCTTTAGAAGAATGATGAAGCAGCTATGCGAGGGAAGGAACGAACGTGCACCTGAAGGAATCGATACGATGGACCAATATTCTTTCATTCATATGCTCAGAGAATATCTACTTCAGAAAAGTTTTCTAGTTATTTTCGATGACGTATGGAGTCCTGACTTTTGGACGTTCATAAAACCTGCTTTACAGAGAAACAATGAAGGAAGTCGAATAATTGTCACTACACGAAGCCAAGATGTTGCTTCTTTTTGTAAGGAATCTTCATCGGATCCTATTTACAAGATAGAGCCCCTAATTGAGGACGAGGCTTGGAAGCTCTTTTGCATGAAAGCATTCGGACGGGACATTGGTGGTTGATGTCCTCCCGAGTTGAAGGAACTATCTTGTGCCATTGTCAAAAAATGTGAAGGATTACCACTTGCGATAGTGATGATAGGCGCTCTCTTGTCCACTAAAAATAAGGGCACTAATTTAGCACACGTTTTAAACAATTATGAAACGGTTCTTTTGCACTGATTAAGACAATTTGTCGTCTTTAAAACAAGAGGGGGAGACCCGGAGAGAGAGAAAGAGAGAAACAGGAGGGAACACAGTACTACTATTATACCTAGGAGTATATTTTAATCGTGCCCTAAACTGTATCACGGAATCGAGTCTCATTTCCCCTCCCCATGGGATCGAGTCACATTCCGCCTATCAGTGTAATAGATTAGGAGTGACGAAAAATTTTAAAAAAAATCGTGCCGCCCTCAACGATGACCCAAACGCTACTCTCTCTCTCTCTCTACCTCTGCCTCCTCTCTCTCTAGATGTAGTAGTATACGTAGGAGTATATTTCTCTCAAGTGACACCCCCACATTTCAAAATCCTCTCTCTCTCTCTCTCTCTCTCTCTCTCTCTCTCTAGAGTAATGGCGTTGAGCTTTGGTCTAAGGTCTTCACTGAGGTTTGTGAAACGTAACTCATCATGGTCTGAGGTTTGCACTAATTTAGCACACGTTTGAAACAATTATGAAACGGTTCTTTTGCCCTAATTAAGACAATTTGCCGACTTTAAAACAAGAGAGGGAGACCGGGAGAGAGAGAGAGAGAGAGAGAGAGAGGAGGGAACACAGAACTACTATTATACCTAGGAGTATATTTTAATCGTGCCCTACACTGTATCATGGAATCGAGTCTCATTTCCCCTCCCCATGGGATCGAGTCTCATTCCGCCTCTCCGTGTAATAGATTAGGAATGACGAAAAATAAAAAAAAAATTTGTGCCGCCCTCAACGATGACCCAAACGCTACTCTCTCTCTCTCTCTCTCTCTCTCTACCTCTGCCTCCTCTCTCTCTAGTTGTAGTAGTATACGTAGGAGTATATTTCTCTCAAGTGACACCCCCACAATTCAAAATCCTCTCTCTCTCTCTCTCTCTCTAGAGTAAGGGCGTCAAGCTTTTGTCTGAGGTCTTCACAGAGGTCTGAGAAACGGAACTGCTCATGGACTGAGGTTTGCACTAATTTAGCACACGTTTTAAACAATTATGAAACGGTTCTTTTGCACTGATTAAGACAATTTGCCGTCTTTAAAACAAGAGGGGGAGACCGGGAGAGAGACAAAAAGAGAAAGAGGAGGGAACACAGTACTACTATTATACCAAGGAGTACATTTTAATCGTGCCCTCCACAGCATCATGGAATCGATTCTCATTTCCCCTCGCCATGGGATCGAGTATCATTCCGCCTCTCCGTGTAATAGATTAGGAATGACGGAAAAAAAAAATGTGCCGCCCTCAACGATGACCCAAACGCTTCTCTCTCTCTCTCTCTAGAGTAATGGCGTTGAGCTTTCGTCTGAGGTCTTCACTGAGGTATGAGAAACGTAACTCATCATGGTCTGAGGTTTGCACTAATTTAGCACACGTTTTAAAAAATTAGGAAACGGTTCTTTTGCACAAATTAAGACAATTTGCCGACTTTAAAACAAGAGAGGGAGACCGGGAGAGATAGAGAGAGAGAGAGAGAGAGAGAGGGAGAGAGCGAAAGAGGAGGGAACACAGTACTACTATTATACCTAGTAGTATATTTTCATCGTGCCCTACACTGCATCATGGAATCGAGTTTCATTTCCCCTCCCCATGGGATCGAGTCTCATTCCGCCTCTCCATGTAATAGATTAGGAATGACGAAAAATAAAAATAAAAATCTTGTCGCCCGACCCAAACGCTTCTCTCTCTCTCTCTACCTCTACCGCCTCTCTATCTAGATGTAGTAGTATACGTAGGAGTATATTTCTCTCAAGTGACACCCCCACAATTCAAAATCCTCTCTCTCTCTCTCTCTCTCTCTCTCTCTCTCTCTAGAGTAATGGCATTGAGCTTTGGTCTGAGGTCTTCACAGAGGTTTGAGAAACGTAACGCATCATGGTCTGAGGTTTGCACTAATTTAGCACACGTTTTAAACAATTATGAAACGGTTCTTTTGCACTAATTAAGACAATTTTTCGACTTTAAAACAAGAGGGGGAGACCGGGAGAGAGCGAGAGAGAGAGAGAGAGAGAGAGGGAACACAGTACTACTACTATTATACCTAGTAGTATATTTTAATCGTGCCCTACACGGCATCATGGAATCGAGTCTCATTTCCCCTCCCCATGGGATCGAGTCTCATTCCGCCTGTCCATGTAATAGATTAGGAATGACGAAAAATAAAAATAAAAATTGTCGTGCCCGACCCAAACGCTTCTCTCTCTCTCTCTCTACCTCTGCCTCCTCTCTCTCTAGATGTAGTAGTATACGCAGGAGTGTATTTCTCTCAAGTGACATCCCCACAATTCAAAATCCACTCTCTCTCTCTCTCTCTCTCTCTCTCTCTCTCTCTCTCTCTCTCTCTCTCTCTCTCTCTCTCTAGGGTAATGGCGTCGTGCTTTGGTCTGAGGTCTTCACAGAGGTCTGAGAAACGGAACTCCTCATGGTCTGAGGTTTGCACTAATTTAGCACATGTTTTAAACGATTATGAAACGGTTGTTTTGCACTGATTTAGACAATTTGTCGTCTTTAAAACAAGAGGGGGAGACCGGGAGAGAGAGAGAGAGAGAGAGAAAGAGGAGGGAACACAGTACTACTATTATACCTAGGAGTATATTTTAATCGTGCCCTACACAGCATCATGGAATCGAGTCTCATTTCCCTTCCCCATGCGATCGAATCTCATTCCGCCTCTCCGTGTAATAGATAAGGAATGACGAAAAAAAAAATATCGTGCCACCCGACCCAAACGCTTCTGTCTCTCTCTTTCTAGCTCTGCCTCCTCTCTCTCTAGATGTAGTAGTATACATAGGAGTATATTTCTCTCAAGTGACACCCCCACAATTCAAAATCCTCTCCCTCCTTCTCTCTCTCTATAGTAATGGCGTGAAGCTTTTGTCGGAGGTCTTCCCAGAGGTCTGAGAAACGGAACTCCTCATGGTCTGAGGTTTGCAATAATTTTGCACACGTTTTAAACAATTATGAAACGGTTCTTTTGCACTAATTAAGACAATTTGCCGACTTTAAAACAAGAGAGGGAGACCGGGAGAGAGAGAAAAAGAGAAAGAGGAGGGAACACAGTACTACTATTATACCTAGGAGTACATTTTAATCGTGCCCTCCACTGCATCATGGAATCGATTCTCATTTCCCCTCCCCATGGGATCGAGTATCATTCCGCCTCTCCGTGTAATAGATTAGGAATGATGGAAAAAAAAAATGTGCCGCCCTCAACGATGACCCAAACGTCTCTCTCTCTCTCTCTCTCTCTCTCTCTCTCTCTCTACCTCTGCCTCCTCTCTCTCTTGATGTAGTAGTATACGTAGTAGTATATTTCTCTCAAGTGACACCCCCGCAATTCAAAATCCTCTCTCTCTCTCTCTCTCTCTCTCTCTCTCTAGAGTAATGGCGTTGAGCTTTGGTCTGAGGTCTTCACAGAGGTCTGAGAAATGTAAGTCATCATGGTCTGAGGTTTGCACTAATTTAGCACACGTTTTAAACAATTATGAAACGTTTCTTTTGCACTAATTAAGACATTTTGCGGACTTTAAAACATGAGGGGGAGACCGGGAGAGAGAGGGAGAGAGAGAGGGAGAGAGAGAAAGATGAGGGAACACATTACTACTATTATACCTAGGAGTATATTTTAATCGTGCCCTACACTGTATCATGGAATCGAGTCCCATTTCCCCTCCCCATGGGATCGAGTCTCATTCCGCCTCTCCGTGTAATAGATTAGGAATGACGAAAAATTAAAAAAAAATTTGTGCCGCCCTCAACGATGACCCAAACGCTACTCTCTCTCTCTCTCTCTACCTCTGCCTTCTCTCTCTCTAGATGTAGTAGTATACGTAGGAGTATATTTCTCTCAAGTGACACCGCCACAATTCAAAATCCCCATGTAGACACCCCAATTTTGAATCCAAAATGCACTCGAGCATTTCCAATGATGAAGCGGACCAATCATGATTACCGGGAACTTGTGAGTTTGACTTGAACTTGACCAAATTAACCAAGCAGCAACCAAAATAACCCAAACCAAACCAAACACCGTTGAACCAAGCCAAGCCAACAATCTGCCATCAAGCACCCTGAGCGCTCAATCCCCTAGCCTTGAGCGCTCAACCAGGAGAAAGCACCTTGAGCGCTCAAGCCAACGGCTTTGAGCGCTCAACTCTGATCCAGTCAGCAACCTGCAGAATATCTAATCATGAGATTTTCTGCATGGGAGCGTCTGGGGATGATCTGCTACGATCTCTATACGTACATACATCCCACTAACTCCAGAAATACACCAAAAATACTCCCAAAATACCAAGACCCACTCTTTCTCTCTCCTCTCTTCCCTCCCACTCACTCTATAAAATCCACCCTCCACCCCCGGTTTTGAGAGGTTAGCCATTCTCACACTCCAGCTCAAAAACTCTCCAGAAATTCGATCATCTCTCTCTCTCTACAAAACCACTCTTCCAACCATCAAAACCGTTTGCAAAACCACTCATCAAATCCAGAAATTAAGTCCTTGATCATCAACCAACCTCCCACATTGTCTAATTCGATCACAATACAAACTAAAGCATCCACAATCATCCAACCCCGAGCCCAGAATCAAGTCCAAACTCCAAGTATTCCCGAAAGGTAGTCGAAATGTGAAAGTCTCACTGTTTTGGTTCTTCTGAGGAAGACCAGTGTGTTCAAGCAAGTTCTTTTTACTTGTCTTGAACTCACAGAGGTCTGAGAGTTGTTCAAAACCATTTTCAAAATTACAGTTGCAACGGGGGTTGAGCGCTCAAGCCTCAGGCTTTGAGCGCTCAAGCCCAGTTCTGGATAAATTCTTTTTTGTGAATCTCGAGTTCCTTTCTGGCTTCGATCATCATACAATGGTTATTTGTGTTCATGATATCTTTAAAACAGTTCATTTTATTTTAAAAACACATGCATGAGTATTAATTAACTATATTATGATGATCAAAGCCCAAAACCTTTGTGAACTTACCATTTTAAATGCAAAACGGTGGTGGGATTTTCTTTCTTTACTCATGTGTAAAATGTTTGAGGTCCTGAGAATCATCGATCATCTTTTTTAAGTCGAAACTAGGCCTAGCTTACGGCTTGAGCGCTCAAGGTCATTAACTTGAGCGCTCAAGCTGTTCTTTGGTGTTTTATGGGTTATTAGTTGATTCGATGATGGATCTTGATGTAACTTGTTAATTGTGTGTGTGTGTGAGTTATTATTGTTGTGCTCATGATCTGGATTCCTCTCTTTTCTTCTACTTTCAAACATTTCTTTCTTTGGGGTTCATCGAAATTACATTCTTTTCATCCTTCTTTATGAGATTGATCAATTTATTTGTATCTCTGTTTCTCTCCGAAAAGTCCTTAAAAAGTGATCGATCACGAAAAGAAGTTACAAAAAGGGTGTAGTTTCACAGGAGCCTGGAACTGGATTGAGCGCTCAAGCCATGGTCCTTGAGCGCTCAAGCTGGTTTGAAGGGCTTGAGCGCTCAAGCCTCCGTCTTTGAGCGCTCAACCCCCTATTCCGGAATCCAGTTTGCAAAACAGTTTGTTGGGCCACAATGTTTGTATTTTCTGGGTTTGTTGTATTATTTCTGTAATTTCTCATTTCTTTGCAAATATTTGTAATAATTCCATTCATCATCATCATCATCATTCATGTAAACCATCAAGCACAAGCATCCACCTTAGGTATATCTTTCATGTTTTTATCGTTTATGTGGTTCCCATCCCCAACCTCCCTATATTGTGAATAAATCGAATTTTGAATATTCTTTAAAATCCCACGGAACATCGAGTAGAGACCGGTTCACGGACCGGGCGAGAGGGGTGCCGTAAAACCCTTCCTCTCTCGTAACCAAACCCCCGAATCCGAGAAATCTTTGGTTTTATCAAGATCAGTGAAATCCTTTTTCAAATGGGTAAACGAGTCATCTTTTTATCGGTTTCTCGGGTTCGGACCTAAAATCCGGGTGGCGACTCAAACAATCACAATCTTTTCGAACGCGAATCGCGCCGAATCTCGGTGGGCCGTCCACAAGCTGGCGACTCTGCTGGGGACTATTGGTTAATATATATTTTATTTAATTACACTTGTGCAATTTTTATTACACTTGTGTAATTTTATTGAAATATGTGTTAATCAAAGTGGGTTTAGTTTGAAAGATGTTTTGTGGGATTTTTGAAAATATTTGGAATTTGATTTTGCATTGCACTTGCATGGTTCTTAAGCCCCGCTGGCGTGTTTTGGCAATCCTGCCCGGCTTGCCGGTGACAGGGAATCCCGAAATGCCCAGCAGCCCTCGACCGTGATAAATCACATCGTCACTATCGTCTTTGACGGTAGGAGGCGGTTTTGATTTTGAGTCCGGGGTACCCTCAGCGACCAAAACCAGCCTTTTGCATATAATTAGCCATAGAACCCCACGTTTAGCAGCCAACCGTGTATTAAGTTTATGTGCTCCACCATGTTAATATGCTCTCTGTTACCGCTTTCCTCGCCATGCCATGCTGCATTCATACATTTGCATTGTACATAGTTGTTGCGAGCGTTCGTCCGTTTTTGTTTTTCAGTTTAGATTTTAGGGCCTCTGCGGCTAGTAGGAGATTGCCCCGGCCCGATGATGAGTCGTGCATCCCACATGCGCGTTGTTCTTGCGAGTTGGTCTTTAGGGTGACCGGACATGGGAAACTTTGGATTATCAAAATTCCTAAACACTGATCTAGCCAGGTTTAAGGGACCTTGGCCCGAGAAGGATCAATCGCCCTTAGGCTTCTGATCTAGATCATTGTCGGAATTAGTATGAATCAGAGATTCCCAAATTCGATTATTCAATTTTAAGGACTTTATTGCTTCAAAAAGAAAACTTGAGGATTGGGGCAATCTTCCAAAACTGTAGAACACAGTCTAGGAGACTTTAAATCCACGGAGTTTGAGATACCTCCGGTGTTGACCGTGCCCGAACGGTCACCCGTGTTTCGGACTAGCCTTGGAATCGATTGTAACTGGATGACGACACCTCATTGCTCTGTCTCGGATGGTCAAAGAAAGGATAACGATTGCGGTTTTAACATCTAGGCTATAGGTTAAAGCCGTAATTGCCGAGTAAACCGACTTACCCGTGGTGTTGTTTCAGTCTGCTGTGCAAATGATTCCAAGTGAGTTCCGAAACCGGTAGACTAACTCTTAAGGCTAGAAATAGGATTAACTTTGTAAGTTGAGTCACGGCGAGGCGATTGAGAGCATTTTGTAAATCATTCTTTTGTGCATAATAGACACATCGAGTACACATCTGAGTCCGGCTTTTGCTTTTGATCAGTTCTTGAACCATTGGGCCTGCCAAGAAGAAGAAGACCTTACCTGTTTGGACTCGACCTCCCGGACAGAGATTATCTAGATCCATATCACCAAAGGTTGAGTCAGTTATGGCGGCAGAACAAGAGCAGGATCCCCCGAATGAGTTTGAACAAATGAGAAAGGAAATGCATGATGAGAGGGTCCGGAATGATACCCGAATTGCCCAACTCATGGCAATTATGGTAAACATACAGAGCCGACTTCCCCCACCTCAGCAGCGGATGCCTGATGGTGACGCTCGGGAACAAGAAGTCCCTAATGATGAACAACCCCCTCCCCCTGAGAATCCCCAACTGTCTGAAATGTTAGCTAAAATACTCAAGTTAGAAGAATCGGTTGCCAAAAGTGAGAAGCGAGCCATTACCGGTTTTGACATGAGTAAGCTATGTATTTTCCCGGGCGCTAAACTCCCTAAGAAATTCAAGCATGTGGACTTCGAAAAGTTTGATGGGACTGGGGATCCGAGAGGGCATGTTCAGGCATATGTAAGCTCCCTCTCGTTACAAGAAGTTGACGAGATAACCATGGCTCAGATGTTTCATGAAACCCTAAAAGGACCAGCACTTCAATGGCTCTTGTCTCTTGACATTTCGAAGAGACAAACTTGGGAAGAAATGGTGGCTGCTTTCATTAAGCAGTATGAATATAATGTGCAGCTCAAGGTCACCACTCGTGAACTTGAGAGTATCAAAATGAAGGAAAGGGAATCATTCGCCGATTTTGTGAAAAGGTGGAGAGCCAAGGCTGCGCAAATGACCGATCGTCCCAGTGACAAAGATCAGATGCGCATTATAACCAAGAACCTACAGCCCGATTTGGCTCAGTACATGGTCATGGCCCAAGCACATAACTTCGAGACCTATTTTGAGATGGGTCTTTCAATTGAAGAAGCTCTGCAGAGCGGGATGTTGAAAAAAGGAGACTCCTTCCCAAAACCCAAGCGAAACTACATCGGCAACACCTCTTCCCTATACGCCAACCCCAGTTACACAGCCGGTACTTCCTCCAACTCCGCAAATCACCAACCCCATAAAGCTGAACCCATAAATGCCATCCTATCTCAACCAACCCAACCAACTCAACCACTCCAAAACCAAAGAGGACGGCGTATTTTCACCCCTCTTCCCTTACCTCTACCTGTTGCTTTCGAGCGACTCGTGCAACAGGGAAAAATCAAACCCCTTCAGCCAACTCCACCTCCACAAAATCCCCCACCAACATATAACCCAAACACCTTCTGCATATTCCATCAAACACCCGGCCATCCCACTGAAAGATGCCAACGCCTGCGTCATGAGATTCAAGATCTCATTGACAACAAACAAATCCGAGACCCCACTGAAAAGCCTAACATCCTTACAAATCCTCTGCCAGCTCACAAAAGAAACGGTGACATAGGCCAGATTACCCTTAGCTCCACTCAAAAAGACCCAAACCCCACTCCATTTGACCCAAGCCAATACATCATACCCGAAACAGATCCTAAGCCCATTGTGCCTATACCAGATGAGTGCGAGGCATGTTTTCTTGATGTGCACTTGAACCCTAATGTGTGGCAAGAATGGAGTGATTTGATAATGGCCATGGAAGCTCACGAGTATGAACAGTTGGTAGCCAATAACGTAGCAAATGGAGAAGTTTGGCCGCAAAACCAACAGTTAAATGGAGGACCCCTGATTAATCAGTTTTGGGATCCAATGTTGGCAGATCCGCTTGATGGATTTGCACTTCCAAATCTGTTTGAACCACTGCCAGTTATACAGCCAGTGGAAGAAGGACAAGGGCAAAATTGGCAAGAAGAAGTTGGGGCATTCAATGATGCGCAAGAAGTTGAGTGGGATCCCACACCAAATGAGTGGCAGCTCATGGACCCTAACGATCCTTTGGATGGGTCCACGCTCCCCATGTTCTTTGATGAGTCTTATTTTCCAATGCCACCACTGTGGGAGGGTCGCCCCGATTTCTCCATGATGAGTGAGCAAGCCATAAATCGAATGACGGAGGGAATTGAGTTCACACCTTACGATTACATAGTTGATGAAAATCTTCCGGCACCTCAAGTGCAAGTCCCGGGGGATTGCAATATTATGGTGTTGAACAGTGGCCTGCCCGATGTTTGGGGACAGCAAATGGAGGAAAATGTCATAGCAAACATGTGGACCAATCAGAATGAAGGCATAACACCGCTATGGGTTGGGGATAACGAGGTATGGGCTGTTAATCAGGCGGCCATGGAAAATGGGGATGTGTGGAGTGAAGCAACTGTCGAAGGGATTACCAAAGGAATGGAAGAAGCCAGTATCGCAAAAGGGAAAAGAAAAGCGGAAGGGGATCTTGTTGACTTCTACACCGACTACACTGATTTGTGGGGGGATGATATTGACTCAGTTCTTCACCTTCTTCGGAGTGGTCGATATTATCAACCACCTCAGATGTTCACCGGGAGTACATCCAACCCACCACCAAATATCGCAAACCAAACACCTTTCAACCCAGCTCCACAAAACAACCCAGCTCAACAAAACAACCCAGCTCCACCAAATAACCTAGCCGTGCCACACTACCCAAACAACCTTAGTGACCCAATTACTAACCCAATCGATTTCCAAAACCTCTTTAACCCAATAAACAACCAATCCCAAGCTACTTCCGCGGCAAACAGTCGTGTCGCTCGTCCAAAACTTCCACCAACCAATGAAGAAAACCCCATTCAGAAACAACTCGAGAAAACCCCAGCCGCGCTTACCATTTGGGGATTGCTAATGAGCTCCAGCGAACATCGCCAGAAACTCGCTCAAGCATTGTCCTGTATGGAAGTTGCATCAGACATCACCCCTGAAGCCATGGTGGCCGCCATTATCACCAAGCCAACCATTACTCCCAAACCAACCAAGCATGTCGTAACCTTTACCGAAGCCGATCTGCCGCTTGAGGGAACTGATCACAACAAACCTTTGCATGTCACCATGAAATGCATGGGGAAATGGATCCCGGTTGTGTTGATAGACAATGGGTCTGCACTCAATGTATGCCCTCTCCGAACAGCTCTATGCTTGGGGCTTAAACCAAAGGATTTCACGCCATCTAGTCTCACTGTCCGAGCTTATGATAACACCCGCCGCAATGTGCTTGGAACTGTTGAAATGGAAATCGCTGCGGAAGGGTTCAAATCGACAGTTGAGTTTCATGTGCTTGAGATCCCAGCTTCATTCAATTTGCTGTTGGGACGACCTTGGATGCATCGACCCGATATCATGGCAGTTCCGTCCACCTTGCATCAAAAGGTTCTACTTGGCTTGGAAAATGGGACGGTTGCCCTCTATGGAGACACAGGCATTCGCCCTCATGCTGAAGATAATGCTCCTCTGTTAGAAATCATGCACGACGAAAATGATGTTCAGCTTGGGGGCTTTGCTTTTGATACATCCGGTGGTGTGTTCACGCTTCGTATAGACGACGATTTTTCCATCAGCACCACAGCTCTCGAAATGATGAGGAGGATGTCTTATCTGCCAGGCACTGGTTTAGGTCGAACTCGTCAGGGAGTGGCTCAGTTTCCAGATTTCCCTTCTCAGCGAGGCCGTTACGGGTTAGGATATGAACCTACATTGAAAGAGATGCAAAAAGGGAGAGCCAATAGAGCTAGTAGCAGTGCAAACCGTCGGATCCGCTTTGTTGGGGAAGGGTCAAATGCACCATATCACGGCCAGCCTGAGCCGTTCGTAAATGAAATAAGCGGAGAGGTGCACCCCGGGTTCGAGATCTTTGCTAATGATGCTTGGGATAGTGAAGACGAACATGAAAAGGTCGAGAAATTGGTGAAAGACCTCAAAGCAGATTGGACGGAAGCCTTGGATGGTGGGATCTTAATGTCCATGTTCGACGAGGTCAGTCTAACAGGTAAGGATAAAGAAGAGCCAACAGTGATGATGCTCGGACATGAAACTATTGAAGATCCCAGCGTGCTGATAGTGGATGCAGTCGGTGAATACAAGAACTGCACTTTCACTCCTGTTGTAAAATTTACTAATGCATTCACTAAGCTAGAATTTGAGTCTGAGTCAGGGTTTGAGTTTGGTTATGAGTCGGAGTTTGTGCCTCATGGCCCTCCACGTCGTCATTTCTATTTCGAATTTGAGTCTGATGCCATGTACTGTGCCCCGGAGGGCTTCGTTAATGAAATAAATGATGATTTCGCTTACTTTGCTGTTCCCGAAATAAATTGTGTAGACCCCGACAATGATGAGACTGAGTTCGAGGGAGAAATACCCAAAGAACTTAAGTCCCTAATTGAAAGGGAAAATGAAAGGCATGCTCAGCCAATAAAAGAAGAAGTAGTTTCTATTAAATTGAGAGATGAGGAGAATCCTCGCATGGTTCAAATCGGTTCCGGGCTATCTTCGGAGGAACAGAAATTACTCGTTGATTTGCTCAAAGAATTCGAAGATGTTTTCGCTTGGTCCCATGCAGATATGCCCGGAATTGATCCTGAAATCGTGCAACATCGAATTCCCTTGTATCCCGATGCAAAACCAGTAAAACAGAAACTGAGGAAAATAAGGCCGGATTGGGTTGAAAAAGTCAAAGAGGAAGTTACCAAGCAATTCAACGCCGGCTTCTTGATGGTAACTGAATATCCGCAGTGGGTAGCAAATATCGTGCCGGTGCCAAAGAAAGACGGAAAAGTCAGAGTGTGTGTAGATTTCAGAGATTTGAACAAGGCCAGTCCGAAAGATGATTTCCCTTTACCTCACATTGATGTACTGGTGGATAACACGGCAGGGCATGCTCTATTGTCATTTATGGATGGGTTTTCGGGATATAATCAGATTTTGATGGCGCCAGAAGATCGAGAGAAAACAACCTTCACTACTGAATGGGGGACGTTTTGTTACAGGGTCATGCCGTTTGGATTGAAGAATGCAGGGTCGACTTATCAAAGAGCTGCCACGACCCTGTTACATGACATGATGCATAAGGAGGTCGAGGTATATGTGGATGACATGATTGTGAAGGCCAAGGAGAGAGAGGGACATCTCCCGGCGTTGCGCAAATTCTTTGAAAGAATACGGAAGTACCGGATGCGTCTCAATCCGCAAAAGTGCACATTCGGAGTCACCGCAGGGAAAATGTTGGGGTTCATGATTACCACCAGGGGGATTGAAGTTGACCCATCGAAAATCAAGGCAATATTGGAAATGGAGCCGCCAAAGACGGAGAAAGAGGTTCGGAGTTTTCTTGGAAAGATTCAGTTCATCAGCAGATTCATCGCCAAGTTAACTTCAACTTGCGAGCCGATGTTTCATTTGCTCAAGAAAGGAGTGCCATTCAAATGGGAAGACAAGTGCCAGAAAGCCTTCGAATCAATCCGGCGGTATCTTCAAAGTCCTCCGGTACTGTCGCCACCGACACCAGGAAAGCCTCTGATTCTGTATTTATCAGTGACACAGTCTGCAATGGGCTGCATGTTGGCACAAGAAGGTGAAGCAGGTATCGAAAAGGCGGTGTATTATTTAAGCAAGAAGATGGTCGGAGCCGAAGAAAGATACACACCTCTGGAGAAAACATGTTGGGCTCTTGTATGGGCCTCTAAAAAGCTAAGGCATTATATGTTAGCTTATTCGGTTGTGTTAATTTCTCGAATGGATCCCCTCAAATATCTGTTTGAGAAACCGGCACTCACCGGAAAGTTAGCACGATGGTTGCTTCTGTTGGCTGAATTCGAACTCAAGTATGTGACGCGAAAATCAGTAAAAGGCAGGGCAGTAGCAGAATTCTTGGCAGATCATCCAATCGAAGGACCAGAAGACACGGAGTTCCAGTTTCCCGATGAGAGTGTTATGACAGTAACAGAGGATGTTTGGAAATTATACTTCGATGGAGCCGCAAATCAGAAAGGATTTGGGATCGGCATCTTGTTGGTCTCACCAGAAGGACCTCATATTCCTCTCTCTTTCAAGTTGAATTTCGAGGTTACCAATAATCAGGCGGAGTATGAAGCATGCATCGTAGGAATGGAAGCTGCTCTTGAAATCGGGATAAAGAAATTGGAAGTGATTGGAGACTCGAATCTGGTGGTTTCCCAAGCCAACGGTGATTGGAAAGTACGAGAAGAAAAGTTGAAGCCATACCACAAGGACCTTGACGATCTGATTCATCAGTTTGGACAAGTTACTTTTACGCACATCCCGAGAATGAAGAATCATTTTGCCGATGCTCTTGCTACCTTGGCGTCTATGGTGGAATTGCCCGTGGGAGTGAGAATGAGGCCAATCATGATCGAGCAAAGGAATAGGCCAGCCTATGAGTATGTGATGAACATTGGCGAAATTGATGATGGTCTGCCTTGGTATTATGATATCTGGAATCTAGTTGAAAAAGGGGAATATCCAGAGGGAGCAAACAAGAAAGATCGGATAGCATTACAAAGGCTGGCATCACAATACATTCTTTGCGGTGGAAGACTATACAAGAGATCATACTGTGGCATGCACAAGTTGTGCATCCATGGTGACGACACAAAAAGGGTAATGGAAGAAATTCATGAGGGAATCTGCGGTCCCCACATGAGCGGATTAATGATGGCAAAGAAGATTCTGAGGCAAGGGTATTTCTGGTTTAACTTTGGAAACAGATTGTGTTCAGTATGTGCGGAGGTGCCATAAGTGTCAAGTCCATGCTAACCTCATGCATGTCCCGCCATCTGAACTTCATACAATGGCAACGCCATGGCCTTTTTCAGTGTGGGGAATAGATGTGATCGGGAAAATCACGCCGCCAGCATCGAATGGTCACAAGTTCATATTGGTGGCGATTGATTATTTCACAAAGTGGGTCGAGTCAGCTTCTTACGCTACACTGACCGCAGTACAGGTGGCTCATTTCATTAAGCAAAACATCATTTACCGATATGGGGTTCCCAATGCCTTTGTGTCAGACAATGGTGTACATTTTAAAGGAAGGGCAGCAGAAGTACTTGAGGAATTCAATGTTCAGGTGCACAAGTCAACAGTATACAGGCCGCAAACCAACGGAGCAGTAGAAGCAGCCAATAAATCAATCAAGAATATCCTGGAGAAAACCATCGAATCATCTAGGGATTGGCATGAGAAGTTACCATTGGCATTATGGGGGTACCGCACTTCGATCCGAACTCCAACAGGGGCAACACCGTATTCTTTGGTTTATGGTATGGAAGCGGTACTTCCCATCGAGCTTGAAGTGCCCTCTTTAAGGGTGATGATAGAAAATGAAATCAATGAGGCTGATTGGCTGAGCGATAGATTTTCAGAGTTAATGTTGTTTGACGAAAGGAGATTGCGGGCATTGTATCACATTCAGGGATATCAGAGAAGAATCGCTCGCGCATTCAACAAAAAGGTGAAATCCAGGGATCTGATCGAAGGGGACATGGTGGTGAAAGAAATTCGGGCACCGATATTTGATCCACGAGGAAAATTCAGGCCGAAATGGGCAGGACCATATATCATCAAGACCATTCTCGATGGTGGAGCAGCAGTGATCCTTGATCTGGATGGCAACGAGTTCAGTAATCTTGTCAATTTGGACCAACTCAAAAGATATTACCCCTGAGAGATGCTCGTTGGGCGGAAAATCGCAAGGGCGAGCCAACCCAAGCAAAAATTAGAGCAAGCCTGCTAGTCTGAAAACCCACACTGGGCAGTCTAGGCAAAATTTAAGGCAAAAATTCGAAAGAAGCTCACTGGACCGAAAACCTGAAAAGGCGGTACCAGGCAAAATTTAGAGCACAAAAAGGAGAGTGTTAATACCCGAGCAAACCCTTCCTGAACTACGCCATGACCTGATTCCTTGAAAAGGGATACGTAGGCAACCCTATCTTGGGGTTCGGTCTAAGTCTGATGAGTTGGTTCATGATTTCGAAGTTTTCAAAGAAGATAGCATATGGAATCGAATGAACCAAGAGGGGGAAACCCTTCATCGTTCAATTTTATTCAAATCACTTCTTCGATTACATAAAAATGAAAATAACCTTCAAAAAAAAAAAAAAAAAAAAAAAAAACACCATTTATTTCAGGAAGCAGCTTAGTGAGTCGAGAGTCAAATTGCGCTAATTTCTTCAGCGTCGTGTCTCCATTTGCCCTCTCATCCAATCTCTGTAATGTCCATTCAAGTGAATAGTTGGGTAGGGATCAGGAGCCCAAAGAACCCTATTTCTCCAAGAAGTACGATAATGCTCAAGGACGGAATGCCTAAAGGTGGGAAGACTGCAAGTGGCAGGAACCGAGTACTCCACTTCTTGACGGATGCGATATTGGCGGAGGATACGTTGTGGAAAATAGTAGGCATATCCTTGCAAACCCGCCAGAATCACCCATGTGTCGCCCATGTGATTGGCCGTCATGTCCGGCAAAGGTAACCAATGGCACCGCCAAGTGATGTGATCCTCCCCTAGTGACCTGAAGAAGTCAAACCATTCATCTTCGTCAACCTCATCATGCACAAATGGCCTGTTCACCCAAGTCCGTGGATCATAAACCCAATCACCCGCCGGCTCCCTCAAAAGCCCAACTTTGTCACACAGCCATACCTACAAAACCAAAACATCAAAGCCAAAGTCAAAACCAAGCCAAATAACCAAAATCCCCAAAACCAAAAATGTCCAAAACCAAATAAACCAAACCTGGAGCAAAAGTGGACTTCCGGCAAAAGTGTTTGTCCTTCCAGACTTAACCGCATCCAAACCCATGATTGTCTCGGCCAAAACCAAAGGAACCACATCCCTCCGTTGTTCAATCTGAGCGGCAACGCCGACAATAGCAGAACTGGGATGGCCATCGCATGGGACCAACAAGTACAATGCCAAAAGGCACATGCAAAGCGCAAACATGCGTCGGTTTTGAACGGTAAAATCTAAAAGGTCACCTGTTGGACCGTAATCCGCAAAGAGACGAAGGATGTTGAGGGTTTCATTACGAATCAAAAAGCGCGCAGCGCCATTCCCAAGGCCAAGCTTCCTGCTAAGAATCCTAGTTTTCACGAAGGGGTGGTATGACGGGATCGGCGAGAGCACGACCACCAAGATAGGCTTGAAATTCCTCAACAGTCGGGCAAAGCTCTTGCATCCCAAAACGGAATACATGGAGCTCAGAATCCCAACAGCGAACTGCGGCATGCAAAATGTCTTGGCGGATGTGTAAAGTGTGGAGATGGCGAAGAGCATTGAGACCAAGACCTCGGAAGTTGAACCAATCAATGTTTTCAAAGCTAGCAACCCAAGTATTGATAACGGAAGGGTCAAGGGCAGCCATGGGAAGCAATGAAAGGTTGATAGGAAAGATGTATAGGGTAGGGAATAAAATTTGGTGTGGAAATGGTGTGTGAGAAATGCTTGACCATGAATGGTATTTATAGGGGACTTGGGAGGAACCTTACAAATATGCCATGCAACATTGGAAATCAAAGATTACATTTTCAAGATGGTCATGCATATATTTCCAAGATGTTTTTGTTGGAAAATTTGAAAGTGCATTGGAAATACATAGCATTTGTGGGAAAAAAGGTGAAAGACCTTGGGAAGGTGATGTTCAATGGCTTGGGAGATGTTTTAGCAGAGCAACAAGACATTTGAGGCAGAGGAAATCATGCAAAAGGGTCCAAAAATGCATTGGGAAGCAACATTATTAATCTGCCCAGTACAGACCTTGAGCGCTCAAACCCTTGGCATTGAGCGCTCAACCCACTGAGACCACCTTGAGCGCTCAAGGTGCTAAGCTTGAGCGCTCAAGCCCCATTGAGCGCTCAAGGCCTGCAGAACAGCAGAAGCAGCAGCAGACAGCAGCAGCAGTGCTTTGGCCCGTTCGATGCCCGAAACCTATTCTAAGCCTTCTAACCCTTAACCAACACCTGGACCAAGTCTCAACGGACATTTGTGACTTCAGGGAGCCTTCCGTTCCTCGAGTTAACAAGCCGATACGTGCATAGACACGGGATACGTATATGAAAGAGTTTGGAATAATGAAGCGGCCATTGGATATCCGGACCATTTTCTTGGCCTTGTTAACCATTTCCAATCATCAAGGCGTGTGTCAACGAGTATTTGTGACTTGCCGGAGCAGTTCTCGAGACGTTTCTTTGATCATGCAAGGTTTTGGGGTACTAACGGCCAATTCAGGCAATGAAATGACGGCTGTTGCCACATCAAAAATGGTTCAGGGGATTTCCTTGCTAAATGGAGATGATCGTAGGGGCATTTCTGTCATTTGTGACTTGGTCAAAATGACCGCATGGCAATCCATCACATCTAAACAGGCTCACGAAGTATTTTATTCTCAAATATGCCTTGTGAACATCAAATTCCGTTCTAAGGTTGTTTTGTATAGTTTGTATTGATCATTTATATAAGAAATATGTCAAGTCGTGCGGTATGTAAATACTATTTCTGGTTGTACATAAACTCAAATAATCATGTTTCGTCCAAATTCTCGAACATGTTAGCTTTTCTTTAAGGTCAAGTTTTAAACTTTGTTCTTGGATGATTGAATTCAAAGTTTGGTGGATAGTTTGTGTACGTTCTACAACAAGTTTGTTCATTCGAAAACATCAAAGGCAGAAAGTAATGCAATGAACGAATGAAAGTGCAAATCATGTATAAACTAATCCAAATCCACGAAAAACAAATCTGAGCATCATCACTGCCTACCAGGGCACACAACGCCCAATCAGAAAGTCTACAACCGGGGCACGCAGGCCCAACCCACCTATCTACCGGGCACGCAGGCCCAATCAAAAGAAAAGAAGAAAAGCAAAAGCAAAACTCTAAAAACTACTCTATGTCTACTATGTACTACTCCGACTCGTCCATCGTCTCGTCCGAGCTCTCGGTCTCGTCTCCGCGACGCTGCTCCTGTCTCTCCTGCCGGGAAGAGGGGTAGTTGGCATCATCAACGCTGTCGTCACTCGAGCTCGTGGTCGCAACTATCCCCTCAGGTGCTATGTCCACCCTCCGGCGAGACGATCTCCGCGGCCTCTCCTCCTCAGGGCTCGCCGCCGCCAACTTTGAACGCCCGAGCCTCACGGTCATATCTCCGGGGCCATCCACTCCAGCATGGGGCCTCTTTCTGTACACAGGCGACTGCATCCTCAAGCAGACAGAAAAAGGAATCAGTACACGGTATAATCAAGAAATCCAAAATGCAAGCAATATGAATTACATACCGGTGCAACTCTCGGGCGAGAAGGCCCAGGAGCAGCGGGAGGTGCCGGCTCGCCCTCCCGGCGGATAGTGACTTCTTCCCCGGCAATAAGGCGGCGAATCAGGACGCGTAGTCCTTGATTCTGCTCGTGTAAAGTTTGCGCTGCCTCCTGTGAAACCTGCAAACAAGTCAGAAGTTTGAATCATCAGTACATTTGGTCGTTCACAATCAAAACATGCAAATCTGAATAAGTAGAGTGTTTCTTACTGGTACCGAGAGTCGCGGGAAGTCGGCTCTGGTGGCCTCGGGATGTCTATATCCCCTGCTTCTCCGCCTGCAGAAGTAACGTGCACCCACCACTTGAAGGTGCCAGCATCCACACCTCTGGCTACCCCTCCAGCTGAGGCCCGCGCCTTCGCGGCCTTCTCCTCCTCAACCTTGTCTCTCCATTCCTCCGATTCCAACGAACCGGCCAAGTACTTCTTGAAGTAATCACTGTAGCTCAGGGCCGGACGCAGGTGCTGGCTCAGGTTCAGGTCAGGCGTAGTAAAGCGCTCGATCTCTGCCAGCGTATACCGAGACGTCATCAACACTCGAGGAGGAAGGCGTCCTGGCACCTGTGGTTCGCCAGCCCGTATCGACTGGCGTACTACCCTGTCGCCAAGATACCAGAACCAGCCGTACTGACACTCGAGCAAAACCCTCCCCCTCGTGAGCTTCCGGCTCAGAGCCAAGTAAGGCTCATCAATAGCATCCCATATGTTCCAGCGGACCTGCAAGAGTTGTTCAAACGTTAGTAATCAAGTGCATGGTCGAAAGCAATTTGAGAGCGAAATTAAATGCATGTGAAAATTCAATGCTCACCAGAGAAGCAGGGAGTCTGTCTAGCGAGGCGCGGAGAACGTGGATGTTCCCTCGCGCCAGGCCGCCGTAACGAAAGCCTTCACCCCAGCACAGTGCTCGGGGAATGACGTCCGGATCCGGGTGCCGCGTCTCCGGGGGGTGCAACCCCAGCACCTCGTAAGCCCAAAGCTGCATGTCAAAGCAATAAACGAGTCAGTCAATTAAGCGCGAACATTGAAATGCATGCATGTAATTTGAAATGAAAGCATTTGTGTTTACCTCCCAGACGCTCCACAGTCCGGAGATGCTAGTCCCTTTCCGCCTCGAGACGGCGTTCATAAACGCATAGCAACTCCCGAGTGCCGCTCCTCCCCAGTTGAATCTCGCAGCAACCGTGAAGTCTCTCAACCCTCCCAGGTAGGAGAGGTGCACCCTGTTACGCCTGTTTGGGTACAGTGAAGCCCCAAACAGGTATAACAAGTAGCACCTCGCCTTCTGTGCTGCATCCTCATCGTCAATCGGCTCGCCCAATCCCTTCAGCTTGAATTGGCCATACGTGGCCGTCTCCCCCTCCTTGTTGGGCACAAAGCCCAAGAACCACCGCAGATGCGAAGAACGTCTCCGCCAATCCACGAGTCGAACGGACCGGTCTCCTCCCACCCTTAACCCCGTGATCGGCCGAGAAATCCAGCGGGGTCATCGTCGCCTCTCAATAACGAGATGGAAAGAACTCGTAGAGTCCCTCCACCTCTCGGCCGTCTTTATCACCACCACATGGTGGTCGTCTTTGTGTGTCGTGAGAGTCGGGATGAACCTCCCAAACCCCGCCATATCCACCAGAGTCCTCACCGAGACGTGCAACTGCTGGTAGATCTCCCAACTAGAGCCCATACCCCCGTGAGCCTTCAAGCTCAAGTTTCTCTGCACACATTCAACAAACAAGCAAACAATCAGGCGTTAGTCCAATCCTTCATTTAATCCATAAGCAGTAATTCAATCATTCAAATGCAAATCAGGTTTGTTAACTACTAAAGGAACGCCAAAAAGCAATAAGCAAGAAAGTAAAGCAAGTGTACCGTCAAGCGGCCGAGAGAGGTGAACCTCGGGGTCCAAAGAGCACCTCCTCTCCGAAGTACAACTCCCGTTGGGGAGTGTAATCGTCATGCAGACAAAAGGCACGAAGAGGTGCACCGGTGGGGCGTAAGTCGCTGCGTCGAAAGCCGGCCTCCCTCTCCTCAACCAGTGTCTGGCAGCCTGGACCACCGTCACCCTCCGTCCAGCCGCTCTCTCCTCCTCCTCGGCTTGTAGTCTAGCCGCCTCCGCCGCCTCCTCTGTCTCGAACTCCTCGCAAAAGGCCCTCGCCGCCTCGTCCTCAGCGGCGGCCTCCCGTAGCATCGCCGCCTCTCTCTCTCTACTCTCAACCACGGCCTCCCTCGCCGCCTCTAGAATCCCTGGGGCATCTACTGCAGCCGCCATCACTACCTCCGGCGGCGCGTGCTCAAGGTAATCCCCCCGAGAGATCCCAACCGGACCCCGAGCCGGTAACCCACTACTCTGCCCCCGAGTCGACGACTCACCACCAATCATCGTCGCCTTCCCCTTGTCCGGTCGCTGACTAGGTCTCGGCTCTATCCTCCAACGAGCACCCTCGGCCGTCTCGTCATTACTGCCATCGCTGTCCACATCTTGGACCTCTACCCTCTCCTCCACCAATTCCTCCCTCCTCTCCTCTACTCTCTCCGTCCCTGGGTCACCACCACCGCTACCATCACCATCACCATCATCACTACCATCACCGCTACCACTGCCACCATCGCTACTGTCACTATCATCACCATCATCACTACCATCACCGCTACCACTGCCACCATCGCTACTGTCACTATCATCACCACCACCACTATCATCACCGCTACCGCTACTATCACTACTGCTACTGCCACTATCTCCACCGCCACCATTACCACTACCATCTACACCCTCGCCACCATCATCACCAGCCACCACAGTCTTGGTGGCTGGACCACCATTGCCGCCCTCTCTCTCCCTCTCTCTTTCTTCATTTCCTCCTCTCTCGGCCGTCTCTGTAGCCGTAGATAACGGTCCAGCCCCTGTCAAATCCACCTCAACCACCGGATCAAAGCCTTGAGCGCTCGAACCCGTCGGTGGTGGCACCACTGTTTCACCACCACCCCTCTCCGCCGTCGGCGAGGCCACCGGAGATTGTGATCCACTTGTATCCTCCATGAAACCAACCAATTATGCACAAACCGAGCCCTGATCGAACTGAATTAGACCGAGAATCGTGCGGACGAACCCTAGAAATTGGGGGTTTTTGATTGGAATAGAATTTTGAGTGAGAATTGATAGGGTTTCGTTCGGAATTGCGAGAGAGATGTAAGGATTCGATTTCTGAAAGTTTCTGAAACGTTATGAAGGTTGGTCGGAGTAAAATCTGAGTTTAATGGAACGTTACGATTCTGAACCGTCGTCCCCGTTCAGGGGTTCAAGCGCTTAAGTTGGACTCTTTGAGCGCTGGGGGATCAAACCGAGGTTTGAGCGCTCAATGATCTAGGGTTGAGCGCTCAAGGCAGGGTTGAGCGCTCAAAGGGTGTACCCTGAGCGCTCAAGGCCAATTCTGGCATGGACTTTTTGGCTTCTCTTGCAAGCTTTGCAAGGGCATTTCAGGCATTCTTTGTGTTTTGTTGGTGTGTTTTGGACTCAGTAGTCTCAATCAATTAATTGCTCGTTTATCCATGAATTTAAATCTTAGAATTTGATCGTGCTAGATCGAAGCATGTTGTGTATGTGTGTTTCGCGTTAGCGTATGCACGAAGTATTTTAAATCATGTTGAGAGCCACGCGCTCGTTTAAATCATTTTCTGAGAGCCACGTGCTCGTTTAAATCATTTTCTGAGAGCCACGTGTTCGTTTAAATCATTTTCTGAGAGCCACGTGCTCGTTTAAATCATTATCTGAGAGCCCCGAGCTCGTTTAAATCATTGTTTATTCAATTGTGTTAGCGTATGCGCGAAGTGTTTTGACTGCGATCTGAGAGCCATGTGCTCGTTTAAATCATCTCTAAAGAGTCACATGCTAGTTTGAATTATGCTTAGCAATTATGTTGATTACTCAACGGATGTGCCATCACATAAACGTGTTTGGTTCAGTAGCATTTTGATTGCCTCGTTGCTCAGTAGACAATCATTTATCTTTGGTTATCTTGTTGCTCAAGGGATAGCCCCATTAAATTTTGCCACCCTGTTGTTCAGAGGGTAGCTACAATCACAATCACAATCACAATCACAATCACAATCATTTGCTTTTAGTGTTTCGACTCGGGAAGGCCTGACGATTCACGAAAAATCATAAATTCATTTATTTGGCGTTTCACGACCCGGGAAGGCTCGGCGATTCGCATTCTTCTTTTCATTTGTCCTGAGGGACCAAACTTTTTAATCAATCGTCCTGAGGGACGGGAGAAACCATTGCGTTTGTATGCATATGCCCCCAGGAACTACGCCGGTCTGATCCCTACAATAGGGTACGTAGGCAGCCTGAGTGGCACGACCGATTGATCTTTTAATGTTTTTCTTTGCAGCTTGAGATGTATCACGAAGGACGAGTTGGGCTGTCTTTATCTTGGATGTCACTCATACCAAAGCAATGGCATTGAGTCTCATCCAAGAGGGGCAACTGTAGACACCCCAATTTTGAATCCAAAATGCACTCGAGCATTTCCAATGATGAAGCGGACCAATCATGATTACCGGGAACTTGTGAGTTTGACTTGAACTTGACCAAATTAACCAAGCAGCAACCAAAATAACCCAAACCAAACCAAACACTGTTGAACCAAGCCAAGCCAACAATCTGCCATCAAGCACCCTGAGCGCTCAATCCCCTAGCCTTGAGCGCTCAACCAGGAGAAAGCACCTTGAGCGCTCAAGCCAACGGCTTTGAGCGCTCAACTCTGATCCAGTCAGCAACCTGCAGAATATCTAATCATGAGATTTTCTGCATGGGAGCGTCTGGGGATGATCTGCTACGATCTCTATACGTACATACATCCCACTAACTCCAGAAATACACCAAAAATACTCCCAAAATACCAAGACCCACTCTTTCTCTCTCCTCTCTTCCCTCCCACTCACTCTATAAAATCCACCCTCCACCCCCGGTTTTGAGAGGTTAGCCATTCTCACACTCCAGCTCAAAAACTCTCCAGAAATTCGATCATCTCTCTCTCTCTACAAAACCACTCTTCCAACCATCAAAACCGTTTGCAAAACCACTCATCAAATCCAGAAATTAAGTCCTTGATCATCAACCAACCTCCCACATTGTCTAATTCGATCACAATACAAACTAAAGCATCCACAATCATCCAACCCCGAGCCCAGAATCAAGTCCAAACTCCAAGTATTCCCGAAAGGTAGTCGAAATGTGAAAGTCTCACTGTTTTGGTTCTTCTGAGGAAGACCAGTGTGTTCAAGCAAGTTCTTTTTACTTGTCTTGAACTCACAGAGGTCTGAGAGTTGTTCAAAAAACCATTTTCAAAATTACAGTTGCAACGGGGGTTGAGCGCTCAAGCCTCAGGCTTTGAGCGCTCAAGCCCAGTTCTGGATAAATTCTTTTTTGTGAATCTCGAGTTCCTTTCTGGCTTCGATCATCATACAATGGTTATTTGTGTTCATGATATCTTTAAAACAGTTCATTTTATTTTAAAAACACATGCATGAGTATTAATTAACTATATTATGATGATCAAAGCCCAAAACCTTTGTGAACTTACCATTTTAAATGCAAAACGGTGGTGGGATTTTCTTTCTTTACTCATGTGTAAAATGTTTGAGGTCCTGAGAATCATCGATCATCTTTTTTAAGTCAGAAACTGGTAGGCCAGCTTACGGCTTGAGCGCTCAAGGTCATTAACTTGAGCGCTCAAGCTGTTCTTTGGTGTTTTATGGGTTATTAGTTGATTCGATGATGGATCTTGATGTAACTTGTTAATTGTGTGTGTGTGTGAGTTATTATTGTTGTGCTCATGATCTGGATTCCTCTCTTTTCTTCTACTTTCAAACATTTCTTTGGGGGTTCATCGAAATTACATTCTTTTCATCCTTCTTTATGAGATTGATCAATTTATTTGTATCTGTTTCTCCTGAAAAGTCCTTAAAAAGTGATCGATCACGAAAAGAAGTTACAAAAAGGGTGTAGTTTCACAGGAGCCTGGAACTGGATTGAGCGCTCAAGCCATGGTCCTTGAGCGCTCAAACTGGTTTGAAGGGCTTGAGCGCTCAAGCCTCCGTCTTTGAGCGCTCAACCCCCTATTCCGGGATCCAGTTTGCAAAACAGTTTGTTGGGCCACAATGTTTGTATTTTCTGGGTTTGTTGTATTATTTCTGTAATTTCTCATTTCTTTGCAAATATTTGTAATAATTCCATTCATCATCATCATCATCATTCATGTAAACCATCAAGCACAAGCATCCACCTTAGGTATATCTTTCATGTTTTTATCGTTTATGTGGTTCCCATCCCCAACCTCCCTATATTGTGAATAAATCGAATTTTGAATATTCTTTAAAATCCCACGGAACATCGAGTAGAGACCGGTTCACGGACCGGGCGAGAGGGGAGCCGTAAAACCCTTCCTCTCTCGTAACCAAACCCCCGAATCCGAGAAATCTTTGGTTTTATCAAGATCAGTGAAATCCTTTTTCAAATGGGTAAACGAGTCATCTTTTTATCGGTTTCTCGGGTTCGGACCTAAAATCTGGGTGGCGACTCAAACAATCACAATCTTTTCGAACGCGAATCGCACCGAATCTCTGTGGGCCGTCCACACCCCTCTCTCTGGAGTAAGGGCGTCAAGCTTTTGTCTGAGGTCTTCACAGAGGTTTGAGAAACGGAACTGCTCATGGACTGAGGTTTGCACTAATTTAGCACACGTTTTAAACAATTATGAAACGGTTCTTTTGCACTGATTAAGACAATTTGCCGTCTTTAAAACAAGAGGGGGAGACCGGGAGAGAGAGAAAAAGAGAAAGAGGAGAGAACACAGTACTACTATTATACCTAGGAGTACATTTTAATCGTGCCCTCCACTGCATCATGGAATCGATTCTCATTTCCCCTCCCCATGGGATCGAGTATCATTCCGCCTCTCCGTGTAATAGATTAGGAATGACGGAAAAAAAATGTGCCGCCCTCAACGATGACCCAAACGCTTTTCTCTCTCTCTCTCTCTCTCTCTCTCTCTCTCTCTCTCTCTCTCACTCTCTCTCTACCTCTGCCTCCTCTCTCTCTAGATGTAGTAGTATACGTAGGAGTATATTTCTCTCAAGTGACACCCCCGCAATTCAAAATCCTCTCGCTCTCTCTCTCTCTCTCTCTCTCTCTCTCTAGAGTAATGGCGTTGAGCTTTGGTCTGAGGTCTGAGAAATGTAACTCATCATGGTCTGAGGTTTGCACTAATTTAGCACACGTTTTAAACAATTATGAAACGTTTCTTTTGCACTAATTAAGACATTTTGCGGACTTTAAAACAACAGGGGGAGACCGGGAGAGAGAGGGAGAGAGAGAAAGACGAGGGAACACAGTACTACTATTATACCTAGTAGTATATTTTAATTGTGCCCTACACTGCGTCGTGGAATCGAGTCTCATTCCGCCTCTCCGTGTAATAGATTTCGAATGACGAAAAATAAAAATAAAAATCGTGTCGCCCGACCCAAACGCTTCTCTCTGTCGTTCTCTACCTCTGCCTCCTCTCTCTCTAGATGTAGTAGTATCCGTAGGAGTATATTTCTCTCAAGTGACACCCTCACAATTCAAAATCCTCTCTCTCTCTCTCTCTCTCTCTCTAGAGTAATGGCGTTGAGCTTTGGTCTGAGGTCTTCACTGAGGTTTGAGAAACGTAACTGATCATGGTCTGAGGTTTGCACTAATTTAGCACACGTTTTAAAAAATTATGAAACGCTTCTTTTGCACTAATTAAGACAATTTGCAGACTTTAAAACAAGAGAGGGAGACCGGGAGAGATAGAGAGAGAGAGAGAGAGAGAGAGAGAGAGAGAGAGAAAGAGGAAGGAACACAGTACTACTATTATACCTAGGAGTATATTTTAATCGTGCCCTACACAGCATCATGGAATCGAGTCTCATTTCCCTTCCCCATGCGATCGAATCTCATTCCGCCTCTCCGTGTAATAGATAAGGAATGACGAAAAAAAAATATCGTGCCGCCCGACCCAAACGCTTCTCTCTCTCTCTCTCTCTTTTCTACCTCTGCCTCCTCTCTCTCTAGATGTAGTAGTATACGTAGGAGTATATTTCTCTCAAGTGACACCCCCACAATTCAAAATCCTCTCCCTCCCTCTCGCTCTCTAGAGTAATGGCGTGAAGCTTTTGTCGGAGGTCTTCCCAGAGGTCTGAGAAACGGAACTCCTCATGGTCTGAGGTTTGCACTAATTTAGCACACGTTTTAAACAATTATGAAATGGTTCTTTTGCACTAATTACGACAATTTGCCGACTTTAAAACAAGAGGGGGAGACCGGGAGAGAGAGAGAGAGAGAGAGAGAAAGAGGAGGGAACACAGTACTACTATTATACCTAGTAGTATATTTTAATCGTGCCCTACACTGCATCATGGAATGGAGTCTCATTTCCCCTCCCCATGGGATCGAGTCTCATTCCGTCTCTCCGTGTAATAGATTTGGAATGACGAAAAATAAAAATAAAAATCTGTCTCCAGACCCAAACGCTTCTCTCTCTCTCTCTCTCTCTCTCTCTCTCTCTCTCTCTCTCTACCTCTACCTCTGCCTCCTCTCTCTCTCTCTAGATGTAGTAGTATACGTAGGAGTATATTTCTCTCAAGTGACACCCCCACAATTCAAAATCCTCTCTCTCTCTCTCTCTCTCTCTCTCTCTCTCTCTCGGGTAATGGCATCGAGCTTTGGTCTGAGGTATTCACGGAGGTCTGAGAAACGGAACTCCTCACGGTCTGAGGTTTGCACTAAATTAGCACACGTTTTAAACAATTATGTAACGGTTGTTTTGCACTGATTAAGACAATTTGTCGTCTTTCAAACAAGAGGGGAGACCGGGAGAGAGAGAGAGAGAGAGAGAGAGAGAAAGAGGAGGGAACACAGTACTACTATTATACCTAGGAGTATATTTTAATCGTGCCCTACACAGCATCATGGAATCGAGTCTCATTTCCCTTCCCCATGGGATCGAATCTCATTCCGCCTCTCCATATAATAGATTAGGAATGACGGAAAAAAAAATATCGTGCCGCCCGACCCAAACGCTTCTCTCTCTCTCTTTCTACCTCTGCCTCCTCTCGCTAGATGTAGTAGTATACGTAGGAGTATATTTCTCTCAAGTGACACCCCCACAATTCAAAATCCTCTCTCTCTCTCTCTCTCTCCCTCTAGAGTAATGGCGTCGAGCTTTGGTCTGAGGTCTTCAAAGGTGTGAGAAACGGAACTCCTCATGGTCTGATGTTTGCACAAATTTAGCACATGATTTACCCAATTATGAAACGGTTCTTTTGCACTGATTAAGACAATTTGTCGTCTTTTAAACAAGAGGGGGAGACCGGGAGAGAGAGAGAAAGAGAGAAAGAGGAGAGAACACAGTACTACTAATATACCTAAGAGTATATTTTAATTGTGCCCTATACTAAAACATGGAATCTAGTCTCATTTCCCCTCCCCATGGGATCGAGTCGCATTCCGCCTCTCCGTGTAATAGTTTAGGAATGACGAAAAATAAAAATAAAAATCGTGTCGCACGACCCAAACGCTACTCTCTCTCTCTCTCTCTCTCTCTCTCTCTCTCTCCTCTCTGCCTCCTCTCTCTCTAGATGTAGAAGTATACGTAGGAGTATATTTCTCTCAAGTGACACCCCCAAAATTGAAAATCCTCTCTCTCTCTCTCTCTCTCTCACTCTCTAGAGTACCGGCGTCAAGCTTTTGTCTGAGGTCTACACAGAGGTATGAGAAACTGAACTTCTCATGGTCTGAGGTTTGCACTAATTTAGCACACGTTTTAAACAATTATGAAACGGTTCTTTTGCACAGATTAAGACAATTTGCCGTCTTTAAAGCAAGAAGGGGAGACCGGGAGAGAGAGAAAGAGAGAAAGAGGAGGGAACACAGTACTACTATTATACCTAGGAGTATATTTTAATCGTGCCCTACACTGCATCATGGAATCGATTCTCATTTCCCCTCCCCATGGGATCGAGTCTCATTCCCCCTCTCCGTGTAGTAGATTAGGAATGACGGGAAAAAAAATGTGCCGCCCTCAACGATGACCCAAACGCTTCCCTCTCTCTCTCTCTCTCTCTCTCTCTCTCTCTCTCTCTCTCTCTCTCTCTCTCTCTCTCTCTCTCTCTCTCTCTCTCTCTACCTCTGCCTCCTCTCTCTCTTGATGTAGTAGTATACGTAGGAGTATATTTCTCTCAAGTGACACCCCCACAATTCAAAATCCTCTCTCTCTCTCTCTCTAGAGTAATGGCGTCGAGCTTTGGTCTGAGGTCTTCATAGAGGTGTGAGAAACGGAACTCCTCATGGTCTGATGTTTGCACAAATTTAGCACATGATTTACCCAATTATGAAACGGTTCTTTTGCACTGATTAAGACAATTTGTCGTCTTTTAAACAAGAGGGGGAGACCGGGAAAGAGAGAGAGAGAGAGAGAAAGAGGAGATAACACAGTACTACTATTATACCTAAGAGTATATTTTAATTGTGCCATATACTGCATCATGGAATCGAGTCTCATTTCCCCTCCCAATGGGATCGAGTCTCATTCCGCCCCTCCGTGTAATAGTTTTGGAATGACGAAAAATAAAAATAAAAATCGTGTCGCCCGACCCAAACGCTTCTCTCTCTCTCTCTCTTTCTACCTCTGCCTCCTCTCCCTCTAGATGTAGTAGTATACGTAGGAGTATATTTCTCTCAAGTGACACCCCCACAATTCAAAATCCTCTCTCTCTCTCTCTCTCTCTCTAGAGTAATGGCGTTGAGCTTTGGTCTTAGGTCTTCAAAGAGGTCTGAGAAACGTAAATCATCATGGTCTGAGGTTTGCAATAATTTAGCACACATTTTAAACAATTATGAATCGAATCTTTTGCACTGATTAAGACAATTTGCTGTCTTTAAAACAAAAGGGGGAGACCGGGAGAGAGAGAGAGAGAGAGAGAGAGAGAGAGAAAAAATCGTGCCGCCCTAACCGATGACCCAAACGCTACTCTCTCTCTCTCTCTCTCTCTCTCTCTCAAGTGACACCCCCACAATTCAAAATCCTCTCTCTCTCTCTCTCTCTTGGATAATGGCGTCGAGCTTTTGGTCTGAGGTCTTCACAGAGGTCTGAGAAACGGAACTCCTCATGGTCTGATGTTTGCACTAATTTAGCACACATTTTAAACAATTATGAAATGTTTATTATGCACTGATTAAGACAATTTGTCGTCTTTAAAACAAGAGGGGGAGACCGGGAGAGAGAGAGGGAGAGAAAGAGGAAGGAACACAATACTACTATTATACCTAGGAGTATATTTTAATCGTGCCCTACACAGCATCATGGAATCGAGTCTCATTTCCCTTCCCCATGGGATCGAGTCTCATTCCGCCTCTCCGTGTAATAGATTAGGAATGACAAAAAAAATAAATCGTGCCGCCCGACTCAAACGCTTCTCTCTCTCTCTTTTTCTACCTCTGCCTCCTCTCCCTCTAGATGTAGTACTATACGTAGGAGTATATTTCTCTCAAGTGACACCCCCACAATTCAAAATCCTCTCTCTCTCTCTCTCTCTAGAGTAGTGGCTTCAAGCTTTTGTCTGAGGTCTTCACAGAGGTTTAAGAAACGAAACTCCTCATGGTCTGAGGTTTGCACTAATTTAGCACACGTCTTAAACAATTATGAAGCGGTTCTTTTGCACTGATTAAGACAATTTGCCGTCTTTAAAACAAGAGGGGGAGACCGGGAGAGAGAGAAAGAGAGAAAGAGGAGGGACCACAGTACTACTATTATACCTAGGAGTATATTTTAATCGTGCCCTACACTGCATCATGGAATCAATTCTCATTTCGCCTCCCCATGGGATCAAGTCTCATTCCGCCTCTCCGTGTAATAGATTAGGAATGACGGAAAAAAATTGTGCCGCGCTCAACGATTACCCAAACGCTTCTCTCTCTCTACCTCTGCCTCCTCTCTCTCTAGATGTAGTAGTATACGTAGGAGTATATTTCTCTCAAGTGACACCCCCACAATTCAAAATCCTCTCTCTCTCTCTCTAGAGTAATGGGTCAAGCTTTGGTCTGAGGTCTTCACAGAGGTCTGAGAAACAGAACTCCTCATGGTCTGTGGTTTGCAAAAAGTTAGCACATGATTTACCCAATTGGGAAACGGTTCTTTTGCACGGATTTAGACAATTTGTCGTCTTTTAAACAATAGGGGGAGACCGGGAGTGAGAGAGAGAGAGAGAAAGAATGAGGAGAGAACACAGTACTACTATTATACCTAAGAGTATATTTTAATTGTGCCCTAGATTGCATCATGGAATCGAGTCTCATTTCCCCTCCCCATGGGATCGAGTCTCATTCCGCCTCTCCGTGTAATAGATTAGGAACGACGAAAAATTTAAAAAAATATCGTGTCGCCCTCTACGATGACCCAAACGTTCCTCTCTCTCTCTCTCTCTCAACCTCTAACTCCTCTCTTGCTAGATGTAGTAGTATACGTAGGAGTATATTTCTCTCAAGTGACACCCCCACAATTCAAAATCCTCTCTCTCTCTCTCTCTCTCTCTCTCTCTCTCTCTCTCTCTCTCTAGGGTAATGGCGTCGAGCTTTGGTTTGAGGTCTTCACAGAGGTCTGAGAAATGGAACTCCACATGGTCTGAGGTTTACACTAATTTAGCACACGATTTACCCAATTATGAAACGGTTCTTTTGCACTAATTAAGACAATTTGTCGTCTTTTAAACAAGAGGGGGAGATCGAGAGAGAGAGAGAGAGAGAGAGAGAGGGAGAGAACACAGTACTACTATTATACCTAAGAGTGTATTTTAATTGTGCCCTACATTGGATCATGGAATCGAGTCTCATTTCCCCTCCCCGTGGGATCGAGTCTCATTCCGCCTCTTCGTGTAATAGATTAGGAATGACGAAAAATAAAAATAAATATTGCGTCGCCCGACCCAAACGCTTCTCTCTCTCTCTCTGCCTCTGCCTCCTCTCTCTCTCTAGATATAGTAGTCTACGTAGGAGTATATTTCTCCCAAGTGACACCCCACAATTAAAAATCCTTTCTCTCTCTCTCTCTCTCTCTCTCTCTCTCTCTCTCTAGAGTAATGGCGTTGAGCTTTGGTCTGAGGTCTTCACAGAGGTTTGAGAAACGTAACTTATCATGGTCTGAGGTTTGCACTAATTTAGCCCACGTTTTAAACAATTATGAAATGGTTCTTTTGCACTGATTATCACAATTTGCCGTCTTTAAAACAAGAGGGGGAGACTGGGAGAGAGAGAGAGAGAGAGAGAAAGAAGAGGGAACATAGTACTACTATTATACCTAGTGGTATATTTTAATCGTGCCCTACACTACATCATGGCATCGAGTCTCATTTCCTCTCCCCATGGGATCGAGTCTCATTCCGCCTCCCCGTGTAATAGATTAGGAATAACGAAAAATAAAAATAAAAATCGTGTCGCCCGACCCAAACGCTTTTCTATCTCTCTCTCTCTACCTCTGCCTCCTCTCTCGCTAGATGTAGTCGAATACGTAGGAGTATATTTCTCTCAAGTGACACACCCACATTTCAAAATCCTCTCTATCTCTCTCTCTCTCTCTCTCTCTCTCTCTAGGGTAATGGCGTCGAGCTTTGGTCTGAGGTCTTCACAGAGGTCTGAGAAACGGAACTCCTCATGGTCTGAGGTTTACACTAATTTAGCACACGTTTTAAACAATTATGAAACGGTTCTTTTCCACTAATTAAGACAATTTGCCGACTTTAAAACAAGAGGGGGAGACCGGGAGAGAGAGAGAGAGAAAGAGAAAAAAGAGGGAACACAGTACTACTATTATACCTAGTAGTATATTTTAATCGTGCCCTACACTGCATCATGGAATGAAGTCTCATTTCCCCTCCCCATGTGATCAAATCTCATTCCGCCTCTCCGTGTATTAGATTAGGAATGACGAAAAATAAAAATAAAAATCGTGTCGCCCGTCCCAAACGCTTTTCTCTCTCTTTCTCTCTACCTCTGCCTCCTGTCTCTCTAGATCTAGTAGAATACGTAGGAGTATATTTCTCTCAAGTGACACCCCCACAATTCAAAATCCTCTCTCTCTCTCTCTCTCTCTCTCTCTTTTCTCTCTCTCTCTCTCTCTCTAGAGTAATGGCGTTGAGCTTTGGTCTGACGTCTTCACTAAGGTCTGTGAAACGTCACGCATCATGGTCTGAGGTTTGCACAAATTTAGCACATGATTTACCCAATTATGAAACGGTTCTTTTGCACTAATTAAGACAATTTGTGGTCTATAAAACAAGAGGGGGAGACCGGGAGAGATAGAGAGAAAGAGGAAAGAACACAGTACTTCTATTATACCTAAGAGTATATTTTAATTGTGCCCTACACTGCATCATGGAATCGAGTTTCAATTCCCCTCCCCATGGGATCGAGTCTCATTCCGCCTCTCCGTGTAATAGAATAGGAATGACGAAAAATAAAAATAAAAATCGTGTCGCCCGACCCAAACGCCTCTCTCTCTCTCTACCTCTGCCTTCTCTCTCTCTAGATGTAGTAGTATACTATACGTAGGAGTATATTTCTCTCAAGTAACACCCCCACAATTCAAAATCCTCTCTCTATCTCTCTCTCTCTCTCTCTAGAGTAATGGCGTTGAGCTTTGGTCTTATGTCTTCAAAGAGGTCTGAGAAACGTAACTCATCATGGTGTGAGGTTTGCACTAATTTAGCACACATTTTAAACAATTATGAAACGAATCTTTTGCACTGATTAAGACAATTTGCCGTCTTTAAAACACAAGGGGCAGACCGGGAAAGGGAGAGAAAAGAGAAAGAGGAGGGAACACGGTACTGCTATTGTAACTAGTAGTATATTTTAATCGTGCCCTACACTGCATCATGGCATCGAGTCTCAATTCCCCTCCCCATGGGATCGAGTCTCGTTCCGCCTCTCCGTGTAATAGATTAGGAATGACGAAAAATTAAAAAAAAAATCGTGCCGCCCTAAACGATGACCCAAACGCTACTCTCTCTCTCTCTCTCAACCTTTGCCTCCTCTATCTCTAGATGTAGTAGTATACGTAGGAGTATATTTCTCTCAAGTGACACGCCCACAATTCAAAATCCTCTCTCTCTCTCTCTCACTCTCTCTCTCTCTCTCTCTCTCTCTAGGGCAATGGCGTCGAGCTTTGGTCTGAGGTCTTCACAGACGTCTGAGAAACGGAACTCCTCATGGTCTGAGGTTTGCACTAATTTAGCACACATTTTAAACAATTATGAAATGGTTATTTTGCACTGATTAAGACAATTTGTCGTCTTTAAAACAAGAGGGGGAGACCGGGAGAGAGAGAGAAAGAAAGAGGAGGGAACACAGTACTACTATTATACCTAGGAGTATATTTTAAGCGTGCCCAACACAACATCATGGAATCGAGCCTCATTTCCCTTCCCCATGAGATCGAGTCTCATTCCGCCTCTCCGTGTAATAGATTAGGCATGACAAAAAAAATAAATCGTGCCGCCCGACCCAAACGCTTCTCTCTCTCTCTCTCTTTCTACCTCTGCCTCCTCTCCCTCTTGACGTAGTAGTATACGTAGGAGTATATTTCTCTCAAGTGACACCCCCACAATTCAAAATCCTCTCTCTCTCTCTCTCTCTCTCTAGAGTTGTGGCTTCAAGCTTTTGTCTGAGGTCTTCACAGAGGTTTAAGAAACGAAACTCCTCATGCTTTGAGGTTTGCACTAATTTAGCACACGTTTTAAACAATTATGAAGCGGTTCTTTTGCACTGATTAAGACAATTTGACGTCTTTAAAACAAGAGGGGGAGACCGGGAGAGAGAGAAAGAGAGAAAGAGGAGAGAACACAGTACTACTATTATAGCAAGGAGTATATTTTAATCGTGCCCTACACTGCATCATGGAATCAATTCTCATTTCGCCTCCCCTTGGGATCGAGTCTCATTCCGCCTTTCCGTGTAATAGATTAGGAATGACGGAAAAAAATTGTGCCCCCCTCAATGATTTCCCAAACGCTTCTCTCTCTCTCTCTCTCTCTCTCTCTCTCTCTCTCTCTCTCTCTCTCTCTCTCTAGAGTAATTGGTCAAGCTTTGGTCTGAGGCCTTCACAGAGGTCTGAAAAACGGAACTCCTCATGGTCTGAGGTTTGCACTAATTTAGCACCTGATTTACCCAATCGTGAAACGGTTCTTTTGCACGGATTAAGACAATTTGTCGTCTTTTAAACAAGTGGGGGAGACCGGGAGAGAGAGAGAGAGAGAGAGAGAGAGAAAGAGGAGAGAACACAGTACTAATTTTATACCTAAGAGTATATTTTAATTGTGCCCTAGATTGCATCATGGAATCGAGTCTCATTTCCCCTCCCCATGGGATCGAGTCTCATTCCGCCTCTCCGTGTAAAAGATTAGGAATGACGAAAAATTTAAAAAAAAAATCGTGCCGCCCACTACGATGACCCAAACGCTACTCTCTCTCTCTCTCTCTCTCTCTCTACCTCTGCCTCCTCTCTCTCTAGATGTAGTAGTATACATAGGAGTGTATTTATCTCAAGTGACACCCCCACAATTCAAAATCCTCTCTCTCTCTTTCTCTCTAGAATAATGGCGTCGAGCTTTGGTCTGAGGTCTTCACAGAGGTCTGAGAAACGGAAACCCTCATGGTCTGAGGTTTGCATAAATTTAGCACATGATTTACCCAATTATGAAACAGTTCTTTTGCACTGTTTAAGACAATTTGTCGTCTTTTAAACAAGTGGGGGAGACCAGGAGAGAGAGAGAGAAAGAGGAGAGAACACAGTACTACTATTATACCTAAGAGTATATTTTAATTGTGCCCCACACTGCATCATGGAATCAGTCTCATTTCCCCTCCCCATGGGATCGAGTTTCAATCCGCCTCTCCGCGTAATAGATTAGGAATGACGAAAAATTTTAAAAAAAATCGTGTCGTCCTCAACGATGACCCAAACGCTAATCTCTCTCTCTCTCTCTGTCTCTCTCTCTCTACCTTTGCCTCCTCTATCTCTAGATGTAGTAGTATACGTAGGAGTATATTACTCTCAAGTGACACCCCCACAATTCAAAATCCTCTCTCTCTCTCTCTCTCTCTCTCTCTCTCTCTCTCTCTCTCTCTCTCTCTCTCTAGGGTAATGGCGTCGAGCTTTGGTCTGAGGTCTTCACAGAGGTTTGAGAAACGGAACTACTCATGGTCTGAGGTTTGCATTAATTTAGCACACCTTTTAAACAATTATGAAACGGTTCTTTTGCACTGATTATGACAATTTCCCATCTTTAAAACAAGATGGGGAGACCGGGAGAGAGAGAGAAAGAAAGAAAGAGGGGGGAACACAATACTACTATTATACCTAGGAGTATATTTTAATCGTGACCTACACTGCATCATGGAATCGATTCTCATTTCGCCTCCCCATGGGATCGAGTCTCATTCCGCCTCTCCGTGTAATAGTTTAGGAATGACGGAAAAAAAAATTGTGCCACCCACAACGATGACCTAAACGCTTCTCTCTCTCTCTCTCTCTCTCTCTCTCTCTCTCTCTCTCTCTCTCTCTCTCTCTCTCTCTCTCTCTCTCTCTCTCTCTCTCTCTCTCTCTCTAGATGTAGTAGTATACATAGGAGTATATTTCTCTCATGTGACACCCCCACAATTCAAAATCCTCTCTCTCTCTCTCTCTCTCTCTCTAGAATAATGGCGTCAAGCTTTGGTCTGAGGTCTTCACAGAGGTATGAGAAACGGAACCCCTCATGGTATGAGGTTTGCACAAATTTAGCACATGATTTACCCAATTATGAAACGGTTCTTTTGCAATGATTAAGAAAATTTGTCGTCTTTTAAACAAGAGGGGGAGACCGGGAGAGAGAGAGAGAGAGAGAAAGAGGAGGGAACACGGTACTATTATTATACCTAGTAGTATATTTTAATCGTGCCCTACACTGCATCATGGAATCGAGTCTCATTTCCCCTCCCCATGGGATCGAGTCTCATTCCGCCTCTTCGTGTATTAGATTAGGAATGACGAAAAATAAAAATAAAAATCATGCCGCCCGACCCAAACGCTTCTCTCTCTCTCTCTCTCTACCTCTGCCTCATTTCTCTCTAGATGTAGTAGTGTACGTAGGAGTATATTTCTCTCAAGTGACACCCCCACAATTAAAAATCCTCTCTCTTCTCTCTCTCTCTCTCTCTCTCTCTCTCTCTAGCGTAATGGGGTCAGGCTTTGGTCTGAGGTCTTCACAAAGGTCTGAGAAACGAAACTCCTCATGGTCTGAGGTTTGCACTAATTTCGCACATATTTCAAACAATTATGAAACTGTTCTTTCGCACTGATTAAGACAATTTGCCGTCATTAAAACAAGAGGAGGAGACCGGGAGAGAGAGAGAGAGAGAGAGAGAAAGAGGAGGGAACACAGTACTACTATTATAACTAGGAGTATATTTTAATTGTGCCCTACACTGCATCATTGAATCGAGTCTCATTTCCCCTCCCCATGGGATCGAGTCTTATTCTGCCTCTCCGTGTAATAGATTAGGAATGACGGAAAAAAAAATCGTGCTGCCCAACCCAAATGCTTCTCTCTCTCTCTCTCTCTAGATGTAGTAGTATACGTAGGAGTATATTTTTCTGAAGTGACACCCCCACAATTCAAAATCCTCTCTCTCTCTCTCTCTCTATAAAGTAATGGCACGAGCTTTGGTCTGAGGTCTTCACAGAGGTCTGAGAAACGGAACTCCACATGGTCTGAGCTTTGCACTAATTTAGCACATGATTTGAACAATTATGAAACGGTTCTTTTGCACTGATTAAGACAATTTGCCGTCTTTTAAACAAGTGGGGGAGACTGGGAGAGAGAGGAAGAAGAGAGAACACAGTACTACTATTATACCTTGAGGTATATTTTAATAGTGCCCTACACTGCATCATGGAATCGAGTCTCATTTCCCCTCCCCATGGGATCGAGTCTCATTCCGCCTCTCCGTGTAATAGATTAGGAATGACGGAAAAAAAAATTCGTTCCGCCCTCCACGATGACCCAAACGCTTCTCTCTCTCTCTCTCTCTCTCTCTCTCTCTCTCTCTCTCTCTCTCTCTCTCTCTCTCTCTCTCCTAGATGTAGTAGTATACGTAGGAGTATATTTCTCTCAAGTGACACCCCCATAATTCAAAATCCTCTCTCTCTCTCTCTATCTCTCTCTCTCTGGAATAATGGCGTCGAGCTTTGGTCTGAGGTCTTCACAGAGGTCTGAGAAACGGAACCCCTCATGGTCTGAGGTTTGCACTAATTTAGCACACGTTTTAAACAATTATGAAACGGTTCTTTTGCACTGATTAAGACAATTTGCCGTCTTTAAAACAAGAGGGGGAGAGAGAGAGAGAGAGAGAGAGAGAGAGAGAGAGAGGAGGGAACACAGTACTACTATTATACCTAGGAGTATATTTTAATCGTGCTCTACACTGCATCATGGAATCGAGTCTCCTTTCCCCTCCCCATGGGATCGAGTCTCATTCCGCCTCTCCGTGTAATAGATTAGGAATGACGAAAAAAAATATTTTGTGCCGCCCTCAACGATGACCCAAACGCTTCTCTCTCTCTGCGTCCTCTCTCTCTCTAGATGTATTAGTATACGTAGGAGTATATTTCTCTCAACTGACACCCCCACAATTCAAAATCCTCTCTCTCTCTCTCTAGAATAATGGCGTCGAGCTTTGGTCTGAGGTCTTCACAGAAGTCAGAGAAACGGAACCCCTCATGGTTTGAGGTTTGCACTAATTTAGCACACGTTTTTAACAATTATGAAACGGTTCTTTTTAACAATTTGCCGTCTTTAAATCAAGAGGGGGAGACCGGGAGAGAGAGAGAGAGAGAGAGAAAGAGGAGGGAACACAGTACTACTATTATACCTAGGAGTATGTTTTAATCGTGCCCTACACTGCATCATGGAATCGAGTCTCATTTCCCCTCCAGTTGGGATCGACTCTCATTCCGCCTCTCCGTGTAATATATTAGGAATGACGGAAAAAAAAATCGTGCCGCCCGACCCAAACGCTTCTCTCTCTCTCTCTCTCTCTCTAGAGTAATGGCGTCGAGTTTTGGTCTGAGGTCTCCACAGAGGTCTGAGAAACGGAACTCCTCTTGGTCTGAGGTTTGCACTAATTTAGCACACATTTTAAACAATTATGAAACGGTTCTTTTGCACTGATTGAAAGACATATTTTTTTCAGTTGTGTAACGGTAGGGAAAAATCTGTAACGGCAAAAATCTTTTCCGAAACGGTTTGGTCAAAAATAAAGAAATCTTTCTGTAAATAATTTTTTTGTGCAAAACGTGTGTGTGCGTGAGGCTCCAAATTCGGGGATTTGCAGCCCCCTTGCACGCAAGGTTCGCAATCGCACCCGATTAACTGGTTTCCAGATCGGTTTTCACAAATTGGCTTGGATCTTGGCCCAACCCGTGTGCGCGCGAAAATTTCTGAGGAACCACGTAAATTTCTTGTGTCTTCTCTCTGTGATTGATTGTGTTTGTGCTTGTGTGTTTGGCTCACTATCTGTTTGGTGTTTGTAGGAAAAACATTAGTTGCCGCGCGTGTACCACGTGTCGCGCCGACGTGGTAACTTACGGCCAATCAAAATGCACCAAGCAGTACCGAACAGGCCCACGAGACCTATGTGGCATGCGCCACTGCTGTAACGGAGGGTCCCACTCCCAAACAGCGTGTTTTGATTGGCCAGGTACCGTGTTAGACATCACGTGATACCCGCCAGGCTCTTTAAAAATGTAGCTTTGAAGTTCCTGTGTGCATTTTTTTTTTTTTTTAACTCAGGTATTCGGACCATCTTACGCGAACCTCGACTAAGTTCCTTACGCGCACCTCGACTAAGTTCCTGTGTGCATGTGCAATGCATTTTTTGCGACTTTCTCCTAGATGATCCATCGTGAAGTGATCCTACTCTTCAGATGGGCAATCACTAGTAGAAACCCGTTGGAGGTTGAATATTTAGGGATGTTGCAAATATTTTACATTTCTTTGTTGGATGCAGAAGCTACACTGGGTACTTGATTTGGCAAAGCCAATGGCTCGAGAGTTAGGTGTCTCGGTTCAATTCTCTGGTCAATTGTTTTTCTGGTGATTGTGTTTATTCGTGGTATATGTTTGAGCCATAATCGGGTTAGGGATATCCTGCCACCAGGAAGACTTCACAAGCAATCATACATGGTGCTTGGGTCTGTTGTGGTGTGTCCTTGCGGCTCATCGAGACTCACGTTGGTATGTGTAAATGACATTGGGAAATTTTAGCAGTTTGATGAAATTTAGTAGATTAAGCTGTTGGTATGACATCTTCGTCTGCTCTTTTCAGTCTATTGAATACCATAGAAACTTCGTGGATGCTGCGTTTCTATTAGTGCTTATGACAAAGATATCAATGGAATGAAGGGTTTAAGTTTGTCATCCACCACAGAACCTGCCAGAGTAAGAGTTGCCGTCAGACGTAGACCCAGAATTAAATTGGATTATTTAGAAAAGTCCTGCAAAGGTGTTTTTTTTAAAGAGGCCTGCAGTGATTAAGTATCACTGGCCGGTCATGATTTCCAACTTTCCGGATTGGGTCGTGATAGTAATTATTTCCAATATTCAAATGTTAGATTTGCTTGGTCGCTAATTTTTTTTTTTTCCAAGTCAAGGTCTGTGTGTCAATTTAGTTACTTACGTATATCTCGATTAATTTCAAAAGAATCAATTTCACTTTCCACTTAGTGAGGTCGATTATAATTGAGACAACAAAGTTCCGTATAAACTGACCCCACAAGTTAATAGCACCTAAAAATTACAAACATGGGATTAAAGAATGAACAAATCACATAGTCTCAAGTTTGACCACGAGACTTACCTCTTAGATTTTTCATGAGTGGACCCTGTAGTGTACTACAATACATTATAGGGTTACAGTGCGCCTCGATAGGACCCTTTGATATCTCACTAATATAATTTGCATAATTTATTATACAAAAAAACACTGCAAACATTTGGGGTGTTTGGGAGGGATTGCGGATTCTTGTTTCTGGATAATAATACTTTGTTGGATGCTTTAACTTTGTTTCTGGTTGTTTCTCTAGGCTCATGGCATGTCATGTTTTCTAGGGATCTTCCTTTTTTTCGCTTGATGTACCCATTGTCAAGTTATCTATATATATTTTTGCCTTTTCAAAAAAAAGTATTTGGCCGGGATTCTGAGAATGGATTCTGGTGTAATGTATTTCTAAATAAATGTAATGAGCCGCAATCGTAGAAGTGCCTCCAGATCTACTTTTGAAGTTTGATTCTAGAAATCTGAACTACTGATGACGATTCTATCCTTAACCTTTTTTACTATTTGCTAATAATAAACCAATCTAGCAATTGTTGAAGTGCATTATATCATTGACAATCACTTCACACAAATCCGAGTTTTATTTGTGGTGCCAACACGTGAAGATAACGTAGTTAGTTATCCAAAAAAGATAACGTAGTTTAGAGAATTTATTTATTTTTACTATGTGATGGAGGTAACATTAATTACACGGAAATAACTTTTTGATAGCGTTTTTTATGTAACAGCTGCACCCTAGATGGCGAAAGTCTGTAGCCAAAGGCATCACTAGCTTAAAATCTGTCTCGCGGGAAACGTTTATAGCGTGTAATATCCCAAAAAAATTCAAAGAAAATAATTTTATGTATGTTTATGTGAGGAGTCATAATAACAAGCGCAATATGGTCAAATGTTCATGCACAATCCAATAATCTTATTATACTTTCAAAGAAAATGATTTTGGCACTCTAAAACTTGTCTTTTAATGCAAAAAATACATACAACGCAAGTTCTAAAAGACAAATTCTGAAGTGCCATTATAAGAAAAGTGAAGTGCTAAAATTATTATCCTACTTTCAAACACTTCACATATGCACAATCTATTTTCATATTTCTATCAAACACTTTCATAGATTCTGATTTTGAGTTTTTCATAATTCAAACTCAACAATCTACACTGAATAATCTATTATAATCCACCAAAATAATCTGTACCAAACACTCACATTATATATCAAAAAATATAGATTGACATGATATCAGTAATCCCATGATCTAGCATCATTTGTTTTTGAAAAATGAATGACCAGTATTATTCAGAAAAGGAAATGGCTATAATACACACGCATTAAAAGTGTGTACTATATACACCTATTGTATGGTCCATATTGTGCCACCTCTGTAACGGATCGTTTTTTTTTAAATATATTTATATTTATAAATATAAATAGTTATAGGGTTAATTATCCTAACAATGAGATAATTATCTTGTTGAGGGATATGTATTTACATGCATATATATTAGTGTGTAAAAAATATATATATTTATATTTTTTTTTAAAAACCCATCATAATTATCCCAACCTACCCTATCCCTTATCTTATTTTCTTTCTCTTATCATTATAGTCTCCTATTTCCTCTTGAACTCTTCCATATCACTAATCTTCTTATTTTTAAACTAATTAGAACTCCTAAATCTCTCCCTCACTTTCTCGGATATTCTCTCTTCCACAGGTAATCAATATTTTTCTTCTTCTTTCTTCATTCTTTTCCTTTGGCTCTCTTTCTCTCACAAAGGGAAAAATATATAATAATCCTTTGGATTATATCTCCTCTACATTGGTAAATTCCTCTCTTTTTCTCGCGGAGTATATTTTATTTTACTCACGCGGATATTTAATTGTCTTTGTACAGATTTCTCCTCGAAGTTGTGATTTTTCGATCCTATCGTTTCGCTAGCGTGCTAAGTTTGTCGGAGGAGAGGTAGGACACCTTTAACCTAACTTTTACTTTAGTATATTTTTATGTATAGTTGTGTGTACGTGGAAATAAGTAATTTAAATTGTTGGAAGTCGGATCATTATCGTATGGGTAGCAGAAGTAAACAAATGATGATGTCGGAAAATAGAGATTTTGCGCACAGTTTCGTTTCTGCTATTTTTCGATTATTTCTGTTCCGTTTTAGAGAAAACTCAAAACAGTAAGGTTGCAGATCTCGAAAAAATAATTGGAGTCCATGCAGAACTCGTCTAAATCCGAGTTACGTAGAATTTAGTATGATTTTTCGAAGTTTCTGCTGTAGTGGAAAAACGAGACAGAACACGATTTACTTTTAAAACCCGTTTTCAACATCTTAATGAAGGAATTGGAACTCGAGTAAAACACATCATCTGTTCGTATTTTGAAGTATAATATCCCTGTAAAAATTATTGATTTTTAGAGTTAATTTACTATTTTTAACAAATCGAGGAAGTTGCCCATTTTACATGCCGTATTAAGTTTTTCTTTAACCTTGTGATTATTTTATTGTTATGTGAGACTTATGTGAATAATGACCCACGTGATGCATGAATTCACTTATTAAGCACCTTTGATCGAAACGTTTTGTGTGTAAGGACGAATGAATATAATCGCGATATTTGGGGTTGGGACGCGTCCGGTATGGGTCATAAGCCATGCGCAGTGTATACTTTTAGGTAGCTTTGCTGTGTGATCGGGCGCCGGAAGTATTTTGTGGGTGGGAGCCGATGCCGGATGGAGATTGATCAACGTGTGATCAATCGTGAGCCTTGCACAGTATACCCCGAGGTGGCTTTGCTGTGTGATCGAGCACCTGAGGTATATTGTGAATGGAGGCCGGTGATGGAAAGTATTTGTCGGAAATGAGAATGAGAATAGTGGAATTTTGAGAATCGATGTGCTGAGTAATGATGATAAAAATCTGAGTATTTCATTCAAATAAAATTTTAGTTATGTGTGTATTTGTTACATGAATATCTTTAGTAAATGGGTGGTTTAGGGCGCCCTACTGAGTGTAATTTTACCACTCACGGTGCTACTTTTTGTGGCCCTGGTGTCCCCAACGCCAGGTACAGAAGGAGATGAGGAGCTGCCTGCTGATTATGAGGCGATGGAGCAGCTAGATGGGAATCAAGTGGCGGACCCATGGTTTTATCAGTAGAATTAGCTAGATGGCTCTGTCATTTTATTCCTGTTGGATTTTTTTAAATAAATGTTTAAGTTTTTTTTAGACAGTGTTCGAATTCAATTTATTTCAGCTGTAATAAGTTAGTTTACTTTTAATTTTTGCAAAAAAAATTATTAAGTATTCTTTGGATTTTTTTTAATGAAGTTGGTATTTTATTTAAATAATTTTGTAATTTATTTATTAACGTACCCAATTTTCGGGGCGTTACAACCTCATTAGCAATCGTAACAATTTTTAGTTTTTTGTAACTTTTCAACAATATGATTCGTAACATTTTGGTGTGTCTTAGGGGTGAGCATGGACCGGATTGGTCCGGTTTTATAATAAACCAAGAACCAAACCACTACCTATGGATTATGAAATTGGAGAACCAAACCAACCCACAAAATTCATAGAACCAATCCAATCCAAACCATCAAAATACAATTCGGTTTCGGTTTTGAACCACGGTTCTCTTAAAATTGAGATATCATCTTTACAAACAATTTAAATAAATTAACCTATAACTGTAATAAAATAAGTTCTATTAAAATCACCAAAACTCACTAACATCAACCAACTAAAATAGTGTAGAATAGTAGTAATTAGTGAAGAAAGAGGGCCATATAACGAGGAAAAAGATTAAGAAATTAATTGACTAAGTCCAAGCCATGCATGTCTAGTGTATTAAAATCATAGGAATAGGTTATCATATAAAGAAATTTAGGGGTTTAATCTTGGAAGTGAATCAATAGGATGGTGGAATGAAGCGTTGGATTAGGAATTAGTAACTGACGAGGGAAAAAAAATTCATTGTGTATCTAAACAAATTTCACATATAATATATAAAACAAATATCTACATAAATATTATACGGATCGGATCGGTTTGGAACCGGAACCGTCAACGTAAATCCACAAACCAAACCATTTATCACGGTTTTTAATTTTTCTAAACCGGAACCAAACCACATTACAGTAAAACCAAACCAAATCCATCGGCTTGGATTGGTGTGGACTGGATTCGCGGTTTGATGGTTATTTTGCTCACCCCGCCGTCTCGTAAATTTTATTTAAAAAAATCGTTTTTTTTTTTTAAATTGAACTTTTGTAAGGGTGTGTATGATACACGTCCAAATAAGAGGTGTGTATTGTAGCATTTTCCTTCAGAAAATCAACTGTAGTACGAATCCATCTTTATCAACGATTGATGATATTATCCTTCTTTAATTTTTTTTTTAAATTTGAATAAAAGTACATAGCAATCTTAATTTAAAGTATGAATGATTCGGATCACAATAATATGTTCTCAAAAAGCCTAAATGACGCAGAACAAGTAGTGGCCCAGTTCTATGATCAGTTGGACCGGTCGAAGCCGAGGAGGCCCAAACAACTCTTAATTGAACATTGCCAATTTTGGCAATTTATCGACTAGCCCGGAATAGGCCCAAACTTGGTGGGCTGAAGCAGAATCGCGCTGTGATCAATACTCACCACCCTAATCGTGACTGATGGTGGGATTCGGCCAAATTCATTCGTTTAGGCCTTCAATTTAGTAATTTTGCTATTTTAGGTAATAATTAGATTACGAATTACTCTTAGCGTGTAATTCCGTTTACGTTGTTTCCAATTGGGAATTTCTTATTTTTCTTTCTAGTTTTCAATTTTGAGAGTTTCCCCAATTTTCGGGATATTTTATTTTTTTAGTAAGTTTTGCTAGGGTTTGCTAGTTTTCCCTATAAAAGGGCATGTAACCTCTATTATTCAGTACCTCTTATTCAATAATAATTCTTGAGTTAAATCTCTCTCTCTCTTGTTGTGGATTCAAGAACTCTCGTGGATTCGAGACCTGTCTTCGTTTGAACTAGTACGCTAACTAGTTTCTCGTGAATTTTGTTGCATCACTAACTGCAATCCAAATGTCCAATGCGTGGTTGCTACTTGATGGACGGCAACAACCCACAAAAGCGTGGAGGGTGACATCTGCGAAAGGCACACAATATTGGCAGGTCGTAGAATTTATTGATGCAAACATGATAATTTGAACACAGCCTTGAATATGTGAGGTTGGTTGTCCCACAGATTAGGAATTTTTTTTGGCTAAAAGCATTCATGCTTTTACCCATGAATCAAGACCACAAGTGCTCGTGTTCACCAATTACCCTTTGCCGTCTAACTTTATTGCTATGGGCTCCAAAACGAGCCTGTGACCTCCACTTCAATGTGCGATGAGAAAAAGAACTTGAAACGCCGCGTGACAATACACTTCAAGAGCATTGGATAATCACACTCGTGTAATTTTATTATCGAGTGTTACGTCATTACAGTTTAGTACGTGGAACATTTTAAGTTTTGCCATTCTACTGCCGTTAGGATGCCACATTTAGGCCCCGTTTGGATGGGGTAAAGGCTCCCTTCAAAAGTTATCACCCCTGATAAGGGGTGGGTCCCATACTAATCCTTGGTTTGGCAACCCATTTTGTCATCCCCTCTAACTCTTCACCCCCTCTTCGTTTTTCACGGCTAACCGGTGCTCTCCCTGATAATTTTTTGGCACCCCTTGGGCTGCCCAAAAATTATCCGGCTGTAGAGGGGTGAGATTATGACGATTTTAGCCCTCCTTATCCTTTTTACCAACTCTCACACCACCATCTCTGTTTCAGTATCTGAGCTCGAACAGAGAAGGCTTTCGTTTTCAATTTGGGGGCAAACCCTAGATTGAACCCATGTATGTCTGATTTTGACCAATATTTATGGTTTGGACGAGGGGCAAAAAAAGGACTTGCATCAAGGAACGTATGTTGCTGAATGAGTTCAATATTTGTCAAATTCGCTAATAAAATAGGATCTCAGTTATGCAAGCCATAAAAATATTGGAACTAATTCTGCCAAGAAGTCTGTTCCGTCAGTTGTTTGTTGAGATATATTGAAGTATACAAGTAGTTGAACCTCTAGATTTCAGGTTGATGGTCAATTCCGAACAGGCGTTCCTGGAATTTTCGCTATTGGAGATGTTGCAGCATTCCCCTTAAAGGACAGCACCCACCCCGGGTCTTTTCTTGTTCATAGGAAATCATCTCTTGCTTTTTATCCGTGGATTCACGTGTGCTCACGCTTGTTAAAACCACAAATCCTTTTGTTTCTTGTAAAATTGCTCCTTTCTTTATTTTACTTATTTACTTCATGATTTTTCATGACAAGTTAGTATCAGAGCACTGTTCATGACACTAATGCGCTCAATTTGATTGCTTTGAGAGGTGTTACTACTGCTAAAATCTGTTAAGATTGCTGCACGTGATGATCCTGCTTTTTGTAATGGGCTGGCAGGTTATGTAAATTCAATGAAGGGCAATGATGATTGCTGAGCTTTTTCAATAGGCATACCAGTTTGTGATTTTCAGGTAAATTACTTGGTTGGGGGCAATGATGACTTTGTTGAGCCCAGGTTTTCTCATGCCATTCATAAGTTAGTACTGGTAGTGCTACTGCTACTTTGTGATTTGCTAGTGAAGGCATTGTTGGCCGTGAATAAGGCTTGTTGGCCGTGAATATGGTACTCAACCAGTTTGATACTTGTTGATATAAAAGCATGACTGTTAACAGGACCTGTTTGTCTTGAAATCTAGGTGTGTTAGTGTTGAAATGGGGCTGCATTCCTGTGCTCCAATGTTGATGCATTTCTAGCCAATAACATGTTGTTTTGGGGCCCTTTAAATTTGTCTAATGTTCATGCACATTTATTGATGTTATCATGCTGTTTCTGGTCCTCTAAATATGCAATATTAAGAGGACACAGTTTGGACACTGTTTGGACTTTGTGCAAGTGTTTGCTACACTTGGCAGCTAGTTTGGTGACTGTTTTTTAGGACACAAATTTTGTGTCCTAATTGTGTCCATTACAAATGCTCAATTGGTGCAAAAATGGTGCTAAAAGTGCGTCAATATTGGATTGTTGTACCATTTTTTTTTGGCAATGATGACTCAATAAAAAAGTTTAAAATGCATGTAGTTACCTTGGCGGGACAACCTTATTTGCAGCCATGAGTAACCATGTTTATAGTTCAATACATGTCTGAACCATGTTTTGTAGTTGAAATGGAAGGTTCCACATACATATTTTGGTGGCTGTTTTGTGTGTTTTACATGCAGGTTTTTGTTAATGGAGGCTCAAACAATTGCAAGAGTGCCATTGCTGCTGCTGCTATTTTCATTGGTAGGAAGAAAAAGTGTAGGGCTAGTGCTTTTGGCTTTTTCATATAATTCAATTGTTAATTCAGAAGATTGATATGTAGACTGCAATTTCATGTAATTCAGTTGCTATTTAAATAAAATTTCTTCCTTGTATGAAAGATCACTTGTTAAATTTGTCAATTTGTTCATTTATTAATCATTGTGTTGGGGTAATAGTAAGAAAATAATAGTTAGGCCAACAAGTAAATAAAACACAATTTAAATTTTTTTTGGATGACAACCAACCATTCAAATGAACATATTTATCAAAAAAAAATTTAAATAAAAATATTACAAAAATTAAAGTTTCAATGAAATACATTAATATTGCTTGAATTTGTCCAAAATTAATTAAATAGATTAAGTTTTGCAATTATATAATTAATTTAATACATAATCAAGTTTGGTACACCACAAGGGCAAAAGAGTCATTTGACAAACATCCAAACCAAGTCAAAAGTTATCCTCCTGTTTAATCCATCATCTAAACTATCTACTTTTTTATCACTCCTTCATAAACATCACATCAATGTGGGTCAACCCTCTAAAAATAATACCCGCTCTTATCTTATCCCTCATCTATAACTTATCCCCCTGAAATTTTAGCATCATCCAATCAGGTAACATACTATCAGTACTAAAACGACAAAATTGGAATTACAATGGACATCCCCATTGAAGAAAAGAGAGAAGAAAATTTGGTAATGCCGGATACTGTACCAAATGGGGCACACAATTTATACGATAAAAATGACGCAAAATATATACCAGTGCAAATGCATGAGGAGGGGTTGGGATAGCCGACAGTGCACCCCAAAATCAAAAAAATTAATAATCTTTTAACTCAATAATGGAATTCAATTGGGTACTTATTGGTATCCGAATAATTTATTCCATAAAGTCAATATAAATAACCGCATGGGTAAAAATTAATATCTCATTGCTTTTTTTGTATAGAAAACATTAATATCTCAATGGATTTTTTTTAATAATACCGAAAGTTAGATTTTTAACAAAAAATAAAGCTTTATGACAAAGCCTAATTATATGAATTTACTCTTATGGGGTGCTTGAGAGCCTCAACAAAATAGGGAGAAAAAAGTAGTGTTGGGTGTCACTCTATTTTTAGACCGATTATTCCATAGTAGTGGGGTACCACGTATGGTAGATAAAGGTGTTAGGGAATCACGCGGCGGTGCCACATATGGTGAATAATTACTCCTCTTTTTGCTCAATTTGGCCATACTACTTACATGAAGTACAATAGTCCATAGGTCGTTTAGCACTTATGGGGTAGGCCAACTCTATGACCTCAATTATATGTCTATCTTCACCTCCACGGAACAGAGAAGAAATTTCGACCTATAGTTTCCTTGCCATCCAAACTACTATAGCACCAGAATTTAATGAAAAAAGTAGGGAGAGAGGAGAAATGAAATTGTTTCCTCTCTATTTTCAACAACATCTGATTTATGGACCTGGGGATTCAGTAGTGCAATTTTGCCAGTACAGGGGCGCAATTACTAGGTACAAGTGTATAGTGCGTGACCCGAGTCGTCCATTTTGACAATCATTGGTCCAGAACTTATCTTTCCTATACGATACGATTTTCTAGAATTCGTACCAATATTATTTGTAGAGATGAACGATTCTGACCGCGCACTAGTACAGGGTCTCCGGTTCCTTGTCTCCGTCTCATTTTGTTTGCTTAATTACTATACGGTTGTTGATTGGTGAGTAGTGAGTCCGTAGGTGAGCATATGAAACTTTTATTGCCCCCTTTGGACTTTCGGCACTCTCCTGATTCAAGTCTCCTCCTCTCTTTCCACCACCGACAATTACACACTGTTTATAAACCAAATAACAGTATTAATACTACCATATAGTAATAGCATCTCTCTCTCTCCTCTTCACTTCATTTATCTCTCTCTCTCTCTCTCTCTCTCTCTCTCTCTCTCTCTCTCTAAATTTAGTGATCATCACACTTAAGAAGGGTTAATAATCTACTTGCCCCTTAAACTATTCAATTTTTAGTTAAATCCCCCTCCAACTACCAATTGAATTCACTTGCCCCTCCAACTATGTAAACGTTAGTTACTTGGTCGAATCCCTCACTTTCCATCCAATTCATGGATGGAAAACTTAGCAAAAACCCCAATTGGTGCTTTTGAAGAGCATTTACGTCTCTCACCTAACAATATATGTGTATATGTATGTAATCCCATCTTCTTCCCCAAAAACCAGTCCCCATCTCTCTCTCTCTCTCTCTCTCTCTCTCTCTCTCTCTCTCTCTCTCTCTCTCTCCATACATTTGATTCGGTTGGGGGCTCTATTTCCACTCCAAACAAGGCATGAAAAGCAAACATTAACCCCATCTTCTTCCCCCAAAACCAGTCCCCATTTTCTCTCTCTCTCTCTCTCTCTCTCTCTCTCTCTCTCTCTCTCTCTCTCTCTCTCTCTCTCTCTCTCTCCCTCCCCCATACATTTGATTCGGTTGGGGGCTCTATTTCCACTCCAAACAAGGCATGTGTAGACACCCCGATTTTGACCCGAGAAACTTGTCAAGCATCCCCGATGATGAAAATGCCTGATAAGAGCACACGAGTCTTGATTGTGAACTTGGAAACTCCTCCAAAACCTCCTCAAAATAAACCCAAGCCTACACCACCTTCTAGTACATTCAAAACCCTCTGACCTCAATTACATGTCTATCTTCACCTCCACGGAACAGAGAAGAAATTAATTATAGTGCGTGACCCGAGTCGTCCATTTTGACAATCATTGGTCCAGAACTTATCTTTCCTATTGTGAACACCCCGCGGGAGCGCGTTATGTCCACGAAAACGGTTTTGACTTGGAAAATGATTTGATTGATTGAATGGAGTCGCCACCCGGATTTGAGGACCGTACCCGAGAAACCATTTGAAAAATGACTCTTTTGCCCTTAAAATGGAAAATGCTTTACCGGCCTATCAAAATGAGATTTCTCGGGTTCGGGAGCTAGGTTACGTGAGGGGAAGGAATTTAAAGCACCCCTCACGCCCGGTATGATCACCGGTCTCAACTAAATGTTCGAAAGGATTTTGAAAATATTGTTTAAATGGACTTCGTACACGAATTCATGTGAAAACACGACAAATGCATCGAATAAATCAATGAAATATGGGTGAATGCTTGTGCAAAATGTTATGAATAAATGATTCATGTATAAAAGATGCTAAAATTTCACTAAATCACCCCCAAACTGCCTTAGGATGTCACAGGAACTGATCATAAATACCCAACACATCACACCTGGATTGCAATTTGGGCACCTGGATTAAGCAGATCCAGGCGCCTGGATGACCTCCCAGACAGAAACTCTAAAATCTCATTTCTCACAGGAAACACCAAATGCAATGCTTTTGATTAACTCATATGCACTCTAAAAGATGTATAACAACACAGTAGCAGACTTGAACCTTAAATTTAACTCAAATGCATGATATGAGCTTAAAAGAAGCTTGATTTTTAAATGATTTGATACTAAAATGCAATGATAATGCTCTTATTGAACACCTACAATGGGGGGTATGCTTATGTAATATAAAAGCTCATCTTTACACTTTCAAAACTGAATAATCAGAACCTGCAAATGATAGATGAACCCACATGTGTGTTTCCTTTTTATGTAACTATTCTATCAAACATGTTTATAACCTTGAAAGCACTCCAAATACTCATCAAAATGAAAATCAGAATATGATACATGAGTACTCAGAAACCAATGATGCAAATGATATACCATGAACTGGTTAAAAATGCAAGAAAAAGCAGAAAATATGGTAAGAGAGAAAGGAATCCAGGCGCCTGCATGGAGTGAATGCAGGCGCCTGGACTCAATGCAGGCGCCTGGAAAGTGATGATCCAGGCGCCTGGATTGAGTTCTGAATGCACAAAACAGGTTTTTCTCTTGATGATTTTCAATCCTCTTTCAAACCCTCTACTGGTATAGAAGACCAATGAGAGCTTGATTGAGTCCCCCTCAGGGCCTACTTGAGCACATTGGTAGAAAAACTACCTTGAAGAGCTTTGATTGATGAACTTGGGTTTGATTTTTGGACAATGTTTGGTAGTTGAATGGGCTGGATTTTGGGTTATTGGAAGTATATTAAACTGATTGTAGGTGGTTTGATTGGGGGTTTGATTGTGGGTGGTTGAAATGTGAGAGTTTTTGATGATCAAAGGGTGGGTTTTTAGGCTAGAAGTTGGGTTTTTAGGCTTAGAAGTGAGTGAAACTAAAGGGGATCAGTTTGGGTGATAAGCCCCCAATGTTGTATATATCCGGGCTTATCTAGCTCTTTTTGTTCACACACACACGCATTTTAATGCCTTATACGATTGATGTTGCGCGAAGTGTATTTTTGGAAGTTTCAGGTAAAACCGCGGCATAAGGCACATTTGAAGTGCTTTGGGACACATCCTAAGAATCCAAGAGCCAATGAGTGAAGATTCGGCTAAGGATCAAGAAGTCCAAAGATCACAAGATCAAACCGGAAGTCTAAAGCCGTGACCACGACTCACAAAGACTCCCGGTGGAATCCGGGAGTGAACGGAGACTCACGAGACCAAGTGTTCCCCTTCCCGAAGCTCGCACGATGTTCGGAAGTGTTTTGGAAGATGCCCGGTAGCACACAAGGCCAATGGATGGCAAAGAAAGAAGAGGCAATCTCAAACGCCTTAGTATTGATAGAGGTATTGATATCAGTATTGATAGGTATCAATACCTTTGAAGGACAATGTTAGGCAGAACCGTGGGTATCGATACCCCCAAACTTGGTATCGATACCCAGGCCTTACGGGTAGCATTGTGTTTGAAGCTAGGTATCGATACCCCCAAACTTGGTATCGATACCCAGCAGTCCGAAATTCATTTAGCCCACTTGTTGGACTTTCCACTTATGGAAACTTTCACCTTTTTGGATATTTTTGTGAGAGAGAAAGAGTATTTGTATATATCTCTCCCTCCCTCTTTCTCTCTCCCATCACCTACACTTTTGCCCTTAGCTTTAATTTTAGTCTTTCATTTTGCTCTCTTCTCTCTCCTCCATTGTTGGAGGGGATTGAAGATCTAATTTCCTTAGGAACTCAAGTAAGTACTAAGTTTCCGTTAATTTCTCGTTTATTAATAGTTCTTGTAATCTTTGGATCTCCATATAAATCTAGTTTGTTCGTGTTTTTACCGGTTAAATTTTATCTCACCTCTCCTAGCTTGTTCCTTTGAAAACTCAAGTATTTATGTGTTGTTGGTTAATTTCTTAAGGTTTAAAGTTGTAGGCAAGGTTTAGAACATCATATAAAATTAGTTTTTAAGAATGTATGTCATGTTCTTTATTTCCTTCAAATTTCCTAGTATGTTTTGTGAGTAGTTTACTTAGGCTTGGTCATGGGGTGATTAACACTCCATGACTCAAGTTAATATGTTCCTCTCAACAAAAATGGCATACACCGTTTGTTTCTCAAAGAATTAGGATTGATTTTATGTATCAAAATTCGGGTTTGTTAACCTCTTTGATCACACGTCGCCAATGGCTTGACCACTTGGCACGTGTGATGCTTAGGGCTATGGCAACCCAAAGGTTTGTCTAAATGGCACAAGAATCCTAATCTTTGTGAAACACATTTTCTAGTTAATGGTTTTAAACTTTAAATCTTCCGTTCGGGACCATCTAACGATGCCCCAAGCCGGTTATCGAGAGAGGAACGGATTAACTTTGGTTGTGGTTTGTTAAAATCCCCTAGACTTAGCCTTGCTTTTAATTAGCTTTTTAATCTTCCGAGTCATTCACGAAGTTAAGTGAATTCCACCCCCAACCTCCAAACGCCAAGTTTGCCGCTTTAAGGCTAAAACCAACAGTCGCGAATCAACTCTCACGCTTAGCGCATTCGGTCTCTGAGGACTCGACCCGGACTTACCGGTATCATGCTACCGCCGACCTAAACCCTACGCTTGGGGAAATCAAATTGGAAAACAATCCAAGGGCGCAAGCATTGGGGATGGAGTTTCTGGATGATTTTCAACAGAGTAACAGTAGAGGAAGGAAGGAGAATTGGTACCTTAGAATGGAGTGGGAGGTGGGTATATATAGGGAGAGAATGAGAGAGTTTTTGGGTGATTTTTAGAGGGAAATGAATTTGAACTTCAAAATGGGGAGCCAGAGTCTGTTGGAGGGAGATTGGAATGAAGAAAACGTGGGACCAAATAGGGGGAGCCAATGGTTTAATCAAAAACCAGCAGCAAATTGTTTACTGGAAGTGATTCCAGGCGCCTGGAATTGGGGAATCCAGGCGCCTGGATTGAGTCCGGGCGCCTGGATTGGGGGACTGCACAACAATCCAAACTTCGCGGGGCCATTCCGGGTGCTACCGAACTCCCTTTTGTGCATGGTTTGAAGTGTTGGAAAGCTTGAAAAGTCTACTTTCTAACCCAAGTGGTTTGAACCAAAGATGATTTGTACATCAAAATGTGTGACCATTTTACCCTCAGAAGGTCGGGAAAACAAGTGATTTTGGTAAAACGGGCACATCTCCCTCATTTCAAAATGGATTGGGACAAATTATATATCGATAAAGAGGGTTTTGAATGTACTAGAAGGTGGTGTAGGCTTGGGTTTATTTTGAAGAGGTTTAGGAGGGGTTTCCAAGTTCACAATCAAGCTTCACGTGCTCTTATCGGCATTTTCATCCTTGGGGATGCTAAGGATTTTCGTGGGGTTCAAATTGGGGTGTCTACACCTATATGATACGATTTTCTAGAATTCGTACCAATATTATTTGTAGAGATGAACGATTCTGACCGCGCACTAGTACAGGGTCTCCGGTTCCTTGTCTCCGTCTCATTTTGTTTGCTTAATTACTATACGGTTGTTGATTGGTGAGTAGTGAGTCCGTAAGTGAGCATATGAAACTTTTATTGCCCCCTTTGGACTTTCGGCATGTACTCTCTTGATTCAAGTCTCCTCCTCTCTTTCCACCACCGACAATTACACACTGTTTATAAACCAAATAACAGTATTAATACTACCATATAGTAATAGCATCTCTCTCTCTCCTCTTCACTTCATTTATCTCTCTCTCCATCATGTTCTCTGCAACTACTTGAAAACTCTCTCTCTCTCTCTCTCTCTCTCTCTATCTCTCTAAATTTAGTGATCATCACACTTAAGAAGGGTTAATAATCTACTTGCCCCTTAAACTATTCAATTTTTAGTTAAATCTCCCTCCAACTACCAATTGAATTCACTTGCCCCTCCAACTATGTAAACATTAGTTACTTGGTCGAAGCCCTCTTTCCATCCAATTCATGGATGGAAAACTTAGCAAAAACCCCCCAATTGGTGCTTTTGAAGAGCATTTACGTCCAGGCCCGGCCCTGAGATTTTCGGGGCCCTAAGCATGGTTTAATAATGGGGCCTCTTAAGCAATTGTATATATATTTGTTTTTCCAAATATGATCATGAATTAATTAGAGCTGCAGTGGCTCTACGCGTGAAATAGCATGAACCTCTAGGTCGAGAGTTCCAATTTTGTTGCCAGCATTTGCATTCGTTTTTTTTACATTTTCAAAATATACTGGTATAAAAAAAAGGAGGCGAGAGAAATCGAACAATGGACCTCAAGGACATAACTTCATAGACTTACCGCTGCACCACAACTACCTTCCATGCTAAAACAATGACATACTAAATATATAACATTTCTACGATTTGGGGCCCTCTTATTGGGCCAAAAATAGGGGCCCTAAGCGGCGGCTTGGTGGGCTTGTGCCCAAGGCCGGCCCTGTTTACGTCTCTCACCTAACAATATATGTGTATATGTATGTAATCCCATCTTCTTCCCCAAAAACCAGTCCCCTTCTCTCTCTCTCTCTCTCTCTCTCTCTCTCTCTCTCTCTCTCTCTCTCTCTCTCTCTCTCTCTCTCTCTCTCCATACATTTGATTCGGTTGGGGGCTCTATTTCCACTCCAAACAAGGCATGAAAAGCAAACATTAACCCCATCTTCTTCCCCCAAAACCAGTCCCCATTCTCTCTCTCTCTCTCTCTCTCTCTCTCTCTCTCTCTCTCTCTCTCTCTCTCTCTCTCTCTCTCTCTCTCTCTCTCTCTCTCTCTCTCTCTCCCCCATACATTTGATTCGGTTGGGGGCTCTACTTCCACTCCAAACAAGGCATGTGTAGACACCCCGATTTTGACCCGAGAAACTTGTCAAGCATCCCCGATGATGAAAATGTCTGATAAGAGCACACGAGTCTTGATTGTGAACTTGGAAACTCCTCCAAAACCTCCTCAAAATAAACCCAAGCCTACACCACCTTCTAGTACATTCAAACCCCTCTTTTTTTATATATAATACGCCCCAATCTATTTTGAAATGAGGGAGATGTGCACGTTTTACCAAAATGACTCGTTTTTCCGACCTTCAAAGGGTAAAATGGTCACATATTTTGATGTACAAATCATCTTGGGTTCAAACCACTTGGGTTAGAAAGTAGACTTGACAAGCTTTCCAACGCTTCAAACCATGCACAAAACGGAGTTCGGTAGCACCCAGAATGACCCCGCGAAGTTTGAAATTTTGTGCTGTCTCCAAGTCCAGGCGCCTGGATTGGATGATTCCTGGCGCTCACATTGAATCCAGGCGCCTGGATTAGATCAATATGGGCGCCTGGACTCTCTCCAGACACTTGTATCCCAAGGTGAACTGAGTGGGGAGGAGCGTCTTGGAGATCTTGGCAGAGATTTTTTTCAGTATTATAGTGAAGGGAAGATAGGGTATCCTGGTGGACCCCTTTGGATGACCTCCTAAGGGTTCAAGTGGATCTTTCAAACCTCTTTTGGCCTATAAATACACCTCCATTCCTCATTTTCAAGGAGGATCAGTTCTCCCTTCTCTCCCATACTGTTATGCTGATGGAAATTTTCCAGAAACTCCATCCCAACTGATCCCTGATGGCTGATCCCTATCAATTCCCTTCATCTTTAACCATAAAACCCACTTTTTGCAACTCAAAATCCCCATATCATCACCATCCATAATCAACCCCAATCAAAGACCCCACAATCAGCCCTTTCTAACTTCAGAAATCAAGCCATCAGTCCATTCAACAATCAAAAATCACCTAAATCCATCATCCAAGTTCATCAACCAAGCTTCCAAGGTAGTTTATCTACCAAATTTGCTCAACAGGGCCCTGAGGGGACATCAACCAAGCTCTAGCTAGTCCTCAATACTAGTTTAGAGTTTGGGAAAAGTCTCAAACATCATAGAAAGAGAATTCAATTTGTGCTTGATAAGAGTTCCAGGCGCCCACATTGGGGGATTCCAGGCGCCTGAAGTCACTCCAGGCGCCTAGATTGTCCCTTTCTAGGCGCCTACATCACCTCCAGGCGCCTAGAGTTGCTTGATCCAGGTGTCCAGAAAGCAGTCCGGGTGCAAGTCATGTAATGTTCGCGGATTTGTTTTAAGGGATTTCCAATACTGTTTGATCATGTTTAGGGATGTTTAATGCGTATTTTACTGAACATTGCATACTTCCACTCATGACATCTGCACAAGCATCCATGTTCATCTCATTAATTTTGTTGACTCATTTACGTGCCCTCAAATGAATTTGTAACTAAAGTCCATTCAAATGACATTTTCAAAATCCCTTAAACATTTAGTAAAGACCGGTGGTCACACCGGGCGTGAGGGATGCTTTAAATTCCTTCCCCTCACGTAACCTAGCTCCCGGACCCGAGAAATCTTATTTTGTGAGACCAGTAAAGCATTTTCTACTTCAAGGGCAAAAGAGTCATTTTTTAATTGGTTTCTCGGGTACGGTCCTCAAACCCGGGTGGCGACTCCCAGTCAATCAACGAAAATTATTTTCCAAACGAAATCAATTTCGTGGACAATCCCGCGGGGTGTTCACAGCATGAAAAGCAAACATTAACAATAGGAAACAAAATGTAGCCATAACAGTTGCACCAAAAAAATATACAACCTATATCACATTTTTAATAAAAAAAAAATCGTTCCTTTTTTCAGTCCTTGTCCATGGAGCACAGATTCACAAAAAAGAGAAACAAACCAACATCGATCATTTTTTAATCAGCAAAGAGAACTATTATTATATATAAAGTGGATAATCTCGATTTTCTACCATCTCGGTAGTGTCAAACTCAATACAAAAAACTTACATTTCGGTTTGGATTGGATTCCTTTGGAGCTCTCAAAATCCATGCCATCTCCCCACAATCCAGAGTCGCCAATCCAGTCGCTTTTTGGTTTCTTTCATTTCGATTCCGATTGGTTTCATACTGATTTCTCTCTTTGATTTATTCCTTTGGAGCTTTGAAGATCGATTTCTTTGGTCTTTCTGTCTCTCTTTGATCGAGTAGGTTGAGGGGTTAGAAATTAGGGCTGCCGATTTACTCCCAAATACAAGATTGAGTGGGTTTGGGTGGAAAAGTCTATTTTACCCTTCAGTTGGTAGCAGATTAAGATGGTTAGAGTTTTGTCCTACTTTTTCCGTTAATTTGGATGGATTCGACCAAGTGACTAACGTTTACATAGTTAAAGGGGCAAGTAAATTCAATTGGTAGTTGGAGGGAGATTTAACTAAAAATTGAATAGTTTTAGGGGCAAGTAGATTATCAACCCCACTTAAGAAATACTACTAGTAGAGTATTATGGTAAAAAAAATAAGTTCAGAGGTGTCAGGCAACGCCAGTGGGATTCTTGGGCCTCCGAAATCCGCCACCCATTACTGTAAGCCCATCTCACTCTCATGTTCTGTTTGCATAGGGTAGGGTAGGGACGGACGCAGAATTTGAGTGTAGGTCATACGAACATATTACAACAACGTTTATTTGGGCTAGCGAACCTATGTATAAGAATTTTTTAAAAATTATTACACTATATTTCTAAGGAAATTTTCAAATTTGAGTATAACAGTCGCTCTGGCTAACCCGCATTTGCATACGTCCTTGTCCATTACATAAGCATTTATACAATCACAGACTACTCGTGCACTACTTGATTTCTAACGTGATCTCTCTCTCTCTCTCTCTCTCTCTCTCTCTCTCTCTCTCACATATATCTCCTCATTCCGCTATAATTTTTGCATGCCTCTCTGTCTCTTTCCCCTGCAAATTAACCATCCATATATCTTATCTTTTATAGCACATTCCTCCATCATCATAATTTAATTGCGTAAGAAAAGAAACGACAGAGATCTGGTCCTGAACCCATCTCGTTGTATACATTGGCTTTCAAGCGGAGGTCTGGGGTTCGAGTCTGTTGAGAATGAGGGACTTCGAACTCCCTTCATTTTTAATAAAATAATTTTCCACTAAACCTACGCTAATTTATAGTATCATATAAAAACATAATGAAGCGACAATATATCAATTTTTGAAATGGCCAATGTTGCATGCACTCCATCCAAGGGCAGAGGCACAGTAAGTCAAGTGGTGTCAGTTAACCCCTCCAAATCACTTTGTTTCTTCTAATTTTAACTCACATTTGTTGTATTTGTCCCAAAAATTGTATCTAAATTGTCCCAAGCACAAACACTTACACTAAAATTGCATATTTATCTCTTTCTGATACTATGGTTTTGTTAATCATCTCCCAATCTGTAGTAGATTGTACATGACTAATGCTAACAAGGTTAGTAAGTTAAAACTTGCTTTCTAATATAAAAAACATTCACAAATTTCTATACATTCTTTTTGGATAATTCAACGTGTATGAGTCAGCTTAGATTCACATCAACTAATTCTTGTGCACTAAATACTGCCTTTTACTAACGGGAAATGTTTCTATACACTTTTTAACAAATAAAAGAGGCACTTCTTGCATATAAACCACTAATTTGAAGGGCGACTTCTGACTGTCATACTGTTCCACCTTTGGTTTTTTGGGTTTTCATGGCTTTTTATGTGATATATTGTAAGAGAAAGATATGCCTCGAAAACCGCAATAAGTTGGCACTGGAGCGCAGGCCCTATGAGGGTTTGGTGAAACATCTGGGCCATAGTTGGTTTGTTAACGTTTTGAAGTGAGAGGGAGCTTACATACGCCTGAATGTGTCCCTTAGGATTCCCAGTTCCGTCAAACTTTTCAAAGTCCATCGGCTTGAACTTCTTAGGGAGTCTAGCATCCAGAAACAGACAGAGCTTATCCATATCAAATCTGGTGGTTGCCCGTTGCTCATTCTTGGCTACTGACTCCTCAAGCTTAGCAATCTTGGCTAGCATCTCGGCCAATTGAGAATTTTCAGCTGGCTGCTCTTGGCGGTTGTCGTTAGGGATTTCTTGGTTTTGGGGCCCATCTTTGGGCGTTTGAGGTGGGGGTGGAGGCAGCCGGCTTTGGATATTTACCATGATTGCCATGAGTTGGGCAGTTCGAGTGTCATTCCGGACCCTCTCGTCTTGCATTTCCTTTTTCAGTCGCTCTATCTCATTCGGGGGATCTTGTTCCTGATTTGCCGACATACTTGTTTCAGACACTGGCGATGAAGGTTGAGATAATCTTTGTCCGGGAGGTCGAGTCCAAACGGGTAAGGTCTTCTTCTTTGCAGGCCCAATGGTTCAGGACTGACAGTAAAACAAAAAGTCAAACTCAAATTGTGCCCCTGGTTTTATTGAAGAAAATGCGGTGCATGTGTCATCGAGTGTCGATGTATAAGCCACACATAATCATTCTGCGGGACAGCTTTTCAATCAAACCGTCCTATGGGATAATATTTCAATTAGTTTTGAGTTAGGTCCCTCACCCCGTTGTCTATAGAGTAGATTAGTTACTGTTGATTTAAGTTCCCTCGCCATGTTGGCCAGGGGATAGATTTCTTGCTATTGCTTGGAGATAGATTTCTCACCTATTGTAGCCGCCTAGTTGGCGCACCCTAATCATAGCCGCCTAGCTGGCGCACCCCAATCATAGCCGCATAGCTGGCGCACCCCAATCATTCTAGCCGCCTAGCTGGTGCATCAATCATATCAAGTTGTTAGTTGTCTTAATCACTCAGTTAGTGCTTTTAATCAGTTGATCTGAGTATTTGTTGTTGTTGAACCGTCGTGTCGCTAAGTCCATCACATAAATGTGTTTGGTTCAGTACAGAGGCGGCTCCACCTTAGGGTGTGGGTGGTCACCCGAACACCCTGAAATTTTTTTTTTGTTAGAAATACATGTAATTTTTTAATTTTTATTTATTTTTTGTCATTTTGAACACCCTAGCCACAATTTTTGAACACCCTAGCCACAATTTTTGAACACCCTATCCAAAATGTTTTTGAACAAATAAGCCCACAACATATTTGAATACCAACCCAATTAGAGCCCATCCTAAAATAAATAAGGAAAAGAGAAAATCAAAAATAAAAAGAATAGAATAGAAACGGGAAACATATGGGTTTTGATCATTCCGGATCCCCTATTCGACCTTGGTGAAAAGAAACTCGAAAAATAATGTAGGGAAGTAGTATATTTTTTATCCGAAAATTACACATTTTTTTTTGTAGGGAAGTACTTTATTTTTACTGTGAAAAAAGGGTTTTTTAAACATGGGAAGTAGGGCTTTAACCCCATTAAAGATCTTGATTAGTTCTTTAATTTAGTATAAAAAAATGTACGAGAGTACCTTATTTTTTATAAAAAAATTACACATTTTTTCATAGGAAAGTAATTGTTTTTGCTGAGAAAATGGATTTTTTTTTTAATGGGGGAAGTGTGGTAAACCCCGTTAAAGTACTTCCCTACGGAAAAAAGCATGTATTTTTTGAAATAAAAAATAAATTACTTCCCTATATTATTTTTTACCTATATTATTTTTTAAGTTTCTTCGCACGAAATTAAAGATCTCGATTAGTTCCCTAATTTATTACGAAAAAAATAAATAAATAAATCATGTACGAGAATACTTTATTTTTTTATCCGAAAATTACAGGGTTTTTATTATTATCGGGAAGTACTTTATTTGGTGGCATTTGTTGATATTAGTTTTTTTTTTGTATGTATAGTTATGGTTTCTCGATGACCTTAGTAGAATTTTCGAACACCCTGGCGAGAATTCCTGGAGCCGCCACTGGTTCAGTAGCATATTGATTGCCTCTTCGCTTAGTAAGCAATCACATTTCCTCGATTGTCTCGTTGCTCAATAGACAATCATCTTATCATTGGCCATCTTGTTGCTCAAGGGATAGCCACCGTCAGATTTAGCCTCCCCGTTGCTCAGAGGGTAGATCCATTTAGTCATGTCACGGTATGAGTTGTTTTAGCCACCTAGCTAGTGCATACGTTTGATGAGTAGTCGGTTGTATTTAATTGATTGTTTGCTCAACGTTTTGACCTGGGAAGGCTCGTCGACTCGCGTGATGATGATCCGTTTGTTTGGCATTTCAAGACCCGGAAAGGCTCGTTGATTCGCATAATTTCGTTGGTGTTGTTTGGCGTTTCACGACCCGAGAAGGCTCGTTGATTCGCATAATTTCGTTGGTGTTGTTTGGCGTTTCACGGCCCGGGAAGGCTCGTGGATTCGCATAATTTCGTTGGTATTGGCGTTTCACTACCCGGGAAGGCTCGTTGATTCGCATGATTTGATTCGTTTGTTTGGTGTTTCATGACCCGGGAAGGCTCGTTGATTCGCATAATTTCGTTTGTGTTGTTTGGCGTTTCACGACCAGGGAAGGCTCGTTGATTCGCATAATTTCGTTTGTGTTGTTTGGCGTTTCACGACCCGGGAAGGCTCGTTGATTCGCATGATTTGATTGTTTGGCGTTTCACAACCCGGGAAGGCTTGTCGATTCGCATGATTTTGTTTGTTTCACGGGCTAGGAAAACCCGGTGAACTTATTTGCACATGTCCCCAAGAACTACGTCGGTCTAATCCCTACAATGGGGTACGTAGGCAGCCTGAGTGGCGCGACCGTGATTTTAATGTTTTCCTTTGCAGCTTGAGAAAGGCTGAGAGAACAAATCGGGATGTCTCTGTCTTAGATGTAACTCGTATCAAGCAATGATGCGGAGTTCCATCCAAGAGGGGCAACTATAGACACCCTGATTTTGACCCGAGAAACTTATCAAGCATCCCCGATGATGAAAATGCCTGATAAGAGCATGCGAGGCTTGATTGTGAACTTAGAAACCCCACCAAAATCTCTTTAAAATTAACCCGAGCCTACACCACCTTCTAGTACATTCAAAACCTTCTTTTTTGATATATAATATGTCCCAATCCATTTTGAAATTAGGGAGATATGCACGTTTTACCAAAACGACTTGTTTTCCCGACCTTCTGAGGGTAAAATGGTCATAGATTTTGATGTACAAATCATCTTGGGTTCAAACTACTTGGGTTAGAAATTAGACTTGACAAGCTTTCCAACGCTTCAAACCATGCACAAAACGGAGTTCGGTAGCACCCGAAATGGTCCCGCGAAGTTTGAAATTTTTTGCAGTCTCCTAGTCCAGGCGCCTGGATTCCCCAATTCCAGGCACCTAGACTCAATCCAGGCGCCTGGATTCCCAACTCCAGGTGCCCGGAACTACTTCCAGTGGACAATGTGCAGCTGGTTTTGATTGAAACCATGGGCTTCCCCCCTACTTTGTCCCACGTTTTCTTCATTCCAAAATCCCTCCAACAGATGATCCCTCCACATTTTAAAGTTCAAATTCATTTTCCCTCTCAAACTCACCCAAAACTCCCTCATTCTCTCTCTATATATACCCTCCTCCCACTCCATTTCAAGGAGATCAGTTCCTCCCTCACTCCCCTACTGTTATGCTGTAGAAATGCACCCAGAAACTCTATCCCCCGTAAATACTCCATTGTTGCAACCCTTTTCTAGCCTAAAAACCCAACCTTGATCACTAGTAACCCACATACTTCAACCATCCATCATCAAAATCAACCAAAACAAAAACATTCAGTTTGCTTTTACTCTGAAAAACCCATCTCAACCCATATAACCACCAAAAATCCTTCAAAACCTTGCTCAAAGTTCATAAATCAAGTCTAAAAGGTAGTTCTTCTACCAAACATGTTCAAACAGGCCCTGAGGGGACATCAACCAAGCTCTAGCTAGTCCTCTATACTAGTTTAGAGTTTGGGAAAAGTCTCAAACATCACAGCAAGAGAGTTCATTTTGTGCACCTGCATCAGGTCCAGGCGCCTGGACCTGCCTAATACAGGCGCCTGGATCCCATTCTCCTTACTATGTTTTCTGTCTTATTTACATTCTTTTGAGTTATTTGAAGCATTAATAGGTCACTGGCATTTAGTATTGCGTGATCTAGATGATCTTGAAAACATGGTTAAATGACATTCTGAAAGAAGAATGAGGTTCAAAAGAGGAAGTTTTGCATTCTAATTAGAGGTTGAATAACTTCCATTGTTGATCAGAAGCCATATCATAAGATTTGTGTTGATTAGAGAAACTGCATTGTGATCATTTGCACTCATCACATGACTTTCAAGGTGCATCATGATTAAACTCCATCATATTCTCCTTTCTTAGTTATAAATACATTGGAGGCTCATCATATGCATACTGGAGCATATTGCATGTTTAGGATCAGTTTGACATATTTCATTTTATCCATCAATGTTTTAAGATCAATATTTTCTAAGTTCATATCATGTCACAAAGTTGATCTTGAGGTCCATTCATCCATGACTTCATTTGATATCATTTAGAATGTGTGTGAATAAGTGAAGAGTATTACACTTGGTGTTTACTGTGGAAAATGAGGCTTTGGGGGTTATTGTCTGGTAGGCCATCCAGACGCCTGGATTATCCCATTCCAGGCGCCTGCATTCAATCCAGGCGCCTGGATCTGTTTAATCCAGGTGCTCAGTATACAGTCCAGGTGTGGCAGGTTTGATGTTTGTGATCAACTTCTGGAGTCTATCAGGGTATTTTAGGTGTGATTAAGCGAGGTTTCAGTGCCCTATGCATGTTGTCCATCCACTCTTTACACAACCACATGCATCCACATTCATTTTGTTAATCTCTTCGATGCATTTTTTGTGCTCTCGTATGAATATGTATTCAAAGTCCAGTTATAACGGTATTTTCAAAATCCCTTGAGCATTGAGTAGAGACCGGTGGTCGTGCCGGGCAAGAGGGGTGCTTTAAATTCCTTCCCCTCTCGTAGCCTAGCTCCCGGACCCGAGAAATCTCAATAAACGCAGACCGGTAAAATATTTTTCATATCAAGGGCAAAAGAGTCATTTTTTCAAATGGTTTCTCGGGTACGGTCCTCAAACCCGGGTGGCGACTCCCAGCCATCAATTCAAACCGTTTTCCAAACCGCAATCGTTTTCGTGGACATTCCCGCGGGGTTTTCACATTGGCTTTTTGGCTTTTTGAGTCAGTGGAATGGGGTCTAATTGTTTGATTTAGCAACTATATATATCATTTAAGCTTTTAGATATTAACACCACTACCAAGAGATCCTAGCACCACCCCTACCTCCATCCCACTTTGTTTAACCTTTATTTCATTTGGAAATGTCCTTTTTAAAATTCAAAAGAAAAAAGCTTTTAGATTTTCAAAACTAACCCTCATAAACTTTTAAAAATAATTTTAACAGTGAAAATTAAAGGACCATATGGGAAATTAAAACCAACTTTTTGAGGAAATGCATGTTCCCCTTAGAAGTAGGTACCCTGAAAATTAATGTGAGGTGCAAGTGGTGGCTAGCTCATGTAATAGAACTTTTGGATGTCCCACATTGTATCTCGGGATCAAGTCTCCTTCCTTCCACGTAATAGATTAGGAATGACGAATGACCGTAAAAAAAATTAATGTGAGGTCTCATTAATTGTGATCTCGAGTAATTGGCCTGCTAGAATTTAGAGCTTCGATCCCTTGGTTTTTTTATGCTAAATTTTCCTCACTTAAATTGTATTCCTATAGTTATTTGTGTTGGATTTATAATCCCCACACATGAGTCTTTTGGTTCGAAATGAAATGACACTTGCTATTGTGTATACTTTAATCTTCACTAACACAGCAATGTCTTGTACTCTTGTTTGGTTGTCAGTTTTAGAGATAAAAATGTTATATTAGGTTGTATATTTTTTCATCTTTAGTTAATTTTTTTAAAATTTAAACAATTTTTTTTTACTTTTTGAATAGAGCTATGCCATATAATTCAAAAAGGTAATAAATAATAAATAATTTGTTAAAAAATCAGTAAAGCCAAGAACGATGAAGCAGTAAAAAAATTATGAGATAAATTTGTTGATGGCAAATGTTAAAGCCAAAACTGTTTTTGATTCTGCCAAAACTCCAATACATAAAATGCTTATGTGCAATGTACATGCCTTTTATGCATTGGAGTTTTGATACAATCAAAAACAATTTTGACATTATCACTACCCTTTTTTGAGATGACAAAAGAACAAACATTGTTCGGTTTCTAACTAAAAAGTGGTATTTTGAGAGGGCGCGCTCCACAAATTTGACTAGATGACTTCCAGTCAAGACAATAGGTATTGATAGGGGTGTACAAAAAAACCGAAAAAATCGTGAAACCGGACCGACCAAACCGAACCGGTCTATTTGGATTGGTTCTATGGTTTAATGGATTGGTTTTGGTTCTAAAAAAATGAGAACTGGATATTTTGGTTCGGTTCCTGGTCTCATAATTATAAACCGTGGTTCGAAACCGAACCGGTCCTTATATATGTATATATAACACAATATAATATATACACTTCTTTATACCCACACACACTTGATAATTTTGTCAGTTTTAAGTTTTTAAGTATGTTTTAAAGTTGCATTTGTGAGCTGCTGTTTTGGGTTGCAAATGTTGAAGTTTAGAAAGTTTTTTTTTGATGTTGCTGGTTCTTAGTAGTTTTTTTTTAATTGTTAGGTTTTGTGTCATAGTTTTTAACAGTTGTTTTAATTATGGTTGGAATTCTTAATCTATTTGTGAGTTTGTTTAATTGTAGTAGTTTTATGAAGAAGTTGCAACAATTTTGTGGACAATTTTTTTGGACAATTTTTAAATACAATATTGTTTAGAACCGGAAACCGAACCAAACCGGACCGGTCTAATGGTTTGGTATGGTTTGGTTCCATATGTGTAACGATCTGGTTACGGTTCTCAATTTTTTGGAACCGTTAGTTATGGTTTGGTCTTTGGATTTCTACAAAACCGGTCCAAACCGGACCGTGTACACCCCTAGGTATTGAGCAAAAGACTGCCCCGAGAGCAGAGAGCATAGCAAAGAGTAGAGAGAGAGAGAGAGAGAGAGAGAGAGAGCGTGAGAGATGGATCTCAGGGCCGGAGAAGATCTCCTTCCGCCACATATCCCCCTCCCCCACCGCCTCCTTCCCCTTTCCTCCAGCCCTTTTTCCCCTCTCCTCTCCTCCTCCCTTCTCCTTTACTTCTTCCTCTCTTGGATCTGTCGGTGACTCCCCATGCATGGCTGAATCTGCTCTTCTTCCAGTGTGGGCGACCGGAATCTTTATTTTTGGACCAAGGGGAGGTCGTTCTAGGCCTCCAACACCGACGGGTAGCGGCGGTGACGCCGTGACAGCATCGGTGATGGCTCCGGCAGTCTGTTTTTCGTTCTATTTTTGTTTTTATGTTCTGTTTTCTTCTGATTTGTTTAGTTTTAGGGTTGTTTTTTGGTTTTTTTTGGTTTGATTTCTGTACTGTGGGTTTGATTTAATGAATTTTCTATCTATTTCTCCAAAAAAAAAACAGGTATTGGGCCCTTGGCTTTACCCAGCCCCCTTTCATTTCAATTTGAAATTGCTCTCTCAAAAAGTTATCTCGAAGAGTTTTCTCCAGAAAATGTGAACCGAGCAGATTTCTACAATTGCAAATCGAAAAATTTTGATTTTTTCTAGATTGCCCTAGAATAAATTCTTGACATTTCATATCATTTTGTATTTATACTTTAAGTTAGTGAATGATCTCTTATTTAAATTTCTTTGTAAAATGTTATATAGGGCTACCTAGCATATATCACTCTTATAATCAAATCTCTCTCTCTCTCTCTCTCTCTCTCTCTCTCTCTCTCTCTCTCTCTCTCTCTCGTTTTGTTGCAGGAAAAGGAGGATCGGGCTGGGCACATTCGACACAGCTGAGGCAGCTGCAAAGGCATATGACCAAGCAGCCATATTGATAAATGGACAAAATGCCAAAACAAAATTTTCAACAAACAAGGACTTAGATGACAAAAAGCCCAAGCCCAATAATGTCAGATATCCTCACTGCAAAGCTTAAAAAATGCTGTAAGGGCCCATCCCCTTCCCTCACTTGTTTGAGGCTTGACTCAGATAATTCACACATTGGGGTCTGGCAAAAGCGGACAGGGCCAAGATCGGGCTCGAGTTGGGTCATGAAAGTCCAATTAGGAAAGAGAAAGGAGAAGACGGAAGAAAGAACGGATGATGTGTCGTCGTTGGATTTGCCGATTATATCTCAAGTGGAGGATGGTGGCGATGAAGAGAATATTGTTGCTATGCGAATGATTGAAGAACTCCTTAATTAGAATTGTCCAACAATGCCTTGTTCGCCTTCCAATGAAATTGAGGGAGGAAAAAATTCCTGCACTGTGTAGCACTATATATGTATGCAATTGCTTCCTTTCTCAACAGTTTGTACAGATGCTAATCATAATATATAAGGATGCATTAATTGTAGAGCAGTGTAAATATATATGTTAAAAGAAGAGTAATGTGTAAAGACAATAAATAAAAAAAGCAGCTGTTTCAAATTGTTTACTTTTTAGTGATTTTTAAAATGCTTTTAGTCGTAGTTGTTTACTATTAAATTTCTCACGCCGAGACGAATGGTGAAACCAAAAGATTTAACATGATCTAGACCCCTAGAGGAGTATAAGATCCCAGGAGCCTTGTCGTGCAAGATTTGCACGGCACAGTGCAGTGCAAGAAAACTGCACCGTTTTGGCCACAAGCCAAAAGCTTCTCAAATTGCGGTCTTGTAGGGCCCACTTTCGGGTGCCACACAAATGATCCGAATCGTTAAATAATTTCAAAATAATTATTCAAGTGCTCTTGGTTAAAATCAGGCCCATGAGATATTTTTATTAATTGGTCTAATTCGTTCGATTTTTATTCAGAATTCAGGGCCTTATAATTCGAAAGAATTTTCAAGAAAAGTTATACATTTTTTTGCTTGGTTACCCATTAATCTAAAGTCTGAACCGTAGATTTCATAGGGCTCGTTGAAAAGAGCATTAAAAAAAAAATCTGTGTTAGACATTGATAGATATCAAAACAAAGAGAGTACATTTCTTGCACCTGAGATGCAAAAATTGCCTTTTCCACCACCGCCTTTGTGGGTCCTTTCGTGTCTTAGTTGTTGATCTGAAACATTCATCTTAATTCTTATCGGGCTGAAGAGTAGCATATCCATATAAAAAAATCAACTTGATCAGACATTGATAGGTGTATGTGAATTTTGTTTTGTAAAATGGACGGTCATGGACAATTTAACTTTAAAATCTATTACCGTCCATTTTACAAAATAAAATTGAAATTTTGATAGTCATATAGCTATCCGATCAAATTGACATTTTGCATGGATATATTACTTTGCGGACCCTACAAGATAAATAGTTCATATTACAATAATAATCTCTCGGTGGGGGCCCACAAAGGCGGTGATAGAGAACGACAGTTTTCTAAGTGTAAAAAATGTTTTCTCTAAAAGCAATTAACTAAGGGTAATAAGAGTGTCAACTCGAACGCAACACAGTTTTAGAGAGGTCAGGTTAGAGTCAAGATATATGACAAGTTTAAATTAACATGTATTTTGATATGAACTAAAAATACATAAAACCTGAAATAATATATACGAGACACGACACGAACACGTAAAAAAAAGACACGATGTTCAACCCTACTATCTCGCGACATATATATATAAGAGCAATGATATAGGCACTAACTAGTGTACCAACTATTACACTAAATGCACACGTGGCATTACCACATCAATGCACTATTCGATACATAGCTAGATTTATCCACTAAAAGAGTGCCACATGGACAGTTAGTGTAATAATTGGTACACTAGTTAGTACCTGTAACATTTCCCTATAATACTCTACACGTAAGTAATTGAATAGTAAATAGATATTTGTTACTTCTACTTTCTGTCCAAAACGTTGATAAAATTTACCATTATTAGTTCATAAAATTGCTAATTGTTGTGCCCTAGTTTGCCCCTAAACACATAACACAAGGAATTTACGTGGGAATAAGTTTCATAATACAACTATAACACACAACTCCACGCACAATTAGGTCTGCAACTGTTGGCTGCATGTGGACCCATGTGCATCCAATTGTTTCATACCTAAATTATGTATGAAGTTGTGTAAGTAGCATTGTTTTTTACATGGTTCCTCAAAGAACTGGTGCATCCACAATGACTAGTAGCTAATCAACGTTTAGCGTAAGGGTCAAATGTTAAACAAATTTTTCCTATGCAATAAAATTTCCAAGTTTCTGAACTACTCCGTCCCAATTGCTCGTCCCTGAAACAATTAACTATAATTAATAATCCATAGTACTTTTTATGATTTCGAAATTTTTGTTTAAAATAAATAATTGAGTTCTATCAAATAAGACTTATATTGGACATAAAATAAATTACAAATTCAAAGATATGGATAATTTTTGGGAGGCCACACACAAATAGTGAAAAGGGGTTAGCAATTTTTTCCTTTGTAGATGATCTTTTTATTTGAGGTAGATAGGATTTTTAAAAGGAAAAGAAAAGAAAAGAATGCGTGGGTCGTTCTGCAATTCGTGTCACGAAATAAATAAATAAAATTACCAATCCAAGAGGCCCAATTTCGAAAGGCACAAAGAAAAAAAAAACATTTAATACCGAAACCCCTTTTCTTTTTGCCCTCTCTTCACAATTCAGACCAAAATTCATCTCCCGCTCTCTCTCTCTGAAATCTCTCTCCGTCGGCCTAGGGATGGTAATCTCGACCAAACCGTAACCGGTTTTTTTTTCGAACCGTAATCGAAATATTTCCTGTGGATATGTGTATGGTATTGGATATGGGATAACCGAACGGGTTCAGTTCGGTTATGGTTTGAGATGATACCCGAACCGATCCATTACCCTAACCGAACCGAATATTATATATATATATATAGGGAGGGCTTCTAGTCCGGTCTTCCCGTTTCCGGACCTCCATGATCCAAAAAAAATTTTGACGATCCGAGCCGTCCAATGTGTTCAGAAGGTGTTTTCAAGGGTCCATAGCGGAAAATTTTCAAAAAAAAATACCGGGAAGAGCTTGATCCAAGCAGTTTTCGCAAAAATATATAAATACAGTTTTTGCAAAAAACTGTTTGGATCAAGCCCTTCCCGGTATTTTTTTTTTGAAGATTTTTTGCGTGGACCCTTGAAAACACCTTCTGAACACATTGGACGGCTCGGATTTTCCATAAATAATTTGCAACACAAAAAAAATCAATTTTTTCTTATTCTCGGGAGGTTTGGACTAGAAAATTTGCCTATATATATATATATTTAAACAGTAACTCTACCAATAATAGATTATATACTCCTATATTATTATTGGTAAAATCCAGTAATTGTTTGGTTGCCTCAAACCCTGTGCGGCACACAGACCACGTGCAAAAAGAACCATGATGGGCGTGAGAACATAGAAGGTTATTGACCTTTTTTTTTTTTTTTGATCTGGTAGAAGGTTATTGACCTTGTTGGGGTATCGGTAGCACATTGCCCATAATTCCAAGAAAGCTTAAAGAAAACAGCTCGCTTCTCTCTCTTTCTCTCCCTCTCCCCATCGGCGACCCCTCCCACGCCTGTGCGATTCACCAAAATTCAAAAATCGCCACAACCATCTGATCAGACTCCGACGCGGAGGCACTGAGCTTCAGAGGCACTGAGCTTCAGACGATGACATGCTTCTTCATAGGCTCTGAGCTTCATCTTGAGCGTATGCGTAGATATGGGGAGGCCGAGGGTGTGTTCGATCGATTCTTTGATGTATTCATCGATATCTTGAGGAAGATCCATTGTTGATCCTTAACCCTAGAAGTCAACTGCCGGAGGCGAACACACCCTCGGCCTCCCCGTATCTACGCATACGCTCGAGCTGAGATGAAGCTCAGTGCCTCTGAAGAAGCATGTCATTGTCTTCGCCAACAGTGCCTGTTTCTTCTAACCCGGTTGAAAGAGAGACGATGTCATCGACCGTACTAGGGTTGGTAAAGTTTCGTTTTTCCCCGGAGAAATAAGGGTTCCAATTTGAGTGTGTTCCAATTTTCATGAGAGGTTATTTCCGGATTTGAATGCAACCGTTATTGAGTAAAATAGGGTTCTCGTTTTCTTCTTTTGGGGGAATTTGGTTGGCCTGACTATAGATGTGAATGTTTTACGATTTTCATGTCGATTTTTGTAATCCACTTGCACTCCTTTACTTGTCCTTATTTATGTGAAAATGCAAAATTACTTTTCACTTGCGAATAGTGAATTAGGAATTAAGGGGAGGACAGCAAAAGAACAAGCAAGGAAGAGGATGAAAAAGCAATTCAAAAATCGTTTCCCTTGCACCAATTGGAGATAGTACAATACATGTCGTATAGATGAATCCCTCATTACTAGTCTGGTGGGATCACAATTCAAAGGCCTTGGTTTAGAGTTTCTAGGTTATGGTTGATTCTTATAATTTGTATTGTTATGAGTCTTTGATGTGTAATGAACCATCTGTGTTCTTGGTGCTTCTATACTGTTCTTGTTTGTACATGAATTTCCCGTTTTGTTTTATGATGGAATGAAGCTGATTTTTTGTACTTTGAACGTTGTTGTTAATTATAGGGTTCGTAAAGTTTTGGTTACTTCTACCCTTAGTTGCACGAAGCGGGAGCGGATGCGGGGACTGGAGCGGGAGCGGGTGCGGGGGAGCGGAGGCACCAAGAAGTTCCCAAGGTTGGGAGCGCTTAAGGAGCATATATAAATCATATTTAAATATGTATATAAAATATCTTTAAATAATTAACATTGAAGGAAAAGTGATAATTATTGAGAATTTTCCTTATCTTAAAAGGTAAATTTTTTGGAACTTAGATATTTTCAATTTGCAAAACTTCTTGACTCATATGATTTTCATATTCTTATTTCCACACCCTTAAAAGTATGACAATGATTGCTTTAATGGCTCGATAAGCTCCCATCCTACTTAGGAACGAGCTCCCATCATGAGGGGAGCGAGCTCCCGTCAAGCTCCCATCTTGGGAGCGCCGATTCGAGCTCCCGCCTTGGGAGCGCACCCATTACAGAAGGATCCTGCAACTAAGCTTCTACCACATTTGTTGATTTCAATTAGGGTTTGTGAAACTGTCTATTTTGGAGATTTTGGTTAGGGTTTCCGACTACTCTTTTTTGTGATGATTTTTTGTTTTATATTTTTCCTATTGATTGAATATAGGCCGAATCGTCTATGAATGCTCAAGCATTGAAGAAGTTCGTGGATTGAAGAAGCATTGAAGAAGTACCAAAAAAAAAAGAAAAAAAGAAGAAGTTCGTGGATGAAAACCAGAAGATGGCGAAGGAGTGTGAGAACCGTTTGAGCCAGTGTAGGAGGTGGGAGAATGAGTGCTCATTGTACGACCATGATAGGGAGGCGTTGATGGATTTTGCAAATGAGGCTGATGAACGTGCAAAGGAGGCGGAGATGTTATTGTTTGCGTTGATGGATTTTGCAAATGAGGCTGATGAACGAACAATAACATCTCCGCCTTTTTCAATATCACGTCCTATAATTTTTCTCTAGAATATTTGCTCTCAGACTCCAATGCTGTAAATTTCAATATCAAGTCTTGCTGCGAGGTTGAAAGAAACGAAGACTTGATATTGAAATTTATAGCATTGGAGTCTGAGAGCAAATATTCTAGAGAAAAATTACAGGACGTGATATTGAAAAAGGCGGAGATGTTATTGTTCGTTCATCAGCCTCATTTGCAAAATCCATCAACGCAAACAATAACATCTCCGCCTCCTTTGCACGTTCATCAGCCTCATTTGCAAAATCCATCAACGCCTCCCTATCATGGTCGTACAATGAGCACTCATTCTCCCACCTCCTACACTGGCTCAAACGGTTCTCACACTCCTTCGCCATCTTCTGGTTTTCATCCACGAACTTCTTCTTTTTTTCTTTTTTTTTTTTGGTACTTCTTCAATGCTTCTTCAATCCACGAACTTCTTCAATGCTTGAGCATTCATAGACGATTCGGCCTATATTCAATCAATAGGAAAAATATAAAACAAAAAATCATCACAAAAAAGAGTAGTCGTAACCAAAGGAGGAGGAATGCCTTTTAGCAGAAGAGAGAATTCAGATCTTGGAATCTGAAGCAGAAAGTAACAATAACATCTCCGCCTCCTTTGCACGTTCATCAGCCTCATTTGCAAAATCCATCAACGCCTCCCTATCATGGTCGTACAATGAGCACTCATTCTCCCACCTCCTACACTGGCTCAAACGGTTCTCACACTCCTTCGCCATCTTCTGGTTTTCATCCACGAACTTCTTCTTTTTTTCTTTTTTTTTTGGTACTTCTTCAATGCTTCTTCAATCCACGAACTTCTTCAATGCTTGAGCATTCATAGACGATTCGGCCTATATTCCATCAATAGGAAAAATATAAAACAAAAAATCATCACAAAAAAGAGTAGTCGTAACCAAAGGAGGAGGAATGCCGTTTAGCAGAAGAGAGAATTCAGATCTTGGAATCTGAAGCAGAAAGTAATCTTTCGAAGAAATCTGAGCTGGAATTGTTGGTTTCCAAATCGGAGGAGAAAATTAATGCTTTATCAGAAAGTGCAAGATTGTCCGACACTAAAATGGTAAGAATGTTCATTTACATGACTTTTTGGTGATATCGGATCTGCTTAACAACATCGTTTCTTTCAACCTCGCAGCAAGACTTGATATTGAAATTTACAGCATTGGATTCTGAGAGCAAATATTCTAGAGAAAAATTACAGGACGTGATATTGAAAAAGGTGGAGGAAGTGAATACTTTACAAGGGGATATTGATAGGCACAAACAACATCTAGATGCACTGGAGAAGCAAGTTGACAAACTTCAAACTACCCTTGAGGAGAAGGAATAGCTTGTTCTGCGATCCAAGGACAGAGAGAAAGAGCTGGAAGATGAAAATGCAGAGGTTTCCACTAGTAGAATGATCAAATAGTGAAATAATTTTTACCTCTAGCTTAGTGTGCTGAATAAATGTATTCTTGCAGCTTCAGGTGGCACTGGTCGATGCTGAAATTGAACTTTGCGAAGCAAAGATGCAATACGATTCGATGCTTGGAATTAAGCAGTTAGAATTGTCAAGACATTTGAAAGAACTATCTCAGGTAAATGACCAGGTGCCTCCCTTCTTTGTTTACCTTATGTGATGTTTTAAAAGTAATTGGATATGTTCATAATCATTGTCACTTACATCGTCTGTTGGTCATTATTAATGTTGTTCATGCCATCACACGATAACATTCTTGACCTTCAGGTTGATAAAGCTGTTCAAGAAATGGAAACAAAATTTGACCAAAAGCTTGTAGAACAGGAGGAGGAATGTTGTGTAGCTAATTTGAAGCTCACTGCGGGTACATTATTGAAAATCTTGCTCCGTGGCTGAGTTTCGGTGATAAAATTGAATTAGTCTCATGATTCTGTCATTGATTTGTTAATTTCCAGAGAAACTGGTTAAAGAACAAGCTTCTACAGATCTAGTTGAAAATGCTGAATTCAGAGTGAAGCAGAAAGAGGATGAGAAGCCTCGGTTGACAAGGCACCATAGTGCGGGAAAGTCACTTTTTGGCAAGCTAGTTGGCCAAGGAAGCCCTTTTCGCCCTGGCTACAAAAGTCCAGGTAGAAGAGGTTTTCTTCTCCGTTTTGGCTTTGGTTGATTTTTGTTTTGTGAAAATCACCTCCAAATGCATGGATTACGTTGACAATTTACAAGAAAAATCTGGTGTTGCTTGTTTACCTTGAGAACTATGGCAGGTGGTTTGCTTGATTTGAGATTTTTTGTTTGTATGTGGTGAATAAGCAGTTTAGATTTTTCAGTCACTTAGAAGTGAAGGGATCTTTATCATGACAAGATGAACTTGCAAATAAATAAAAAAACCCAGGCAGTTTTTAATAGAAAAATGAATGTTCTACTCCTTAAATTGGGTTGAATAGCATTGCAGGTGCTTTATTTGGAATTGTGTTTACCTTCTCCACTTTGATCCTTTATTAGGCTTTCATATCTTCACTCTGCTTTTAGAGAGCTATAGTTAGAAACCAGATTGAGAGCAACCAGTAGATAATGGAGGATGGAGCTCTCTAATTGGATTAAGAACCTGATGAACTTCTTGTCTTTAGCGGCTGCATATTTGAAAAGTAGTAGAAGGAGATGGGAAAATGCAGTTAAGGTGGTGAATAGATGTATCGTACTTTCTGTCCTTGCTTTGGGATTTTAAAACTTCCGAACAAATATACCGAATTGCTACAGGATACATTGTTCTATGATTTGGTGTCTTTTAAATTGTTTGGTCGATTCCCTCTCTTGGTCCTTCCACTAAAATGAAAATCATTTAACTGATTCACCTGTTGTGCTAATGGTGAGTTTTTTTTCATCTCTGTGTTTTTCCAATATTACTGTAGTTTTTTACTCACAGATTTGAGACTTAATGTTCTACTTTTTAAATGTGAATTTTGGTTCTCAGTTCTCTCAACAAAAAATCTGAAAACCCTGCAGTTGTTTTAAGGTGTTATGCCCAAGGATTTAGAGCGTGCTTTTATCATTGGATAAGTTGGGGTGGTTTCTTATGCAATATATTTGGGCTGATTGTGGGAAGAATGTTTAGTTAATGGAAGAATGTTTAGTAAATGTTTAATACTATAAGTTTGAAGTAAAAGCTTGGGCAATATCTGCAAATTGGAAGTTCACTTGGTGCAGTAGGAAGGTTAATGGAGTGGCTCATTGGTTAGCGTCCAATTGTTTAGCTAGGAGAATTTCATTTCAAACGGGTTGTATTCCGTCCGGTTTAGATAATGTTCTTGCTAGGGACCTTCCCCCTTAGCTTGTTTGCGTTGTTTTTCTCTATGGTAATATAAGATCCTTTCAAAAAAAAAAAAAAAAAAAATTGAAATAGTCTGTGTGTCTATCTTGCTGCCTTGGTGTTCTCCTCCTTTCGATATGGTTCCATTATTGAATTTAGGCCATTATTTTCAAGTATCCCTAGGTAACAAGCGTAAAATAACAATTTCGGGTTTTGACCGGGAAGTTGGGTAAATTCTATTGGTGACTCCAAAGTTCTTCACTTTCAACCGAAAAAGAAAAGCGTCCATGTGTCAAGTTGGGTCCAAGTTTGTTAGTATAAGTTTAAATGGTGACTAATTTCCAGAGTAGTTTTTGTATGTGCAGCTTATTGATATGGAGCTTTGAAGCTAATTTTTTTTATTTTTTCTAATTTTTTGGCTCATTTTGATCGTATGAGTTTTAACAATTTTCTTGGGAGTCACATTGTGATTTGTTACTCTCCTATGATATTCAATGGTAAATCGTTTTGTTGTTCTGTAGAGGCAAAAATTGTACTCTACTAGAACTTTAAGCAATACCATTATGTTGTGACAATGGAAATTTTAGTCTAATTTTGTTGGAATTTTTGGCTATCTTCATGTCTGTAAAATATCTTTTACAGTACTAAGTTATTTTGGGGCCTAGATCGCGCGGTCAACTCACTAGTGTTACTAAAGCATGTGCCCAGTGAGCATCCTTGCTGTAGGGTTCTACTAGTGTTACTACAACTAATAGTCTGCTGGTTTCGGAAATAAAAGTCCCATGTCCCAACAGACAGGTCTCTTTCTCTGCCTTTCTCTTGAATTTGTGGCTCTGGTTTTTTCCGCCTCTCTCTCTGTGCACACTTGTATAGCATCAAATTCATAATTTTTCATGCTCAAAATTATGGTGGTTTTTTTTTGTCTCGCATGGTTACTGGATGTGTAGAATTGATGCTGCTATTTTGAGAAAAATTTGGTTGTTACATAGTATGTTGAAAATCACGTTGTGTGTTGAGTTTGGGATTTTTTTTTTTCCCTCTTGTTCTGGGTTGGGTTTGGGATTGTTTGTCTATTTTATGTGACATATGGGGTTATCTGATTACTCTATGGCATATTGGTGTGTTATGCTTTTAGCTCAATAGTTGCCTGCAGGATTTGGGTGGGTGAAAATTTTGGTTAATCTAATGCGGACTGCGGAGTAGCATGAATTTTGATATTTGTTGGCTTTACAACTTTATGGTGCCGTGAAGAGGATGTCAAGAATTTCCAGGTACTTTTCTACACTTCAACTTCTTCTCACTACCTATCAATACTTCTGAGGTACTTGAACTGACCTGTTTTGTGTCTTTCTAGCTCATACTGGATGTTACTGAGAATCTTCAGTTCACTACTTTTGTTTATTTCAAATTCTATCGCCTCAGAAGGATATATTTTGTTGTATACGCGTTTCAGTGTTTTCTATCCAAGACTGTTAAATATTGTAATACACGCTACTCAATTGCTTTGAATTTGAGGTATATTCCTTGCCTTTTAATATCCCATTGCTTTGCAAAAGAGAGGAGTTTTATTTACTTGTGTTGGATTTGTGTTCTTCCTCAAACATAGTCGTATGATAATTTGTTTCAGCACTTCTTGATTTATAAAAATACTTAAGCTTCTCATATAGGGTTTTAGAACCTCTGTCATGCTCTAGCATCTTCTTGATCTTGAGCAATACTTCATTCTCTGTTGTGGCCCTCCATCTTATCTAGTAATCGGAATGAGGAGACGATAGTTAATCGATGATAACAATTCAACTTTCCGTTACCAAGTTCTGTGGGTGCCATGCTCAATTGAATCAATTGATCAAAGTGTGCTGTGAATGAGAAAACAAGGCATTGAACTTGATGGTGCAATGATCGCTACTTTAACATATTGCACTTACTGGGTACTTGTTTATTTATGTTCAGAATGATCATGCAAAAGTTATGTACACCGAACCACATATTAGCACATTTCAAGACTATTGCCCTGAATGGTTGGAGGATTTTGGGAGGAAAAATCTAAGGATGGAAAATACCTTCGCCCACACCAATTAGCCTTGGATTTTTGTACTGAAAAATCCAACAATTGAGAATTCCGCACCAGATTACTCTGTCTAAATATCGCCATTGGTATTTGGTACAACTTAAATTTGTTTATGACAGATGGAACTTAAACACAAACCACCTATGGCTGTCTCTTTGGATTGAGCCTATTGGTATGAGAGGTGTCGTAGGTTTGCATTTCAATCCCGACATAGGGTTTAAACTTTAACCATTTACACACCTGGCATGGTTGAAGGTGTGAAAAGCGCAAAGAGTTATAACACCTTACCGTTGTAAAAAATAAGTAGCAGGATTTCGTTTCCTTTGTTCCTTCATTTTCTTTTTGTTGTGATTATGTGATTTTAAGTGTGCTCTCTCATTTTGAATTCCATTCTTGCAGCTATGCCAATCTTCATGTTCTTCACAGCTGATTTGTTTTGCCTTGACATTCTAGGCTCAGGTTGCATTCATAGCTTCTCAACTTCCCATGCAAGCAATTAAAGGTGTGACATTTTGCCCTTCAACCTTTCGCCCAAGCAATCTAAATACAAAAAAAGAGGGGGTGTGCTTATCAAAAAACGGGGTGTGAAAATCATTTCTTATACCAATTAATATAGTGCTAATTTTAAGCTAAAGACACACCGGGGACAAGCGTGCTCCAGATACATGTGGAGACATTGTACTCTCCACATCCCATGAAGGATGTCTAAAACCACTATTCACATCCCATAAAATTATCTATATTTTTAACTTATAGTATTTCATACATGGAATATGGGTCTTGTTTGATATATTTCACTTAGTTCTATTAAACATAATTTTTTAAATTATAAAGAGCTATGTAGCATGGACACGGATACGGACACGGATACGGCAATTTTGAAAAAAGGGATACAGACACGGCGGGGGACACGGCAATATATATATATAGTATAAGCTTCACATAAGGGACCCTGATGGGAAGAAAAATTCGCACCCAACAATCGCTGCCGTTGGATGCAATTGACGGCTATGATTTAAAATCGCAACACGTGCGTCATAAGGGATATCCGGGTTGGATCAAACCCAGTTCGCGGGTCAAAACACACATACGGGTTAAAACACCCCCAAGCTTCTTCGACACTCTTCTCACACTTCAGATGTAAAACCAAGAAGAGAGAGAAAGTGAGGCACTGCGACGAAAGACGAAGGAAGAAGATGAACCAGATCGAAGGAACATCGGAGGTAACGTTTCTCTCTCTCTCTCTCTCTCTCTCTCTCTCTCTCTCTCTCTCTTTTCTGATTTTCGTTCTAACTCTTTACTCGAACATACCCTAGATTTGACGAAGAAGATCGATCGATTCCTGGTACTGGTTGGGATTTGAGCCACATCTCAAAGGTCTCTCTCTCTCTCTCTCTCTCTCTCTCTCTCTCTCTCTCTCTCTCTCTCTCTCTCTCCTTCCGTATGTGTTAACTTGTGTGGTTGTGGAAGTTTCTAGGGTTTCGAAATGGATCCTGTGTTTTTCGGAGTAATCGCGTTGTCCATTCGCTCTCTCTCGTGTACAACCTGTGCATCTAACAATTGCAAGATTTTGTCTTCAGTGGACCATTTCTTGACCGACTCTAACCCTCGAAACCCTTTGAAAGGGTACTCCATTTGTTTAATTGCCCTGCTCATCGGTTGATTTTGTAAATTGGAACTTTTTTTGACATGGGTATTCCATTTGTTTGGCATTATGATGAACTTTTTTTATCATTGCAAGGCGTATATTGATTTCGTGAGAATAAATTAGTTGATTTGACTGGTACTCCTTACTAGAGGCCCTTGCTTGCAATCTAATAATGTATTAGTTGATCCTTTCCTTGTCCTCATAAATTGGTATAGTCAATGCCTTAAAGTATTGGTACAGAAGGTCAAAGTTCATTTCTGGAAAACTTGAACTGTGACAGGAAGGGATTATAGTTCCCTGTTTAGTTCTTTGATTCATTAAGCTGATCACGTCCTTCGATGGACCTGTGATTTGCAGTTAGCCAAGCAAGTTTGGACCTGACTTTTGAGTAGTGACTCGTTAATGTAACCTCTTAAAACCTCTTTTTTTTTTTTTGTGGACACACGGACACATTGACTCGGACACGGACACAGAAATAAATTTATATTTATTTATTTTTTGTTGTTGACAAGTGTATGATCTCATAAAGATTGTAGGTAATTAGACAGAAAGTATGCTTGGCAAGTTTTGATATTCCGAAACAAGACGTGGCAGAGGGCTTTGTTGTTAGTAAGGACCCATTGCTAAAAAAAAATGGAGTTCCATTGGGCCTAGACTTTTGGAAAGTTATGGTTGACAAAGCTATAAAGCCAAATGTCCTTTTGGAAAGAACTCGTCAAGGTGTGACAAAGGTTGGAGATGCTGTTGGCGTTTATGTTGCTTGGCGTTCTAGCGATGTATGATACGGTTTTATTTTCTAATGTTTTTGTCTATTTTTTTATTGTGCAATTCAGTATTTATCTAATTTTTTGTTATTGATTCATTCAGGTGTTCTTGAAATAGTAGATTATGGTGTGCTCACAAGCTGCTTCAAGGCATTCTCCATTTCATGTTATTTGTTCCCTTTAGCCTCTGTTTTTGCATTCAACATTGAGAGTAAATGCCATTGTGTTTTGGAAGCAGTGAGATGTTTTGGATTTAAGTGACTAGACATTATATTTTGGATGTAAACAGTTGATTAGTTGATTATGATGAATGATTGTAGTTTTGAAAGTGAACTTCTATGAATGAAAGAATGCTATGTTTGGGAAATGTGTATGCTAATTGGATAACTTTGAATCATGGTTCCACCGAAAGAGAAAATAGTAGAGTATAAATTTATGAGGACCAAGTTTCCTTCATGGAGTTTCTCCTCAACCCCCTCCAATTGCTGCTACATCGTCAAGTATCTGCCATGAAGTTATACAAGGATTAGGGAAATGGAATTTTTTGGCTTTTGAGTGTAGGAAGTTTCAAAGTGGAATTGTTCATTATTTTTATGATCTCTGTATTACACCACCTCTCTGTAATGATGTAATTCCATTTTCAATCCAAATTTAGGTTCATTTCCAGATTCCAAAACCCATTTCTTGCAACATTCACACGTTACTTGACTTTATTATGCAAAATTATTTTACTAAATGCACACTCTTTGTGGACCTGCACTTGTGATAGCACTGGAAGGTTAGACAGGAGTGGGAATGAATTTTCTTAGCCAACTCAAGTCATGATCCCAAGAAACGTGTGATGTGCTTGTCATTCCAACTAATGAATTTTCTAAGCGAAGATGACTGCATTTCCAAATTCCAGATTACAAAACAAAACAGAACAGAAGTCCAAGCAACTGAAAAATATAGTTGAGATCCCAAGTTCATAACACAAGTTCCTAACATAGCAGTTCACAATTGACCAAGGCAAGTCCAGTTTCTTCATCTCCATTCCCGAATGTCGCCATCTTCTCACGAGTCGTTTTTCCATCATGAGCAAGTCTACTACTGTTCTCGGACTAATACAAATTCACTGCCAAAATGCTTCAGACCAATACAAAACCACTGCCTTAATCCTACCAACACTACAAATCCGAGCATAAACAACAGTCACTCAATTTTATAGAGTTAAAACATAAACATAAACATAGGTTACAGAAATTAAAACAAAGCTCATCTCTATCAAGAATTCTGACATCTAGTCTATGAAGAGTTCAACACCAAGTCTATAAACGCATTTCCGTACAATGAAACTTCAACAAAAATTCCTCAACATTTCTTCATTTCCATCTCCATCCTCTCACTAGTCGTTTTCCCATCCTGAAAAAAAGTGCAAGAGCTAAGAAATTACAAATACCTAAAAAAAATGTAGTTAGGTTTATACCAAGAAACTACTAAAAGGTTCAACATGTAACTCCAAGAAACTACTAAAAGGTTCAACATGTAACTTCAAGTGCAGCTACAAACACTTTCAATTTTTTCTATTATTCTAATTGATATCTACAGAAAAAAGAAAACTCAATATATCGAAAGTTTTGAGTGATCTAGAATTTTGAGAAAAGGAAAAATATCAACTTATTAAATCGTCTTTGCATATGGGTCCTCGAGAGCCATGTATGGGCTTGGTTTTTTAGGAATTGGAAGATTCTATGGGTTGTTACAAAGAAAATGCCAAAAAATAGGGTTCTAGTTAACAAATCCCCTTAACATCTGTTCCTAATTTGAAATCAAAACCCTAGATGCCGAACCAGACACGTAGAGGTAAAACGAAAACGAGAGAGAGAGAGAGAGAGATCTACCTTGGGTTGTTCGAACTTCTCCTTCGATCGATTTCCAGATCGCAATCGTCGTTTGTCTACAATTTGACCCCTGAAAATTAAAAAATTACAGATTGACCCCAATTTTTTAAAAAATATTACAATTTGCCCCCTTCCGTGTCCCCAGCCGTGTCCCCGTCAAAAAATTCAAAAACTTTGGGGGACACGCCACGTGGCGTGTCCCATACGTATTTAGGCGTGTCACCGCTGTGTCCCCGTGTCCCATACGGCAATACGGCGCCTCCTAGGAGTGTCGGTGCTTCATAGATAAAGAGTCTTACTATATATTACACAATATAGGTAATTTTTTAGAAGTGTGAATAGTGATTTTGGACAATCTTTATTGGATGGAGAGATTAGTAAATTATCAATGTCATATTTAGAAAACAAGAATATTATGCTATGTGTTGGATTTGGGTAGCATTTTGTTTTTCATTTGAGTTGCCTTCCTCATTTGGATAATCTAACAGCTTATTAATTGAATTTCAGTTCCATATATGCTCAATCTATCGTCCTCCTATTTTTAATTTTGGGTACTGAAATGTAAAGTGCGAGGGCTGTTCTATGCTTCTTTTCTTTTGTTGCTCAATTTATTGTCAGAACTGTGATTTGGTTGATCAACGTGATGTTCTATTCCTCAAATGTTCATTATGTGAAGCTTATTTTGCAAGGCATAGTTTGGATTCGGCTGTGGGTCTCAATAATCAGTTTTTGCCGTGGTTGAATTGTGTTGTGTAGTGCCGTGCCTTTGGATACGAGTAATCCGCTAGTAGTTATATGTATCATGGAGCAAGATTACTGTGACACTGCAACAAGTCAAAGTCAACTTCGACTTTGTCAAAATAGCTTGAACCAAGATTTACTTCACCTTGGGAGTTATTTATCTTTTTGTAGACATGATTCTGGATAATATCAAATCCCTTGAGATTGGATGCCAGTTGAGAGTGGTGCACCAATTGGTCCTGCTGTGACCTCAATATAAGATTCGTTTCGGGCCTAAAAAAATTACTATCCAATCATCAGTCATTCAGCTCCTCAAGCTTATCTTGTACGCAAAATGTTAATATGATTGGACATCGGTACCAATATGATTAGAAAACGTATGTGAAGCAAGTTTTGTCTCTAATACTATATACTACTAGGAGCTAAAAATTCTCAATACAAATTTGTTTCGCGCGGAATTGGGGATCCTGTAGTGCGGATCTGCACTATAGGGTTATAGTGCGACATTCGAGCCGTTGATCACGCAATCAATGGTCCTGATTTCATCTTGGCACTTGCATGATCCGAGCTGTCAATTACAAAGATGAAATCCGAGTCTTTAATTACTGAGATCAATGGCGTGGATGCCACACTATAGGATTCCCGAATCGAATTCCGTAAGTGTAAAGCTCAACCACTGAAACAAAATTAAACGAATTACATCACCATGACTCTTGCCATGGGCGCAGGCACCGACTGATTGCAAAATTGATGTACTAGTCCGCATTAAAATTGCTCTACATAGTTGACCCTATAAAAATCTAAAGTTGCCCATAATACCACACTAAAATTAAGTACCTGTCCATGGTATTTTTGCCTCACTTATTTTTTACCTCTTGAATTCATGGAAAAAAAACCCTTGCTCCACCCTTGACCTCTACTAGCGCTCAGCAATTTACAAACCTTGTCCAAATGTCAGTAACTCGTGTAATTGATGAATCACTCCAGCTACATCCCAAGTAAATACATATGATAAAAGCAAGGTTGGAATTGATCCTAAACAAGTTACTAAACTTCTTAAGGGCAATAGCTGAGTTTTACATTGGCGGCTCTTTTTTCTTTATGATGCACTCATGATGTGTTTAAATCAAATGTCTAGTAACCTGTTTTTCTTTGCTGTGCTTGTCAATATGGAAGAACTATTTATTTCATCTGCTCCAACGAAGGCCGCGTCTTTTTAATTGTTTTGTTCAAGCGAAGTTATAGGGGAAGGGAGAGATGGTTGCAGGGCTTGGATTCTTCGTTGTCAAAAGTCAGGAATGTGGAAGAAATCATGTAATAGCCCTTGTCCATAGACTTCTTTTGGTGGTGGAGGCTAAGGCTCTGTAATGCTAGCATAAACTAGAAAAGAAAAGCTGTCAATCAAATATCAAATCAAGGTCCCTGAAGACAGGTTAACTGGTGTCTTTCAAGTAACAGTACTCACACTTGGTTTGAAAACACTTTCCACTCCCATGTGGAAAGAAAAACCTGTCAAATCTTGTAATCATTCATGTACAAGGCACATTCGTACAGAAGTATAACTGGTACTTGCATTTTTTGGATTGTTGAAGAATTATTTGAAGCTCTAATGGAAAAATATTCTGATTTATGGCACTTATTAGCGCTCTTGGGTGGGGTGGCCATCATTTGCCAGATCCAGTATGCGGTGGGGATTCATACAAGTTCTCTTCTCTCCTGTGAAAAATTCAGGAGTGTAATTCTGTTTTTTTACTTCTTCGCAGGCTTTGTTGCTGACATTTTTATGATACCGAGCAATACAATATGGGATCTTTTTGTTCTTAACTAAACTAGGATACATTCAACAGCTTGTAAAATCTCAACAGGGAATCTAGAATTATTATAGACTTAATACACCTTTATACTTCAGTGCAGATATTCATTCTAGCCTTTCTATTTCATAAGCTCAGAACCTCATATTTCTTCTACGGAAAAATGATTTTGAAGCCTTCTGCCATCTGGTATGGTGTAAACTTATTCGGTAGATAAGATTTGAGAAAATTATTCGGCTGCAAGACAATCCTTGTTCTGCTATATTCAATTGCCACAAAATGTTCAGTCTTGCAAGACACTACATCAAATTGAAAGGTTTATGCTAATTCCCAACTTGAGGTGAAATTTTGACATAGGAAATGTCTGGGTGGCACATATCAACTACGTGCTCCTTCGCTTATGTTCTTTTTTTCTTTTCTTTTCAGATGTCAATCAGGAAAATATTGTGGAGGAAGGTGGTCTAGATGCACTGCTCATGCTGTTGCAATCATGCCAAAATATAGCTGTACTTCGGGCGGCTTCTGGTGCAATTGCCAATTTGGCAATGAATGGTACTCCAGAATGTTTTCTTCCTGTTGGTTTATTTTAGTTTAACATGTGAAATAGTGAGGGAAACATAATCCTATCGGATTAAAAGTGATCAAATTAATATGCCGCACCCCATTGTTATCTATATCCCGCGAAGTGGGAGTGATAGTATCAGATTGATAATGCTACACCTAGGGTATTATATATCCATCACTTTCTGTGATTATATTATGACTTTACTGAGAAGAAGAGAACAAACAATCGTATTACTGAATGAATAAGTTACAATGCTAACCACAAGCTTAAATAGAGAAAAGCTAGAAATCTATACCTACAATAGAAGATTATGAAGAGATATGATTACGCCTAATCTATGCCATAAATAGAGTATCAAGATACACCTAATCTATGCCTTAAATAGAAGATACAAAAATATACACATAGATACATTCACATTCACATATATATTGGGTGTATGGTTTAAACAGGTTCATAAGAATTTGAACCAAACATGGTTTATTTGGTCACCTTGGATGTATAGATCAATATATGACCTTATATCCAGTCAATGGCCCAAAATGTGCATTTAATGAGGTGCTCTTTCTTTATATTGGTTCTTTTATGTATATATTTTTTGGCTGCAAATATATCATTTTAATATGCAGCCTGTTGGTAATTGGTCTACAAAAGAAATGATACGATGTTCACTGATTTACCATTTGAAGGATTTGTTGTCGGTGACATTTTTAGGCCTAGAGAACCATTTCACTACCTTGGTCATCGACAGTAAATTACACCTTTCAGTTTGCATCTTTTGATTTTTGGGAAATGTCTTAGTCTCCATTAGCAGGTGACCATTTTACATTTCTTTGGTTCTTCCCTTCTTCTGTCTCCTTGCCTATCACTATTTGAAGTGAAAGAATCACAATAACAAGTTGTTTCTTTATGGCTATGGCCTTTTTAATTCTTAATACAAGTTGTTTCTTTATGTTGTAGCTGTTAATTTCTTTATTTACCGCTGCATAAAACAATTTTGCTTTGTTCCTGGATAGAAAAGACTACAGAAAGATGCAATTGTTCAGTTATAACACCAATAATCTTGACAGAGTATCTTAGAGGTACCATGATAAAATGCAAATGAAGAAGTACAGGAATTGAAGAACAGAGAGAGGAGACACGTGACGGTGGAGCTGCCATATTTAATTTGCTTACCCTAATCGAGGAAGTTAATAGCAATGTTCTCTTTTGATTCAGATTAATACACTCTACATTTATGGACCTTAGGGATAAAGATAAGATTGTTTGCATTTTGACCCTCTTTAGTATAAATCCTCATCCCTTTCACCTCTTGGTCTGTCTGGTTCCCCTTTGGTTATTTGCTTACTTTATTGGAATCTTTTAGTCAGTGGTGAAATTTTTCCACATTTTGATACACAATTAACTTTTTCTATTCTCATTGATGAGAGGAACCGGAAAATAAAAAATTAAAAAGAGTCGAGAGAATTGGAATACAACCAATACGCAACAGAAAAATGTGGTGTTGAATCTTATCTACAACATCTGTGCTTGAGCTTTTGTTGATATGTTTGTCCTTTTCAATCATTCCAGAAATGAACCAATGCTTAATTATGAATAAAGGAGGTGCGCGGCTCTTGGCAAGTACTGCATCCAAGACTGATGATCCCCAGGCTCTAAGAATGGTAGCTGGAGCCATTGCCAATTTGAGTGGAAATGGTAAGCTAAAGTTGATTTTGCAAAGTTCATGTTGTAGTTACGTCCTAAATTGCATCTTCAGGGATGGATTTTGGTGCGCTATTGCAAGTCATGAGGAACAGTTTGTAAATCATACAATGCGACCTAAATTTTCAAAAATGCCGAATAAATGAAGCCACCAGATGCATAGCTCTTTTATCATAATAGAGAAGTTCCACTTGATGCTCAGAGATGATGGAGCCATCAAGGCACTACTGGGGATGGCAAGGTCTGGAAATAGTTATGTTATAGCCCAAGTTGCTAGAGGAATAGCCAACTTTGCAAAATGTGAATCACGAGAAATCATTCAAGGTATGTAGAAGTTGTGCATCAATAATGCACATGGTTAGATTTCGGTTAATTTCTAAGTGCGAAAACAGACATTTTCCTTCACTGCAGGACATAGAAGAGGCTGTTCAGTTTTAATAGAAGACGATGTGCTCTCGTGGTTGATTGTGAGCTCTACTACAGTATCAGCTTCAAGTTGACGCCATTTCGAGCTTGCTCTTTGCCATTTAGCTCAAAATGGTACAATACTTTTTTTTTAACAATTTCATAGGTCCACTGATTAAAAATGCGAGTTATTGGACATGAACTATTCTCAAACTTGTGGCTTTTTGGATGATAAGGGAACTGATGCTAGGGACAATTCTACATTGACTATTAAGAGTGGAACTTAATAGTCAAGAAGTTCACGACCTACAAGAAGTTCAATTTTTGCATTGGATCTCACCTGACACTCTGCATAATTTGCTGGTTGTTGCAGAGGACAATGCCAGGGACTTCATATCAAGTGGAGGGGTGAAAGCGCTCGCACGCATATCAGTCGAGTCCAGTAGAGAAGATATCCGCAATTTAGCAAAGAAGACTCTAAAACTGAGTCCAGCATTTAAAGCAGAGATCAATACTGAGTGGCAGTGTAAATTGTACATAACTGAGCTATAGAATTCCTTTTGTCCAAGTTATTTAACTTTTGTGCAAACTCAACACGTATATCTGAAGCGGAAGTGGCACAAGTAGGTTCCATGATTGCCTTCCATTAAGTAGCGCTTGTTGCTTAGGAAAACTGTGTAATTTCTCTCCATATTTTATGTGGATATCTACATGAAACGTTGAAAACCCTGAGACATTAATGTATGGTTTACATGAACATAGGTTCCTGACCATGAATACTTGGTTCTACAGGTTATGATTTTATTTGATTTCTAAGACTAATCTGATATTGAAGAACTTTATCATAAAAGTTCGCCAAAAATTCACCTTGAATGAACGAAAAATAAAGGAATATAACTTATTCACGACCACCCTCAGAGGACAGGCCGACTTCTAATCTTATTCTTGTAGCGAAGTACAAGCGGCTAATGGTTTGTGAGTTCTTTCCACATTCCAATTATATCCCGTGCCATCTTTTTGATCCTATAGATGGGAGATGGGTATAGACCAATGCGAGCCCGTAACCTTGGTTTTTTTTTTTGGTTTTTAGAAAATATATAAATAGGTGGATTAATGTACCAGTAAGGCACTATTGGGAATGCTAACCTCCACACTCAATAGGTGGAGGATAATAAGTAGAAAATATATAAATAGCCGAGAAAAGTATATTAACATCCGTGAAATGTGCGTTGATTTCCGAACTAATTTGTCATTATATATTTATATGCATATTATCCTCCACCTGTTGGATGGAGATTAGCAAGGCCCTAAAAATTGAACCAAAGGACGTTATCTTCGATACATCATGAAACCAAGTCACGCCTTAACACAACAATACCCAACTGGGTTTGATCTTGTCGATCTTTGATCCTATGTCAATTCTTGATCATGTCACATAAATCCTTTTTTTTTTTAACTTAAAAAAAGAGGTTAAACTGTATAGCTATCAAACTTTTTTCATTATTTTAATTGTAGTGTACATGATTGACATACCTATCTCATTAACTCACATATTCAGAAAATTACAGATGACAAAATATGTACAGAGTGACAGATGTTATAATTTCTTAAAGGCAATATAAATAATTTGATTCTCCCTCCCAATTCTTAAGCGGGCAATGTTTGTTCACCTATATTCGTATAAAAGTTTAAATTTCAACAAACTTGAGATAATCAAACTAATAATTTGATAATTTATGAATTTCATGTGATGGTATCAACAATAATTCATAATTTTTAAAGGCTACAATCATTCTCCAAAATAGGCAGGTTAAGAACGATTTTTCACACATAAATGTAAAGTTTTAGATTTTGCACCAACCATTGCAAGCCCTCATATTTTATCTACTCTTCTTCTCTATTGTTGCCGCTATTGGAGTGGTGGGTGAAGTGACTTTGGGATGAATTCAATAATAATTTTTACTTGACCGATTTGTGTCTAACTTAACTTACAGATCAACTAGAATAAAGAGGAGAGGAAGGCAAAGTTGTTGGAGAGAAGAAAGAAAAACGAAAATGCTATGGGGGAAAGAGTAAAAGTACCAATGAACACCCTAATCCAGCGAAATTCAATAGCTTTTGGCTGTATTAAAGTGTACATAGATCGGTCCTTTATTGTATTTTGAGGATATATTTTAAATTATTTCCGTTGTTTTTTGTATTTTATTTATCGAATGGCTTGATTTTCAGTCCTTACCTATAACTAAACAAACAGAAAATGATAAAAAGAAAGAATTACGGCACGTATTAGATCTACTATTTTAATGGAGTTTAACCCCATTTACTTGCAGAGCAGGTGAAATTGGTCCTCTTGGAGGTTAGGACACGACCATATACAAATGTTTGTTGACCATTTTAGAGACTTTTCATAGTGTTCAAATGTTTTGAGATACAAATGCAATTAGCAATAAGTGTTTTAGGTTTCTTATGTGGACTAAGCTGTAAGGACCCGTGTTTTTAAATAATTTTTCGGAAATAATGTTGGGGAAGTGTGAGATATGTTTTAAAGTGTAATGTGGGGTCAATGTGAACTCATTATTGCATTTGGGAACTTGTGAAATACATTAGAAATACTAGGGGGGTGAGTGTAATTTTTGGGGTGTGTATTTGGCCATGTGTGGCTGATTTTGGGAACAAACACACACACACACACACACACTCCTCTCCCTTATACACACCGGCTCTCTCTCTCTCTCTCTCTCTCTCTCTCTCTCTCTCTCTCTCTCTCTCTCTCTCTCTCTCATACATTTCCTCCATTTCTCCACAAAATCTACACCTCCACACCTCACATCTTCAAGATTCAACTTCATTTTCGTCATCTACGTGTGACTTGGAGTTCGGGCTTTCTTGGAATCACCTTGGAGGAGCTTATTTCGGTCGGGTTTGCTAGAACAAGCTAGGGCTTCCATTCTCTCATCTTTGGAGCTAAACGATTGAGGTAGGGGACTTATTTCTACCTTCTCTTAGTGTCTATGGTTTGAATTATGGCATAGTGTTCATATCTCCTTTAATTTCTTGCCTAGCATTCACACCACCATGGATGTTGAATTTGAACTTGATTGAGCTTGATTCTCCACACTTTGGTTGGATTGGTCTTTGAATAAATGCTTAGATATGTTCCTTTGATGGTTTGTTGTGATTTGGAACCCCACATTTGACTTGGAATGAAGCCCCCATCATTTTGAGCAAAGCTGTCAAATTTTCACTCGTAACCCAAGTGGATTGATCCAACCCTAAGTGGATCGATCCACAACTCTCTGTTTGCGCTTTGAACCATAGTCGATCGATCCATTTATTGTCTGAATCGATCCAAAACTCTTTGATTCACCTCTGGAACATGGTGGATTGATCCACCCTTAGGGTTGGATCGATCCAGAGCTTTCTGATCACATATTTTGAACCAACTATAAATTAAGCACATATTTTAGTGAACTAATATTTTGAACCAACTATAAATTAAGCATAATCATTGCACCATTACAACGTCCAACTCCCTACACAAAAGAGTTAAGCGCCAGAGTAAAATATATGAAGGTCGTGAAGTGTGAAGTTTTTGAAGATTTGATTAAGTTTGATTTTGCGAGGTATTTAAACGATTTAATAATATTTTTTGGCAATTTATATTAGAGAGTATAATACCCTGGGACGGAGCTACGTTTTCGATTCGGATGTGGCATCCAAAATCAATATTCTCCCTTTCTCCGTCCCACAAAGATAGTTTATTATAAAAACAAAACGCAATTTTTAGATAAAAATCTCAATTAGTATTTTAATTTTGTGTCAAGAATATCATGCACGAAGGTGCTGTATTTTTTTTATCAGGAAATTAGAGGTTTTTTGTTAGTGGATTGTCTTTGCGAGCGGAGGGAGTAATTAGCATAAAAAAGATACAAGTTTTCTAAGAATAATCACTAATCAATATGCTCAATACTAAAAATAATACCCAGAAGGATACACATTTTCATAAGTTAATCATCCATCAACGTGCTTCATACCAAAAAAATCACACTTTCATCAATCAATCACTCATCAATATGCCCAGTACTAAAAATAGTACACATTCTGAAGAATAAAACTACTCTCGCAATACAAAAATAGTTTTGTGGGAACACCATCATTTCACTATGCATGGATATTAGAGGGTTTTTTTTAGTGAATTATCTTTACGAGCGGAGGGAGTAATTAGCATAAAAAAGGTACAAGTTTCCTAAGATTAATAACTCATCAATATGCTCAGTACTAAAAATAATACCCAGAAGAATACACATTTTCATAAGTTAATCATCCATCAACATGCTTCATACCCAAAAAAAAAAAATCACACTTTCATTGATCAATCACTCATCAATATGCCCAGTACTAAAAATAATACACATTCTAAAAATAATACACATTCTGAAGAATAAAACTGCTCTCCCAATACAAAAATAGTTTTGTGGGAACACTATCATTTCACTATGCATGGGTTTTTCCCTAGTAAACATACAAGCAAAAAGCTCCTACACGTTGAGCTCCCCTCTATACCCAAATCCTCTACTCAACTCCAAACCTTGCTTTTTGGCCCTATTCGGGTTCTACGATTCAAATGCTTAAATTGTAGAAATGTAGATCTCGCAGAGAACAATTCCCTTGTAAAAATCAGCTCAACATCTACAAGTAAATGAGCATAACTTCTGTTGTCTTACAAAATGGACAGCAACAAAAGAGATTGTTCTCCGCAAAACCAACGAGATGAACAGTTTTGACCATTATTGGAAGACCCAGATAGGGCCAAAAAACAAGATTTGTATGGAGACGAGCTGGACCCCTGAGGGCAGTGAGCGGTGGAAGGGGGAACGCACGAACCTGCATCATGTTGGCAGCTTTTTCTTTTGGCAAAGAAGAAGATGTCTTCATCGTAAAAAGGAAGACAAAAGGAAACACAAAGGAGATACCTGTGAGGGCTTTTTGTTGTGCTTCTGGATTGAGTAACTTATTCTATTGCAGTATCCATGGTGTCTTTGCTTTTGGGAATGACCTTGCACCGCAGTCAACTCCCATATCAGAAGCAAAACAAAGGGAGATCTTGCCATACAGTTGTGGAGGGAAGAATCTCATCAATAGTGTCACTGGCCTTTTAACCTTTTTCTCATGGAAAATAGGGACATGGTTTATAATCCAGAATTTGGTGGTAAAATGTCTCCAGGCTAGCTATATCACCATTGCTACAACAGAAGGAAGTTATCAACAGGTGACCACACTCCCAGAAGAACAAGATGGTATTATTTCTGTGTAGTAATACCAAGCACAATAACAATAATACAACAACATTACTTACAAAGTCACTGTTTCAGGGCATTCAAACCACTGTCAAGCTAAACTCTAGCACCAGTTCCTTCCACCACTCGACTATCCCCATTGTTAGTCCTACCCAACCACTCCTCCAGTTTCGCTTCTCTATCAGCCCTGAATTCCTCAAAGTTTTCTGGCAACAAAACCAGTTCATGTTTTGAAAAACTTTCATCAACTGAGAATTCCCCTTCCTGTTGTAGCTCATCAGCTATCTGACTCGATAAGGGCAATTCATCGACTTCTGTATCTGGCACCGGTGTTGGTGTACTAATACAAGGCAAAACTCTCTCATCCTTCATTTGTCTCATTTCTCTAGAATCCAGTTGAGTCCACTTGAAATTGGTCGCTCTTTCTTTAGCAGACTTCAAAACCGAGGAAATATAATTACTACTACTCTCCCCATCTTGCCGTTGGAAACCTGCATTACGACCCCAAGTAGACGGACCCCACGAGCTAGTCCTACCCATTCGGAAACCCAAACTATGGTTTCGTATCAACCCACTTTTCGCTTGTTTTGTTGACATGATGGATAGGGATTTCGTGATGTCTTTGATCATTTCGTCAGCAATTGGGAAGCCACACTCTTTCATAGACCCCACCGATGTGATGGAATCCTCTAGATCTTCTGTATGTAAAGTTAGCTCACGAGATTTCTCCGTGACATTGTTTTTGAGGTTGATGAGGTTGGGCACTGCATTTTGGGTGTGCTGCTGAATGTAGAAAAGCCCTACGGATGGCTCATTGGCAGCGTATTTTATCATCTCTGCCAAGCTTTCAGTTATCTCCACAAAACCATCAGCCGCGGAGAACTCATGCATGTTGTTGAAGGCGAATGGCACATCATCACTGATTTTCTCACAGTTGTTAGAAGGAAACACAATTTCAAAGGCAGAAAGAAGAGAAATATAGTAAAATAAGAATGCTTTATCAGCAAACACCTGGAAGGACTTAATTTCATGCTTGATGTCCTAAACATTGACGCAAATACATGGAAATTTTGTCATTTATAATCATAGGAACACGTCAACAAATATATCAGGAAGCCGTGATTCTACTTCATAATATTGAATCTCTTGACTTGCTGCCTTTCCTGTGTCACCAACTAGCACATAGATCAAAGCAAACGAAATGAAAGGAATAAGCTATGGCTTTGGGGCTTCATCCTGAATTAAGCCCTTGAGTATTCAATGTGGTAGTTAGGGTGTTAGAGAGATGTATGGCTACAGAAGAAGGTAACAATCTAATTTGTGGAGACTTTTGACTAACGATTAAGATTTAAGACTACACAATCTGTACTGGTTTTGAGAGTGAGAATTGATGGATACTTAAAATCAAAATTATTTGTTGATTCGTTTTGATAATCTTAATTGTGGTAAAAACAACTTTTTCGTATTTGTTCAAATTGATGATGGCAGAAGGGTAAGAGCGAGATCTTAGGGAATGTTGGTGGAAGTTGAGTCATGTTGATCTCGAATCTTTCTTTTTACAAAATAATAATAATAATAATAATAATAATAATAATAATAATAATAATAATAATAATAATAATAATAATAATAATAATAATAATAATAATAATAATAATAATAATAATAATAAATCAATAAAAAGAGGATGAATAGAAGAAAGGTTCATATTTATGATATTATCGAGCTTATAAATACATATTTAAAAGGAGTTATTTGGATACTTGAGCTAATTAGATAAACTGGAGCTAATAATTTGTTTCTTTGGAGCTAATAGACACCAAAGTAGTGTTCGTCTTTGTTGTATGTTGTTATTACTGCTTTGATTTTGTTTAGAGGAATCAAATTATTAGCATTTTAACTACTGTCGCATTCATTTTACTAGGTCTCGTTCTGAAGAGAAAACACATAAAACACCTCCAGTTCATCTTTAATGGTGATCCAGAACATAGACCCCATATTTCCATGACAATTATGCCCACAAACATAATTGCCCTGATGCGGTTTGCATGTTCATCAAGCATATGTTGATTTTAACAGTCACAAAAACAGAGAATGGGTAACAAGTCGTGATCAAGTTTTAATCTATCTTACTTGAACATAGATTAAGCATCCACTGGTGCACTTCGTAGTATACCACAATGCACTCCAAACTGCCTGCAGATACAATTTCAAAGGCAAGGTTGTTGCTCAATATCCCAAAAGCTTTGGTCCTATAAAATGCAAGGAAAACAAGTTAAGAACCAGTACAAAATACCAAATTTAAAACAAACTCAAGTCTAGTGCAAACATCAAACAATCTGGAAAGCTAAAATTAAATATACTGAACCTTGCATTTTGTTTCTTTCTTATCCCTCTAACTGAGTCCCATAGAAACAATTAAGCTGTAAGGGGGATCAACAGCCGTAACAGTATTCTGTTTCATTTCTAAAATAAACTAACAGCGTTCGCTAATTGGCTTCGTAAAATATTTACTAGTTACTACTAAGCTTCTGGACAAAGTAAAGGCGTTCGCTAATTGGCTTTGTAGTACTATGTATCAAGATGCAAACATTTTGATTGGTTGGACTAACAAACAAGGGGATAAAGAATCTCCTATTGAGTAGTCCACCAGATTACTATCAGTACCCCATCTATCACAGCCCAATGTATTATTGTGTATCACATTCTTTGTCGGATGCCTTCACCAAATAATGCATTATTTACCCACAAAAAAAAAAATTAATGCATTAAATACAGCGCAATCAAATTTCAATTCTAGTCTGGCCAATCAGACATACCATGTGGAATAAAATGTTAGGCATTTTTTTTTTCTCATGTAACTTGAGATTAAACGAGACAACAAAAATACGGTCTCAGGCCCCAAACGCTGAAAGGCAGGCCCGTAAATGTTCATTACTCCAAAATACGAGACCCACGTGGTATGGAAAAGCATCTTGATTACCCCAAGGGAAACAACGAAAAGGAGAGATAGATACGAGAGAGAGAGAGAGACGACGACGACGACGAACAGAAGAAGAGGAACGGAGAGGATAGTGAGAAAGAGAGAGATATACAGAAGGCAAGAGAGGAGGGGGGGGTGGAGTGGTACCTGTTCTCATCGTCGCCGGACCCGCCGATGGTCGCCGGAGGTGCTGACCTTTGGCCTGCTTTGTTCGATCTGGGGTAGTTCAGATCGAGTTGTACTTTAGGGCTCGTTTGGAAGGGTCTTGGGGGATTTCGGCTTTAATTCCGGGCTCACACGTAACACTTGGTTCGGAAGAGAAAATGGTACCCGGATTATTTATACCCCTCCAAAAATAATTCAGCCCAGCCCTCTTAACGGTGTGTTATTCAACAGATTTTTTGGATAAAATCTCACATTTTATGATACTCTAATCTCAATACATAAAACTAGCAGAAAACCCGTGCTACGCACAGGTGATGAAACATTCGTCACGATTCACAGAACTACAAAAAATCGTGCTGCTTCTAGAGCTAAATTAATATTTATCTCTACCAAAATTAAAAAGAATCAAAGTGCCTACCATAAAAATTTTACTCTTCAAATACATGCAATATGTGCTATTGGATGGTTAAACTAAAATACTTTTTACAGAAATATTGAAACTAAATTTGAAACCCCAAACTTCATAAATTAATGTTTATCTTTACCAAAATTAAAAAGAATCAAACAGCCTACCATAAGAATTTTACTCAAATTCATGCAATACATGCTACTGAATGTTTAAACTAAAGTGTTTTTTACGTAAATATTTAAACTAAAGTAGAAAATCCTATACTTCATAAATTTACCGCATCACTTAGACATTTTTATGATATCCTATTTAGTGCAATCCATGTATATATGGAATGCTTCTTAATTTTTAAATTTTCAAATGTAGTTATTTTGATGACCATGACAGCCTCGACTTAATTTTGTGGTCCTTTTAGTCGAGATTGGTCAAAATAGAATGTCTGAATAGTTTGGAATGTGATCAAGTGATGTACGTAGGTAAGATTGTCTTTAAGGCTTAAGCAATAATTATCAGTTTGGGTCTGTGTTCTCAATTCATACAAACAAATGCACACCATGAACTTCATTTTACCCTACGACGAATGTCAATGGTTCAAGCCTACTTATTTATTGTTTTGGGTATGGGTTCTTCACAAAAAAATGAAGAACAAATTGGTAAGATTCATAATGTAACCCTAAAAAATGAGTTAGGTAAAAAATTATTTATAATGTTCCTAATGTAAACGAAAAAATGAATTAGAAATGTGATAGTTTACATAAATGAAACAAAACCATAAGGTTTCATGCAAAACTACAACATCCAACAAAATGGAGTGGTCGGAATGAAAAACATAAAAGAAGCTGATCGAAAAAGACATAAAACTTAAGTTATATATAAAGAAAGTGATAACTTTTTTTTGGAGGTGTTCCTCTTTCTTTTCTTTTCTTTTCTTCACCTATAAAACAAAATTCTTTGAAATGAATGTTTCCAAAGATATATTCACTGAACTTAAAGGCAAAATGTGATTACCTAGTGTTAATTTCATACTAATTTCAACAATCCAATTTCAATTAAAGATTTTCCCTGGCTATGAGTGACAATCATAAAAAAGATATGCAGTGAAAAAAAATGAACGCGGTAAAAAAGTCACCAAGATATATTAAGGAACTCCAGACCTTCTAGCCATGCATCTCACGTCCTTCAAACTGAAAACATGAGAGCAGCTAGAAGATCATATTGCATATAAATGCAAGGGAAATGCTCAATAAGATTGCATGCTAGTTTACGTTAGTTACCTTTGAGTGAGTCTTTGACATACGACAAATGGAAGGCCTGCAAAAAAAATTTAAACAATATGCTTAGGAATCAATTTTTGGCTTACCATCAACGTAACGTTGGGCATATACATTGGTATGTATATGAAAGTTAGAAGTTGAAGCCTTGAAGTTCATTATTTGATAGTTTTGTGCTTAAATATCTATCTATCTATACCCTATAGCAATGTAGTTGAGCCCCCAAAAGCCTCCAAAGTCCAAACCTGCAATCCTAATTTTCTATTTTTTTTATTTTTTAAAATTATAAGATAATGACATGGCACTCTATTATTGCAAAGAGTCAAAAAAAAGTGACAACCTCTTACCTAACCGCCACCCCATGCACGTTCAAAGATATCTCTTTTACTGTTTTTGAAACAAAACCCATGATTTGAATATAGTGAAATAGAGAGAGCACTAACCAAATTTTTTTTACCCAAACTCCGAAATATGGTAGCTAAAACATATGGTAGCAAATCATGGAATCATTCATGAGAGAGGGAATTACATTTTTTCCCAAAAAATTTCAACGTTATTCCAAAAATCATGAACCTGTTTTTTTTTTATCATAAAAATCATGAACATATTAGCCATATTATTAGATCTATTATGAACGATCTATATCACAAATTGAGAAAAATACAACTTGTGAAATGTGTGATGGGTTTACAGTAGAAATTTGGTTGGCTTGATCATCAAAGGAAAGAGGATTCTATTAAAATAACAAACGAAGTGAAAAAAATTTTACCCAAAATCCGAAATGTGCATCAATCAAAATTCTAACCCATGTACGCAAATGTTAACTTCTTTCAACATGTTGACTTTTGTATGAAGTTCTACGGAATCACATACGAAAATATAGCCCGAACAACTTGAAAAATAAAATACCAAAACAATACTCATCAAATAGAAAAAAGGATTTTTTTTAATTGAAAACACTAACCAATTGGGCCTTCATCAATGTGACAGAGAATAAAAGCGCAGAATCTTTGGATAAAAATGAAAATGATCGAAAAATCAACTATTATAACACCAAAAACAAAAAAAGCTTAAAAAGACCATAAATGACTTGAGGGATGCATATACCTGTGGATGGAGCCATTCACAGACTTTCAATGTTCTAGGAGCTTCGGGTGGGGTGGGGAGACAATGGAATGAGAAAATTGATTATAATTTAAGATTTTTCCTTCTTTAGAGTGCTTAAAAACACTAAATTGATTTTTCTTCTATAATTGTGTTCCGTAGTTTTAAAGAAAGAAATTAGTTGATTAAGGAAAGGGTTGTCAGAATATTTATGGATACATCAAGATAAGATTCATGTTTTGAAATTCAAAAAAGATTTATGGAATCTAATTATATTTGGTTTGATAATGCTACATTGATTACTTAACAATTCTTCTCACAATCCAATCAAGCATTGCCACTTGTCGCGCTCACGGCACTCTTCGCTAAAACTCATCCTGCAATACTATATAAGATGTAAAAGTGATTTTATGAGATTTTCCTAAAATCTATAGGAAAACCACTACATTTTATCAGTTGAGAAAACAACTTTATTTTATCATCCCTCCATAAAATGTTCATTTTATGAGATTTTCATAAAATGCACCTAAAATCTATAGGAGAACAAGGCCTTAATTATTGACGAAGAGAAAATGGTACTCGGATTATTTATACCCCTCCAAAAATAATTCAGCGCAGCCCCCTTAATTATTGACAAGATAAACCATGTCTATATTTAATCCATTCGGATAACCCTCCCTAATTCAGCTCAATCCACCACAAACCTTCTAATTTATGCCTTGTTCTTGAATAGATTTTATGAATTTTCATAAAATGTAGTTTTCTTTAGAGGTGTAATAAAATGACAATTGTTTTTCCAATGAATTAAATCTAGGGTTCATAAAAGTGTTTTGTAAATAATTTTGTGAGATAAAATCTAGTGTTGATAAAATCTAATTTTGCTAAAATCCGTTGAGAATGTTAAATTTTATCAAAACTAAATTTTATGAGATAAAATCCATTCAAGAACAAGGCCTTATTATTATTCTCTCATTTCAAGTACAAAACATTATTCTTTAATTTCAGTTACAAAACAAAGCAAGTACTTCACCCGTCTCATAAAAGTGGTCCTTTATTTCATTTCTTAATGTTCCAAAAAACTAATCCTATTTGAAAAATCAAGTGCAAAATTTGTTGATTCCCAAAATTAACTGTTACAAATTATTTAAGATCACTTTATAAATGGAATTCAAAGGGTAAATGGAAATCTATTTTGAAAAGAGACACCCTTAAAAGAGTCAGAATTCCCAAAAAGAACCAACTTTGTGGGACGGATGGAGTACCATTTTATCTCCTTAATTACCAAAATCTTTCAAACCAAGTACTCCTCTATCTAAAAAGTTGGTTCATTTCGGGGAATCCAACTTTATAAGAGCATCCTCAGCAGGATACTCAAACATCCTCCTACAACAAAGTGAGGAAAACCTAAAAAGTGACTCATTATCAACCTCCCTACAACTCTTCAACAAACCATTTTTGCTACGTTGCCTCCCCAAAGATAGGGAGACACTATTCTTTTTTTTTTTTCTCGGGGAGACACTATTCACTCCACACAATTATTATATTATATTTCTCTACACCATTTCATTCTTCTCCGGAGACATTTCTCATTTTTATGTTATTTTCATCTCTCACAAAAGTATTTGTCTATGAAAAAAAATAATAATAATCACACAAATATTAGAATTAAAATATGAAACATTTAAAAATTACAAACACACATGAAATTTAAATGACCACACATAAGAAATTTTTTCTCTATTCCACCCTTTTGGACATAGTAGTGAAGAATAAAAACAAAATTTGTGAAGTCATAAATTTTGTTTGTTTGTTCATTTGAAAGTAGTAACAATGGAGAGATTAAAGATCCATTGATCTTGTTTTTGCTTCAAGATTCAACCACAATATTCTAGGGTTTTTGGTGTATTTGATAATAGATGCTCTGGACACTTTCTCGCTGCCCCCATAACCTAGAAATAAAAGACGTAATCGCTTTTATAATAGATGTAGTTCTGATAAAAAGCATGTAAAATCGATTGATCGCATATGAAACCAATCTCGAACTGTAGCACACTGAACTACATGATTGAGTTGCCGATTGATCCCACACTCGATCTACTTGCGCTGAAAATGAATACCATTGTTCTGAACTACCTGATTGAGTTGCCAATTGATCTCATCATTGATCTACCCGTTCAGAATGTAGCATACCACTGTGATTAAATTGCCGATTGATCCAGGCGGAAACCGATCGTCTACTAACCCTTGAATTGCATTAAAAAGATATTCCTTTCATTCTACTCCTATACAGACTAGCTACTTAGAAAATTACACCTCGATAAATAATGTGATACACATAAAGATGTGATTTGTCAAATGAAATTGTTAACACAAAAAGATACGCAGCTTTTTGGAGCTTACAAGAGGAAATTTTGAATTTAACATCTAAACATTTCCAGCGTTTAGAGCTTTGTTCATCCTCTTCTATAAATCCCCCCATCCCCCCTCCTCCCCTACAAACTCAGTTCTGGTTCGCAAAGGCACACAAAGGAAGTGTTACAAACTCAGTTCTGGATTCTGGTTCCCAAGTCATTCAAAATCTAATGATCGTTATATCTTGGGTGATAAAACGTCTAGGACCGATCGTTGTATCTTGGGTGATCTAGGACCGTACTGAGCGACGAATCTATAAGTACACACTACACAGTGGATACTGGCCTCGATCTGGTCTGTACATATTACCACTTCTGAATGTCTCTGCAAGTTCTATTACCATTGTTCTTTGAAAAACCATTATCAAGTACTATGGGAATTTGAATTTGACATTTTTTTAATCAACCACCATAGGTACCTACCATATGAAAATACGGCTTGTGGGGCCCATTTAGAGGTCTCACATAAATTATCCAAATCGGTTAAAAAATTTAAAATATTTTTTGAAGTAGCTTCGCTAAAAATCAGCTCAAAATGATACATGCAACTAGATGATCCGATGTACCCATATTTCATTCAAATTACAGGACCCTATAATTTTAATGAAAAATGGGTACATCGGATCAACTAGTTAAGTATCCTTTTGAGCTGATTTCTCACGGGGCCACCCGAAAAAATATTGTAAAATTTTTGAACCATTCGAATCATTTGTGCAAGACCCTTTTAAGAGTCCCGCAAGCACGACCGGTCCAAGACTTTATCTAAAAATTGTTTCCTTAAGATTAAACACTAAAATAATCTTTACAGCAACAATCACAATACGAGATAGACAATATAAAGTTCTACTAATAATTATTTAAGAACACAATTTTGCGTGAATCAATCTATCAAATAAAGTTTGCGTGAATCAATCGGTCAATAAACAATGACCTAAAATATCTATGAATAACCAATTTTTTTTTTTTTGAAATGAATGAATAACCAATTGTTAATAATTAAATAATGAATAAATTTAGGGTATCCCACTGGATATGGGTATGGGATTTTTAATTAACTTAGCAGATCTCACTAGAATCTGATTTCTGGCATACCTTTTATTGGACATAGGCAGATGCTGAGTTTTGTCATTGAGGGAGTACCGCGAAATTATTCTTATAATCTTAAAAATCAATTATCATTAAACCGTCCAACAACTGAGATTCCGACTCATTTCCGAGAAACATAAAAAACGAGTGTTTATATGGTTCACATAATTGGGTTGAGGAGAACTACAAAGTTTATGGGGGGAAAAAAATACATCTACAAAACGCCAAAATGTGAGTTTCTTGCCTATGTATTGAATCCAAAAAACCCATAACTCTGGTCTTGAACCCACAAACCCCTAAAACACAATAGCAAATAACAAAGAGAATAGAATATTACCAATTCCCAAAGTTCCAAGCATTTTTTTAAATCTGTGCATTAAATATTGCCGTTGATCCCGAGAAATAGTGAGAGAGGAATTCCACCGATTTGGGGAAAGTGGGAAACCCTTTGAATTGAGAATTTTTTTTAATACTCTGAGAGGTAATGGGTTGCCATTTTAGGCTTTTTGACAATTGAAACTTGGTCTTTTATTTTTTAAAACTCCGTGGAGCTCTTTGTTTAGGCATTTTAAAAAAAAAAATGAGATTGGACCTTTTATCTTTCTTCTATTGGGAGGAACGCTACTCAAACCTAATATCAAAAATTATAGGAGTCGCCTTAAAATTTTGAATTTTGGGATGCCCTAGGCCCAGTCCTCTTGGGCCTAGGGCTTGAGTCGGCCCTGCCTGCAAGCCATCTGTATTCTATACCCCATCGGGACATATTAGGTTCCCTTAGGATTTTCGTTTTTTAATGATTCACCATCCAAACCCCCACTCTTCAAGGCCAGTCGATGAAAAATAGACATGAAGTGATATCACAGTCTCAACTCTCAAGGGGGGCACATCATGAAGTTAAAAGGAAATAGGAAAATTTGATATTCATCAAGTGGTTGAAAAATGCAATAGAGTTGACGTTCTATTGGCTAAATTTGACTTCCGGCTAGTTCTGGCTAACAGTTGCGGATGCCAAGGGGTATCCATAGTTGGTAACCAGTCAAGGCTCAAGGATTGGGACTTCGCAGTTGAAGCCGCGAGTGTCCGGGCCTGAGAGGCCAATATTCCAGAATGTGTGGATCCTTTCCTTTTTCTTCTTAAAGTAAGCCATGCACCTCTCAACCTCAGACTTGACTTCTAAATACAGCTCTGTGAAGCAGAGGCTTGGTAGAGGCATATTTTATAAAGGTATGGAGCCGGATGAAAGCACAATTACTGGCAGGCAGCAGGGAGGTGATATTTTGGTTTCCTCAAACTCAAACAAAATCAGAAAAAAGCAATGATCTAGTTATTCCTATTTGGTTGACGCTGTTTGTTTTTCGGATGATGAGTTTTCAGCGATGAAGCATGATAGAAGATGACATGCCAGCAGCAGATAGCAAGTCCCACAACGCCATTACCCTCGTCCTCCTCCAGCTTGAAAGTCCCAAAACTCGCCCTCTCTATCTCTACTCTTCTTGGTTGAAGAGCCATTTTAAGATTCCATTAGAGATGCTCCGATGATAAATCTACTATCCAAACAACGCATCGACCTTCCCACAAAAATCTGGTTGACAAGGTGTAAATATGCTAAAATAGTGCACAATATAGCCCCAATGTTCTGGTACAAAAATATGTAGAGAGTCAAACTATTAGCTAGGAGTATTTGTTAATCATTCTACACTAACTACATCAACAACAATCAGATTACCACTTATACTCTGGCCTTTCTACCAGGAACATGCATAATGGGGGAAAAAAAAAACATTATCCTTTATTTTCACTGTCATGATCTGCTTCTCCCCGCCTGAAAATCAAACTGCACTTAAAAGGTAGTGCTGTTGATTCTCTAATCGTAAAGTCCGTCGTCTTGCCAAATATCAACTAAAAAATCTACCATCTCCTGCAAATTCCAAACATCAACTTCACATCAGTATCTACAAACAGATGTCTGTTATAGCCTTGTAGGACATTAAAAATAATATGCACCCTTGAAGGGATTCCTTTAAAGAAAGATACTAAGTCCTCATTCTGTCTCATTTTGTCAAGCTTCTACACACACACACACACACAATCCTTTAAAGAAAGATAACAAGTCCTCATTCTGTCAAGCTTCTACACACACACACACACACACACACACACACAGAGAGATTCTGTTTGTCCAAAATATAAGGGAAATGAATATACTAAGGATCTGGTGTATGGATACGTGTATTGGAGATCCTTACAGATAAGGGAATGGCCTCAGGAAAAGGCTCATTATTGCATAGCAAATCTTCATACGTTGTCGACCAGCTGCAGAAGAAATTTTCACAATATGTTATTGACATTATGACATATAACTCAATGAACTAAAACCAACATTGGAAAGAAAAACGTGACACCGGCAGAAAATTTAAAACAAATCACAAACTATACTATAGCAAGTTGCATACTTCCCAGAGCATGATGGGATATGTAATTTTTCTTGCTAGTGCTGTTAAAGTATTGACCACAAACACAATTAACAGATTGCAGTAATTATCTGAAAATCCATGACAAAATCATGCCACCTTATAATTGGATGGATGCTTAGCCAAAATAGTGTACCTGATAATTGGATCCTTTGGCATTCTTTTCGACTTTTGACTTTGATCTCCAATCCATTGTCTTCTGTTTTGCTGCCAAGCAATTTCAGCTACATAATTCATTCAGCCATGTTATACATCCTTAACACCAACGATACCATAAATTTTATACTAAAACTATATAAAACACCAGCATGGTAAAGAACACCATCCATAACACATCTTTTTTATGTCAAAGAAAGTATCACATGGCTCCGATGTTTTCATAAGGAACTTGTTGTCCAAGAACTTGAGAAACCAATCCCCCCATATTTACCTAATGACCAAAAATTATCAAGGCCAAAAATAAATAAAAAATACTGGGCCCCAAATTGTGAAACAGGACTGCAGTCAGTCGCGAATGTATAAATGTACAATTTCCATATTATCTTAATCTTTATCTTTCAACTTTTATTGATTAGATACTACTTGCCGCGTACTATTAATCTGTATCTTACTTGCTGTGGAAATGCCCAGAATTGCTATCAAGAGAGTTAATGAATACCTTCTTATGGCTAGAAAATTGGCATGCTCTAGGCCCTTTGTACAGAAGGTTTGGTGATGGGGTGGCTTTCAGTTTAAGGAGATCCCTTCATACTAAAGTGGCATGTATAATAAGGAAATGGAGTGGGTGTGGCCTAGAAGAAGGAACCAAATCACCACGGAAATCATTGCTTATACTCCAGTGGATTGTATTCCAAATGTTGCTAATGAAGATAGTCTCTTCCTCGATTGTCTTTCATTCAATGCATGGCCATTCAAGATAGGTTATGTACAAGGGACAGACTTGTGATTTGGTGGGTTACTCAATCTGCAGATTGTGCGCTATGCTCTATGGCTCAGGAATCCCAGAAGCATCTATTTTTTATTTTTTTTATTCTCAAGAAGTCTGGTCTGAGCTTCTGTTGAGGAATAGATGTGGTTCTTCCCATTTTCTATTGTCTGAGTTGATTCCCTGGGTCAATTTGCATGCTAGTGGGTTTTCTCTTGCAAGTACCATTCTCAAAATCTCTGTTTCAGCCACAGTGTATCGAATTGGGAGGAGAGAAATAGGAGGATTTTTCAACACTCTGCGATCAGGTTTCAAGGCGAATTTGGAAGAATTCTGGAGGATGTTAAAGCTTGCTTCTCTTCATGGAGGAAGTTCCCTTTCACAGATGATAACAACCGGATTTGAGAAAGATGGAATGTTTCTAAGGTTGTGTTGTCCTGAGTTGGTTTAGTTATATGGGCTATGGCTGAAATTTTGTGCTTTAGTTTGGTTCTGTCTTTTTAAGTGTAGGGCTGGGTTTTTGCTACCCTTTGTTTTTTCCTTTTGGTAATTGTAGGAATCTCAAGGTTATACCCTTGGTCCATCCTTTTTGGTTAGTGTTTCAAAATGAAATTTAACTTGCCAGGAAAAAAAAAAAAGAAGAGATAGTTGATGAAATTTCTTTATTCAAATTGTCTTCTAATGGCTTTCTATTATAGACTACACATCTGTTACTGCTGTAATAAGTCTCAATTTTCCATTGAACGACATCTTTGGTAAATGCAACTGCACTTATATCGCTGCCTTATTGTCATATATCTCTAAAGTTTCCATATGAAGAAACCCTTGCTAAATGCAACCGACTATCACCAAATCACCCTATGTTTGGTATTCTCATATCAGTTCTTTAATAAACCCTATAGCCGAAAGACATTTGACGGTTCCATCACAAACTTATCCAAGGTCAGTCTAACAAGAAAAGATTTCGGAATATAGTTGAAGAGAAAACTATAGCTTCAAGCCATCCATCTATAGCATCCATGACTTAACTAAACTAAGCCTTTTCCCGACTGCTTGGGAAAAACATTGAACCAGTCCACTCCATCGAATTTACATCACAAGATAACTAGTGTTTCTTTATCATCTCAAACCAAATTAATTTTAGCTTCCCTTTCCCCCAGCATTCCACTCAATTTGAATCTGTCAATCTTCTTAAGAATGCTTAATAGACTTAATCGTAAATCCCCGAACCATATTAATTTATTTTTGCTCGTACAACTATCTATCGAATTCGTTCATTCCTAACCCTTACTCTCTGAGTCTTACCCCGAACCATATTAATTTATTTTTGCTCGTACTATCTATCGAATTCGTTCATTCCTAACCCTTACTCTCTGAGTCTTACCACTCAGCCACTACATACTATGAACATATATCTTGCCAAAAATTTCTCCTTGATGGCTTTCAGTGGTGAACTGCCCCTTTTCAACACCTTAGGTTTTAGTCCCCTCAACTTTTTGTTGAACAGAAGCACTGGTAAATGGAGTGACTTTCACCAAACGGATCAATTGGATGATGGCAACATACAGTTAAATTCAAGAGAGAAAATGACTAGGAGAGAGAATAAGGCGTCTGGATTGACTTTAGACAAGAGTCGAGACTAGCCAACTCCTTTGTTCTCCTTTCATTTGATGTTTGTGAGAATCTGTATGAACATAACTGTGATTACAGAAATAGCACCACATGGCAATGAGTTATCATTCTCCAAAAAAAAAAAGACAACGAGTTATCAAATATCCATAATGGTAAAGCCCAGGAGATCCAAAACTTCCATTCGCTAAAACAAGAAGGATTGGTCTAGGACCCACAGTTGTAGCATAAGAACTATATTTCTCTTTTCACTGGGATTTTATGAGATATCAAAAATCACAAAAAACTTCCATCCACGGATCTCTAAGAAAAAGGCTTACCATGATTGACGAATACAGAGGAGGTTGCAATGTTAGTTGTGATCTTGTTTACATCATTGTCAGATGTGGAACCCTCCGAAGTTTTTCTACTGGAGAGGGAATTTCCAGTACTGCCTTCCATTGCTACAGAAATGAAAGAACATTCCCTTTCGCTACAACGTAGTACTCTTCAACAAATGTTTTTCAGCTGTCCCAAAGTTGTGTTAGAAGGAATGGCAACTTGGAATGCAGCTAGATCTTGAATGCAACAGCTGCTCTGCATACGGAGAGTGCCTGCAACGGAAAGGAAAAGTAACAGGAAAGAAAAATAGATAATAATATGAGATCTTTAAATATTTCAAGGGCACTAAAGGATTGTTATTTCTATATCAAGCCTACTTGGTAGAATACACAAACTAGTCGCGTTCGTACAATTAAAGGAAAGAAAAAGAGATAATAATATGAGCTCTTAACATATTTCAAGGGCAGTAAAGGAATGATATTTCTATATCAATCCTACTTGGTAGAATACACAAACTAGTTGCACTTGTACAATTATTCTTATTTCATTTCACAAATTACAGACGAACCATTAACACAACTACATAGTGAGATTATTAACCTCAATGTCCAATCACGTTTGGGATGCTTATATTTACCACCAAAAATGTTTGGGATGTTTATTAGTAAAAGAGTTCATGCATTTCAAAGTAGAACGGTAGTCCTTGTCAATCTGGTTCAATATCATAGAAAAATATCTTTGAGAACCACTTTTTGTTCCCCATTAACTAACCAAATAACCCCTTTTTGATTATTTACAAGATTAAATCCTATAACGCACATATGTAATCTACATACTACTAGGAAACTAATGTTCTTACTGTTGCATTGCTCCTTATAAGAACAACTTCTCAGGTTCCTGGCAAATATATATACTCCGTTGTCCCCTTAGTTATTGACCTATTGAGATTTATGGGGTGATTTATGTCGATTGATATACAGTGGGTTAAGCCTATTAGCGTCACATCCATACTAAAGAAACCTGCTTATAATGCCCAAACTTAATCCTGACTTTCAATTCTGCTGTCATTCTAAAAACGCAACGTAAGTTTTTTAAAGTGTCCAAATTATCTCTTTTCCCATTTTTGAATGCTAGTAGGAACATCAAAAGTAAAAGTTCGAGTCAATTACATTTATCAATGTTGCTTTCAGTTGACAAGCGCAGTACCTATTTAAAATAGAGAGGCCCAAGTTACATAAGTTATTTTGTATCAACACAAACTTGAACGAAAACATTCCTTTCATGAAGGCATCTCCAGCCTTTACAAATCTTGACTCAACCTAAATTTGTAGAACAAAAATCCCCAGATTCATCTCCACTCGTTTTATCAAACCCATATCCAATAGTTACACTAATTTTTTCAGTCAAATCAACTGTGAGCACCTTCTTTGAGCTTTTCCACAAATTTGCGAATTCTCAACTTCAAAGTTACCCTGAGCCATTAATGGAGCATTGGAGCTTAACTCAAATTTACGCTTAAGCTCAAACTTGAACTTACAGTAGTACTTACTGAAAGAACAAATTGTAGCAAAGGCCACTAGCTCAAGTGGCTCAGCTCAGTGAAGTTGTGGTTCAGCTCCGTGAAGTTGTTGAGTTCAAGGCGAAAGTTAGTTAGGAGGCTGTAACCAATCTTGTATTCTCTCAGTTTTGTCTAGTGGCTAGGCAAGTAGCCATAGTTTATAAATATCAGTCTTGTAAGTTGGTGAAAGGCAATCGAGAATGAAATGAGATTTGATCATGAATAATTTCTGTTGAGTCTTCTTCTTCTTCATTTTCTATCCTTTTGTAAATCTTCTATACAATTTGCCCTAAAAGTTTGAGTAAATGGATGAAAATTGCCTAACAAGACAAAAATAAAGAACACATTATTTCTCACCAATCCTTGGGTAAAACAAGTCATAAACCTCAATCACATTCCTCCAAGCTTCCATATAAATATAGACACTTATAGCATAAAAACATTACTATGTGAATAGGGATGCTTCAAATACCCAAATTCTGGGCTGTTGTGGATAGATATGCTAACGATAATTGGTCTACTTCCAATTAGTCCTCGAAGTTCGACACTTGTAAACCTAAGTTCACAATAGCTTATAAATCGAAATCCACGTATGAGATTAACTATAACTAGAGTATACACATCTTTTGCAACATTACCAGGAACAAAAACCCAGAACATAATCACATGGATGATTCGAAGCATATTTTGATTTTCCAACAAAAACCTCATATGCAGAAGATTCCAGCTAAAACCCAGAAAAACCCATAACTCTCTTTTCAGAAACAGTTACATTGGTCTCTATTAAGAATCAGAAGACTTCACGGCAATATAGAGAAGCAACAGACAGAGGGAACGTACCTTGTACAGGCCAAGAGGGTTTAGTGAGATCGAAAAAGAAGTGAATGAGAGACAGATATGGGGAGGGGGAGAAATGAAAAGTACATTTCGTATGTGTGTGTTTTTGATCGACGAAATTATAAAATGTCGTTTTCTGTGTGTGTTTCTTGGTAGTTGGCATCCTGTTTTAGTTTTACTGTGCTCTCTCTCTCTCTCTCTCTCTCTCTCTCTATTCTAATCATTCTTCCGTCGAGCTGACGTGGATGGGATTCGGCATTTGAGTGGATAAGTTTTGTAATTTGGTGTGATGACCATAATACCCTCCAACTACTCGAAGAGGGTGGAAACTGGGAATACCGGAATACTAATATGCAAGGGTTGCTTCGTCATTTAGAGGTCCATCTTTCTGGTCAATGCGTGGAAAACTGGGAATGATGAGGTCAATGGCAACAAGGTCCAGTGATTTTCTCATTTATAAGATAAATCAGAGGCTGGCTTGTATTACTATCATTTATCGATTAATTTCTCTAAATATCTCTGAGCAAATGGATTTATGAAGGGAAATAATTTTTACACACTCCTTTTATTAATTTGCATTCATTTTTTTGTCTTTATTCATGTGAAATTATTTCACATTTTCACATGAATAAAGACCAAAAAAAAAAAAAAAGGAGTGCATGATAATGAAAGGAGAGTGTGAAAATCATTTCCAATGAATTATTTTGCCTAATAATGAAATGGGTGATTCCATATGAATAAAGATTTTCTCTAGTCTAATAATTCACCTCACGACCATTTATTAATAATATCTTTAATCAATTCAAGACCCTATTTTTATTTTGGATCTTTCTATTATCGGTTCACTGGACGGACGGTAAAACACAAAACAATCATAATTCTATACACTTTAATGGGCGGACGGTAGATTAATCCTTTTATTTTATATGTATATTCACCCACCAATTGTCACCTAGTCCACCAAAGCTCACTGGATTTGCACCAAACATAATTCGTCCTCTTTCAGTTAAGGTCACAATTTCCCCTACCCAGTCAACCACATAATCTCTAATTCCCTCCCAAAAAAAAAAAAAAAAACCCCAATTCAATCTCGTTTAAAAACTACGTCACCATGCTCAAAATTTGTTCATAGAAATTGACAGCACAACGATTTTAAGGTTTATTTTGCCTAGTGGTTAGAATACTTGAATATATTCCACTTCAAAACATTTTGAAACACAAATTTCTATTTTACAACAGCTTCATTTGCTATTAGACTTTGCCTGTTGTTCTCAACTTCTTTTACTCCTATCATTCTTCATTCTCAGAGAGAGAGAGAGAGAGAGAGAGAGAGAGAGAGAGAGAGAGAGAGAGAGAGAGAGAGAGAGAGAGAGAGAGAGAGAGAGAGAGAGGGGGGTTCAAAGTCTGTGTTGTGCACCTAGTGCACAACACGCGTGTTGTGCGGCTTATTTGGGCCCACCTCGCGTCTCGTTTTTTGATCCGTATCATTTATTTTGCCCATCTTGTCGAGCATGTATTCCTTATAAAAATTCATACTAATCGGATATCGTTAACTATTTGATCGGTGACCATTGAGCTTATTGTATTGTAGAAAATAATCATGTACAATAGTTTCATTGAATGTTCTGTTTTCAAGAAAAATACAGTCTGAAAACATAATTAAAGATCTCTGATCAATATGAATTTTACGTGGACCACATAGTCTACGAGACGATCAAAATGAACGATTTGGATAAAAAAAGGGGACCCGAGATGGGCCCAAATGAGTCGTACAGCACACGTGTTGCGCACTAGGTACACAGCACAGACCCTTGACCCGTGTGTGTGTGTTTCAATAGGGCTTCCCCTTCCCACCCCAGCCGCGCCCCTCTTCCCCTTCTTCCCCACTTCTTTTGTCCCCCTAAATCTCTTCCTTCCTTCCCCCCTTTTCCAGTCCCCATACCTTCTGGATTCCCTCTTCTCTCCTCCTCTCTCCTACTTCTATGGTCGAGACTCTCTCCTTATGGAAGGAAAATTTCCCGATTTCCCCATCATTTTGGGGCTTTGGGAGGATTGGGTACTAGCTCTTGCACAACAATCCTGGTCAAATTGGTTCGAGCGGCGGTCCCTGAGCTCTCCAACAGTGCAATGAAGACACAGAGGTGCAGATTCGATAGGATCCTGCAATGGGCGTAAGACCATGATGGGTCCTTCAGCTACCCATATCCACGAGTGGAGTTTGGGTCTGACATTGATGCTGAACGGCTTTTCTATTTCTTTTCTTTCTGTGTTTTTTTTTTTGTTTTCTATTCCCTTTCGTTTTCATTTTAATATAATTGGGATGATCTTGTTTGTCAAAAAAAAAAAAAAAAAAAAATTGGAAACTAACGGCAAATAGAGTACATCAATTACTATTTTAAGGGAAAAATTAACCCCACCATGCCCCTATTGTCCATACTTCTCGATGCTTCTCTTTTGTGTCGCCCATTCTGAACCCAATAATTTAAACTGTTGATTTCGTTGAATATGCCGCAAACAAAGAAAAAGTATACTTGATTAGAGATGAAGATAGATGTGAACAAATCATATGTTCATTTATAAAATGTACAGTTGTGGATACTTGTCCGTTGCAGCACAGATTTCCACACAGGATGACTGATACGAAACTTGAAACCCATTACAACATGTCTATATTGTAGGTGTTCGTTGCGGCGCACTTTATCTTTTTAGAGTTGCCACTTGGTTTTAGGAATCAAGAAACCAAATAAAAATTCTATTCAGGAGTCAAGGGTACGATAAGAAAAAAGTGTCAGACATCTTTATTCACCCAACCAAAAGCTTGGCCTCTAGTTGTTTGATGTAGGGGTTTCAATTGATTTCACAAATAATTTATTTATTAACAAGACAGTGATTTATATGGACAAAATATAAAACATCAAAAGGGTTGCAGGGAAGGAATCATTTACTAAATAGAAACAAACTAAACATAAAACAGAACTTTTGGGTGTAGAGCGATCTAGCAGCCTCATGAAGTGATAGAACTTTAAAATCTGAACTTCATTGATATTATTCCATTGGTTTGTTGCAAAAAAAAGTAATAAACTGATGTTTTGGTTTATTCATTTTGTCTTTATTAAAAAAAAAATTACATTTGTTAGTTTTACATCAAGATTTCGTGGATTATTCATTTGTCTCGACGAGAGGGGAATCCAAATAGTATAAAATTATGTCAAAACTATTTTTTTTAATAAAGCCGAAAATAAAACAGTTTATCGGATTAATTTTGGCTTTATTAAAAAAAAAAATTTGGACCATAATTTTATACTTTTTGGATTTCCCTCGTTGAGACAATTTAATAATCCACAAAAATTTGACGCAAAACTAACAAATGTAATTTTTTTTAATAAAGACAAAACGAATAAACCAAAAAATTTAAACTTTTTTGCCATCACTCCCAACTAACGGCTAGACTTAACCCAACGCAGCCGCCACATACATTTATACGAACATTGAGCATTAACCAATAGGGTTAGAAAAATCAAGAGGAAATCGAATATGTTTAGTTGAGGGAATAAGTGTGTAACACCCGACTTTTAATTTATGTTTATGTGTTTGATTTTGTGCGTGTTTATCTAAATTGTGCGCGTTATTTGAGTTAATTGGAATTGTATAAAAAGTATGCGAAACAGAATGTTTTTATTGGTCAGAGTACCGTAATCTCATGAGGTGCCTAGCGTGGAATAATCTTTCCTTTGAAAGCTCATAAACTTCCACGTTGCTTTTCCTTTGCCTAGTCATACTCACACACTTAGCACAAACACACAACAGAGCGGTGGGTTTGGTCTGGTCTGGAACAGCACAGAGAGAGAGAAGGGAAGAAGAAGGGGAAATCAACGGGGTTTCTTATTTGTGCTTGATTGGAGCTCAAATCTAGGTAAATACACGTGCTAGAATTGAATTTTATGCCTTCAATGTTCCAATTTCATGTATTTATGTGAATTCTTGATGGGTTATGCTTCTAATTGAAGTTTTTAGGTTAGATTCACCACTGAGGTTGCTGAAACTGTGTAATTAAGTGCAGAAAACTGATAGATACCACTGAGGTTACGCAGCGTTGTAGCGGAAGAAGACTAGATATCGTTCTAGTAGACGAATGGGGACTAGATATCGTTCTAGTAGACGAATTGGTTAGATATCGTTCTAACAGACGAGCTCTTGAATCCACAAGAGAAGTGATAAACACCTTGCGCATAAGGAAAATAGAGAGAACTCTAGAAATATTAGAGATGATTGAATGAATCGTTTTGAAAGGTTACATCCCTATTTATAGGACTCAAAAGCTGATTAAAGAATAAGCAAATCCTAATTCGACTAGTACTCAAACTAACTAAAGAAGAAACAAATCCTAATTCAACTAGGACCAAGAATCCTAATAAAATTGAAAATCAAAATTAAACCGAATACGGAAATATAATAATTCTAACCTAAATGAAAATATTCCTAATCAAAATCTTATTCTAAAACAATAAAAATAAAAATAAAGGAATTTCCCAATATTGTCCTGCATCATTTGTAGTTGCTGAGATGCCTTTTTAAGGCTGAAAATGCTGTTGTAACAGGTATTTAGATGCAAGAAACTGTTCTTAGCTGCTGGATATGCATTTTGAAGTGCTGAAACTGCCCTAATGGGTGCTGAAACTGACCTGTTAAGGGCTAAAACTTGTTGGAAATAAAGTTTAGTTGCTGAAAGTGTTTCTTTTATGTTGTAAATGACCTCTGTAGCTACTGTAAATACCTGCTTAGCGCTAATACATGATGGAATTTACATCTTTTTGCTGGAAATAGACTCTTAAGTGTTAAGAACTGAGTTTCAGGTGTAGGGGGATGGCTTTGAATGCTGTAGGAATATTTGTTGATACTTGTTAGTTTTTAAATCGGATGCTATTGCCGATGGAATTGGCTTAATTGCTCGTTTTTAAAAGTATACCGCATAAGTACTTATATATGTGGTTTCAAGCACTTGTGAATTGATAGCCAAAAGCTAATATGGACACCTATTTCAGGTGCGGATACGGGCCCATCAGAGGTGCCGAAAGCATAGTTGTACACTCCTTTCCGAGAATCACTGTGAGTGTTGATTCATAGATGGGATTTCTTTTGGAATAACTTGTGATATTGAATTGTGGCATAAGTGCCGGTAGGTGGCGGACACGCCGATAAAGTGGCCTTGGGCCGATGGCATAAGTGCCAATATATGTGGCTTAGAGCTGATCTTTTAGATTTGATCTTGACTAATCAATTTTAGTGATTATATGTGTGGGTTAGTGCTCTACCCTTATGAATTGCATCTATGTTTCACACACTCCTGGAATCCGATCCAGGTTCCAGTTTTGCAGGTGTAGAGTCGGTGTCCACTGCTGGTTTTGTTGTGCAGTTGTACCTCGCTCGAATGACGGGTCGGGACATGGTTTTTGTGTTGTTAATAGCAGTGTCGTTGGCCATGGAGTCTACTTTCAGGCCTGTAGTAAAATTGTATAAACTTGTTTTTTTAACCTACATCAGACTTCTGTTGTACATTGTAGGACGATCTCTTGGGTTTTGTATAAGAAGAACTGTTTTATCTTTTAATTTACGATTGTGTTGAGCTGTGGATTGGTCTGGATAAGCGTTGTCCGGGACGGGGCGTGACAAAGTGAACATGCCATGCATCTTGATTCCTCAATTGCTAAGTATGTAGGAGTAACTTGTTGCTTGAAACCGGGATGGAGGATGGAGGATTATGCTGTCCCCATGGGATGGATGGCGGAGCCTATCAACCTGCATGAACTCGTAAAATTTTTTGAAGATTAATCAGCGGTTTGAATCATCTTCGTAGAATCTGAAGTGGGCCCAAAAGAATCACTAAATCAAATGAGCGTTAAACGGAACTTTACTAACATACATAGGAACCCCTTTAAAACCCCCTAAAACGAAGTAGTTTTGGGGTTTGACAAGCCTTAGAATCCATTGGGACATCAGTCCCTAGGGCTGTAAACAAGACGAGCTTTAGAATGTTCAGGTTTGTTCAGTAAGTGTTTTTTTTTTTGAACCATAAAACATATATATTATCAAGAAGTTTCCTATGAGGGCTCCCTCACAAAAAAAAGTGCGGAAAAATAGTTGTGGGCCGTTGGATGGCGTGAAGGTCCAACGACCCACAAATATTTTTTCGCACTTTTTTTTTTGTGAGGGAGCCCTCATAGGAAACTTCTTAATTATATATCACTCCTGATCTCGTTCGATCGACTCTATTTGGTTTGAAAAACAAAAAAACGAGATGAGTTAGGGTTTTCGTACGATTTCGTACGGAGAACAGAAAGAGGGGGGACGGAGGAAGAGAAACTGACCTTGGTTCGATCGATGGAGGGATCTTCTTGCTTCGATCGTGATCGATTTGTTCACCTAGGGTTGGTTCGAACTTGTTCGTCGCATGTCGCCTCTCTCTCTTTCTCTCTCTATCTGTGTTTTGAAAAGAACATGAAATGAGGATTTGGGTGACCCAAGAGTGTTGTTAATATGACCCGATTCTATTTTTACCTGGATATGACCCGCGAGTTAGCCTTTTTTTCCCCAGCCGTTGGATCACATCCAACAGCCACGATTGAAGTCTCGGATTTTGCTCATTTTCCAGGATCTTGGACCAGATCAGGAGTGTGTATATATATATATATCATAATCAAATTAGGTCATTACAAAGGCGACTTTGAGCAAGATTGTGAGCATTTCTCACCTCTTGACGAGTGGCCTTGGTTACACAAATTTGACGAGTCGAGTTGGCCTATGTTTTAGTCGAACTCAAAATTGTTCACGAGCCTTAACGAGTCAAAAATATTATGGCCTTGTTCGTTTAATAGTTTAGTTTATTTAGCTTTAGAGATATGGGTAACGAGTGGAGAGAGATAGAGAGAAATGAGAGTAATGATTACAAAACAAAATTAAAACTAAACTAAACCATGAAACGAACAAGGGCATGTTTATGCTATCATACAAGTCTAGAACTTCGTATAAAAATTTTATTTTGGCATAAATAAGCTTACACATGTTTAAAATTATAAAAACATAAAATTCCAGTTTATAGTACTTTTAAAAGTTTATTTATGTATAAATTATAAAATTGGATTTTGTTAATGTGTGCCCTCAAGGCACATGATAATGTTCATTAAATAAGTCTAATTAAATCTACTTTTGCTAAAAATAGTAAAAGTACTTTACAATAACTCCTTTGTTTGCATGGGAAATCTAAGTTTGAAATACAAGTCATAAATTACTTTTACTATTTTTAACAAAAGTTGTTTTAATTAGGTACATTTAATGGACATTATCATGTGCCTTAGGGGCACACATTAACAAAACCCTATAAAATTTTCATAATATGCATGTAAAAGTTTATACATATAAAATTTTCAAGGTTATGTATGAGATTTTTATGAGTTATACATATATATTTCAGGTTTGCGAGTTTAGTCGAGTCGAATAATGTCACATCAGGTTGGACTCATTTATTAAACGAGCTTAAAATTGAGAGTCAGGTTCAATTTAATTTGTTTAGTATCGAAATCGAATTCGAAAGAACATTTATCAAATCGAGCCTCAAACAGTTTAGGAAGGACTCAGGGGTGTTCCGCTAATGGTGTTTTTAAAATAAATTGGTTTTTTATGATTTTTTGTGTGATGTATTGTGAGAGTACGACATGTTTTGATTTTTGAAAAAAACTATTTTTTTTGTTAGTGGAACACCCCCTTAATTTATTTACAACCTGCCAGTCCCCCCATTCCGAGTAAGAGCGGGTCCAACTTAGAGCCTGTTTGGGCGTTGTGTTTTCTCCTTGTCACATTCTCATTATCAACTTCTCCATGTTTGGGCGCCCAAACTAAAAACAAGTTCTCAAAAACATATTCTCAGTTTTTCACTTTCTAAGCCAAAAGTTAGAATTTGGTTATTACCTCCTTTTCCACTTCTAGTTCTCCTTTTCACTTTCTCTTCAATTTCCTCTTCCATTCTTACCCCTCTTCCTCCCTTTTCCACCACACACATAGAACGAGAGAGAGAGAGAGAGAGAGAGAGAGAGAGAGAGAGAGAGAGAGAGAGAGAGAGAAAAGGAAAGGCAAGACCCCTGCCATTGGGGTTTGGGTTAGGATTTTCAGATTTAGAGGTGGAGTGGGTAGATTAGAGCTTGAAATGAAGTTTTTTAAGTGTGATTCGGATTTAGATTGGAGATTCAAATGTTTTGCAGTTTGATTGAGAGAGATATGGAAAGGTTTGGGTTTTGTGAACTGTGGCTAAAGATGGGCATGGGGAGGGTAGGGGGTGGATACCACTACCTCCATCCCCGATCCCCAAACCTATATCATTCCCCATCCCCACCAGAAATTTTATTTTAACCTCCATCCCCGCCCCGATGCGGGGAACGGGGATTCCGACGGGGAATTGGGGATCCAAAAATCCATGCACTTGTCATATGTATGAAAGAGGTACATATTTTTTTAACCGAAACAGATGATGATCTTGTTGCTCAAATGCATATAATCAGGATGCAACTCATAGTTTCAAGGACACAACTCATAGTTTCAACAAACATCAAATAAAAATCATAAATTAATTTAAGCAAGTCTCCAACGGGGGCGGTTGTGAAGTGTGAAGCGTGGTGGTAACCCTAACTTTAAGTTATAAACATATTATCTGGGAAAAGAAAATTTAATAAAGTTATAATATAAATATATATTATACCTATACATATATATTAATATATATGAGTGAATGGGGATGCGGGGACGGGCAGGGAACGGGGACGGGCGGGGATCGGGGAGGGGATCAGGTAGGGGACTGACAATACCATCCCTTACCCGATCCCTGAATTTTTTTTAAAATAATCCCCATCCCCTACCCGATTCCCGAAAAATCCCCTACCCATTCGGGGATGGGACGGGTTGGATTGGGGCGGGTCGGCCGAGATGACCATCCCTAACTGTGGCAGAGAATTAGGGATGGCAATTTCCACCGATCCGTTCGAATCCGATCCGCTCCCCGATCCGAATGGATCGGCGTTTTGGAGATCTGTTTGGAGACTGGGTAGGATTTGGGGATTTTTTTAAAAAAATTTCGGGGATCGGATCGGAGGCGAGTAGAGATGTATCCCCGCTCCGAATCCGATCCGATCCGTCCCCGAATCCCCGATTTTATATATTATATTATATTATACATGTATTTAGGGTTTTGAGTGTGTACACACTACACACAATACCTCCTCAGTCCCTCTCGATCTCTCACTCTCTCTCTCGATCTCAATCTCTCACCAGGTTCTCTCTCTCGATCTTTCATCTCCCTCTCTCTCTCGATCTCTCATCTCCCTCAACCAAACTCCACCTCTTTCGGTCTCTTCTCGTCCATCGGTGAGAGAGTGGGTATCTGGAGAGCAACCCAGTAGGAGAAACAAACAGCTTGATGGGTATTGGTATCAAGGATTCAAGGCCACGATGAAACAGAGAGACTTCACTGAGCTCTGCCGTCAGTTCTACCATCTCGGATGGGTATCAAGGATTCAAGGCCACAATGAATCGATTCCTAGATCCAATCAGCTCATCATCATGTCCCCGTCTAGTACCCCCACTATTTCTTCTTGCATATGCTTGTGTGTTTGTGTAATTAACTAATCACGTGTTTTGATTTTGGAACCTGATTATATATTTGTATTCTTGTTAATTTTTTTGTATCTGGGTTTGGTTCTTCTTCTCAATCTCTGTTTCAATGAACCCTAATCCCCGAATCCCCGTTTGGATCTCCGTTCTCCATTTGGGGCGGGGATGGAGGGAAGAAAATGATCCCCATTGGGGATCGGATCGGGGACGGGGACGGGGGAGGGATTTGGAGATCGGGGGCGGGGATAGTAGTCTCCGGCCCCGCTCCGTCCCCATTGCCAACCCTACAGAGAATAAGGAAGAAGATGGGTTTCGGCCCTTGGTTATGAATGGTGAGAGAGAGAGAGAGAGAGAGAGAGAGAGAGAGAGAGAGAGAGAGAGAGAGAGAGAGAGAGAGAGCAGATTTGTACCACTTCTTTTCTTCTTCTTCTTTTTCTTTTCTTTTTCTTTTTTTTTTTTTTTTTTTTTTTACTGAAAATTTGTTAAATCACGGTGAGGAGAGGGAGATAGGATTTGTATTTTCTTTTTTTTTTTTCCCGAAAAATTGTTAAATCTCAAATGGATAGGTTGTCCATCTATATTTTTCAACCAAAAAAAGAAAAGAAGTAATACTCCTACCTTTTTAATTGCTAAAACTATTTCCCAATATAATTTTGAAAAAATTGATAAAAATGATATTCACACACATTTTTAAAATCATAATAAAGAAACATGGGCAAAATGGTATTCATAATTCATTTTCATCATTATTCTCTTAAACACTACTTCTGTTGCAAAATACATTCTACATATTTTTCTCAAACACTCATACCAGATTCAAAATACATTCTGACAATAATAAAATAAATCAAAAAATTAAAAATAAAAAACCGAAAATGAAACTCCAAAAGCACTCCCTTAGCTTATGGAAGGAACCGGGGGAGGTGCTGCGCAGCGTGCCGTGCGGCTCATTTCGGCGCCGTGTCGGCACCGTTTTGACGATCGGAGACGTCGACCGTGTAGAGCTTGTCGAGTACTACAAATGTACCAAAAATCAAATTGATTGTATATCGTTAAGTGCCTCATTGGAACACAAATAAGTTGAAAAAAATTGGAACACACATGTCTTGAAACATTGGATGAAAACCATTGAAACAATTTTTTTCAACATATTTGTGTTCCGATGAGGTACTTAACGATATCCGATTGAGTTGATTTTTGGTACACTTGTAGTACTCGACAAGCTCTACGCGGTGGACATTTCTGATCGTCGAAACGGTACCAGCGCGACCCCGAAATGTGCTCGCACAGCACCCCCTGTTTTCCTTATGGAAGGCCCCCTGTCGCTTCATTCTCCGTCCCCCAAACGATCCATTAACCGGGAAACCAAGCGTACAGATGCGCATTAGTGCAGTAAGCACCGTCTAAGGATTTCGCGATTCGATAAGAATTACAGTAGTATCTAGGGTTTCATTTCGGTACCTAAAAAGCTCAAACTCATTCCAACTTCTGAGACACTCACTACAACCGCAGACACAATCTCTCACTGTAAGCATTTGATCCTCTCTCTATCCTCACGCTCACAAGAGTGCATGCTGATTATATATATATTTCCTCGATTGTTCTTGCTAGGGTTTTGAGTTGTTTGCTGCCATTGTTGTCAATTCTCGATCTCTAGGACAATTACATACATATACAACAGTACATTGTGAGATGATAGGGTTTTGATTCGTTTACGTCTTCGTGACAAGTCATTTTGGATTATTAATTTTTTTTTCCCCGGGTACAGGATTGAGAGAGAAGAAGAGATGGCAGGGAAGGAACTAGAGAATCGTATATTTGTGGGAGGCTTGGGTTGGGACATCTCCGAGCGTCAGCTTGAAGATGCATTTGATCGATTCGGCAAAATTATCGACTCTCAGGTTCGGTCTTTTTAGTATTACCTTGCTTCCTGTATACCACTCTCTATTTGGTTGTTTATGAAAAGTGGGGAACAACGTTGAAGTGTGATTTTGGTAATTCACTATGTAAAATGATGTTACTGGTTTTGGAGAAAGTGAGAAATTTGTTCCAACTTACAAGTATGGATTAGTATTAGGTTCACTTATTATTGGAGCTCAGGCTATTGAAATTACATGGGCCGGCCTCGTCTTTCTTACACGCACTCAGCATGAAAATTGTACAATGGGAAATAGAATATGGGTTATAACTTATAACACTTTAAGTGGTCACAGTGCCTTGTGTCATTTGGGACGCCTAAACTCTAAGGTGCTAAGGTCTCCATGTCAGAAAGGCTGTTTAAGATGCTCAGGTCTCATGGGGGCCTAGGCACAACATGAGTGGCGGGCTTTAGTGAAGTAAGAGTATAGGTGAAATTTCTGCTTTTTGAATCTTCGTTAATTGAATCTACTGCTCCAGGCTGTCAGATATTGAAATAAGTGGGAAAAAAATACAATGTTGCAGCTCAGGGAAGGTCAAATCATGGATATGTATTTCCTGAATTGAGGATTGTGTGGGGAATCACGAGTATCAACATTCCTAAACAGAAAGATAGGTTGGGTGCTGGGTTATAAATCGGGGTGTCTGTCGTTGTAACGGTTTTGGTTGTGAGTTACGGATATCGGGGGAGTATTGGTCAATTATGTAAAGGAAATCACACACCGCACTCATGAATTTTTTTCAAGCACTAGGAAATGCTAAAAGAATCATTGGTAGACATGGAGATTTTTAACCAATATTTGAGATATAGTTTTGTAAGTAGGATTGAATCAAAATATAGCGTTTTAAGGCAATAAATGTTGATATTTTCATAGGGGACTTGCTTTTCGTTGACCACCAACCCAGATCCAAAACCCTCAATCAAATCCCAAATCAACCCCTAATCCACCAAAAAACCCAACCCATACATGCAAAATGGAACAAAACCCAAATGGAAGAGAGACAACATACTGAGATTTCTTGCCCAAATCGAAGTCAATCAAAGAATTTGTTGAAATCAAAGCTATTCCTCCCCAATATGACAGAAATTGCACACTTAAAGCCTTCGGATGACGCCATTATTGTAAATCGGAGGTCTTTTGGTGAGGGTTATAACGAAATTGAAGTTTTTTCTCTGTTTCTTTTTTGAGCCAGTTCAAAATAATGGGGGTTTGTTTCTGATTCTGGCACGTGAAAGACAGAAGAATCTCACTAAGATACATAGGATGCACCGTAAGATAACATCGAGGTCTGAAAGAGGAACAAAAAAGGGACACAAGATGTTCTCAGTGCTCTGTCTGCGTAAAGGTAACCTAACGGGGTGTAATGGCCGTTAAGGACCGATACGCTCCGTGTCGTCCGATACGCACGTGAATTCCCGTAACATTTACGTTATGCAACGGTTGTTTTTTAAACCACAAAATACACAAAAGAATATAAGGGGAGAGGGATTTGTGTGGTTGATCCGTTGATGTAGAAAGACAGAAGGAAAAAATAAGTTGGGGAATTAATTGGAGTATAAAAATGGCATAGGGTTAAAAAGAAGAGGAAAAAAGGTCTGGTGTTGTAGGAGGGCATGTGACAAAGGGAGTTTAGGAAGGTCTAGGAGAGGAGACGGAGAGGCGGTCTGGTCGAGAGAAAGTTAAGAATGAATAATAGAGAGTCAGGTGTAGAAAAGATGAAAAAGGACGGGAAGAGTTTGACAACTGATTTGTTGGGGCTTGGTCCCTCCCAAAGAAATTGATGAAATGTAATGCACCAAACGGAATAGTATTGTCATGTTTGTTATGTGTTATGGCTCTCACACCATCTATATATGTCGCAATATGCAAAAATTGGATAGAAGAGTAAATATCCTGGCAAACGACACAAAGGTGGCTCAATGTTCCAAATTTTTAATATGTGGTCAGGTGCAAACTGAGCTGCAAGACACATTATGTCATAGGATGCCAATTCTTCATATCCAACATCTTTGGACAACAAGATTGCCGCCCACCCATTGAAGACACCATTAGACCATACAAACTCCGACATCTAATCGGATCAAATTTGATAACTTTGTGGCCATTGAACAGTAGAGAAGGTGATGATTGTGTCTTCACCTACCTGCTTAAACATGCTATACAGTCCTCAACATCACCTTACATCCTTTTGTAAGGTAATCCATTATAGTTGTCAAAATAGCTTGTCCAGGCCAAGAACACTACCTTAGGCGGGGCTCTAGTCACCAAATGCCTCTCTACAAGGGGCTGCCTCCTTTATTTCACATACCCTATTAGGTGCGAAGTGGAATCACTCCTTTCTTAGAAGTACCCCAAAGCATAATGACCTTCCGATTCATCTGTCTAGGATGAACTATGCTAGACAAAGCCCTCCAAAAAGTTCATTTCAACATTAAGCCACTCTTCGCTCTAAAGGGACTCATCAGTCACCACCCGTTCGGTTTCAAATTTGCTAAATTTATTGTGCTCGAGCATTAGTTCAAATTGAGAGTCCCTTCTATAGTAGGAGAAGGAAATCAATTTTTATGAATAAATGGTTATTTTCGTCTGTTATTTTTTGTTTTGTACATTTTACTACTTCACTTTCAATGCTTTGGGCTTCCATACTAATTGGGAAGATTCTTTTCAGCATTGTTAAGTCGTTCGCTGTTTCATGTCCTTTTTTTTTTTCCATGTCCACCTATTAACTTTCATTTTTGTTTGCTATTTTTCTGTGATGGTGGTTGTGACCCTTAAGATGTCTTTAGATGGAATTTGTGAGGAAGTTGTCATGCAGTTGGATTGCATCGGATTGATGAAGCTCTGTATCATCTATGTGCTTAGATTTTCTCGGTTGTTTTGAGTATCTCAGCCCTAAAGTACTAATGTAAAGTGGTGTCTCTGAATGCGGAATGTGTAGCATGATTTTCTTGGAGGCAGCAAGTGAAAATCCAGGTTGTTCTTATCTGCTGTTTGTTTCAAAGGACCCGTAAGAGATAAGAAGAACTGTTAGTTTGATATCCGGCGGTGATTCATGATCATGAATTTTAGATGGGGTTGGTCCTGGGAATGGTTAAATCACCACCAAGTTGCATGATGTGGTATCTTTGATCAGCTTTTTGTCCCCTTTTAGGGTGAAACCCCATTGTTTTAATATGGATCCCATGTTAAGGAATGGAAAAGTTCATATCATCCATGGACCGTAATGACCTGGATGTTCCATCATTAATCATTAGAAGTAATTTTTTTCTGCGTTTGAGGCGACAATTTGCTAGGCAGACATGATGGTGTAGCCCTCTGTGGTTTCTGTGAAGAATTCTTGACTGTTTTTGATTGGCTGTGCATGGATGTGGATCGATGGTGATCAACCATGATGTGCCTTCCTTTTCCCACAGAATTGAGAAGGTTTGTAAAGTGCCATACTGGTGTCCTGTCTCCTGTGCTACATGTGTATAGGTTCTTCAAGGCTACTACAGCACTTCGCTTCGTAGATTAACCAGTATACTCTGTTAAATACAGAGAATCTGTTTGCATCTTTTCTTTTCCATTGGTACAAAATGAAGTTAAGAAATAGTTAAATCACATTTTGGTTTCGGATTGCACGAGGAATGTTCGTATTGGTCCATGATTTGGAGAAAGCTCAGCTGATATTGCATGAAGGTGCAAGTTTTCTAGAGGAAGGGGTCTTGTATTATTTGGACGCAGGAAATTAAGCTCTTGCAGCAAGTTTCTGCATTAGTGTCGTATTCGTTTCTGAGGTTTTTGATTCCCATGCTTGCGATGGATATTTTAGTTTGGAACCGATAATTTGTTCAGACACCTCAGGCTGGCAGAAAAAAGATTACGCTGCATGACCGTCCCTTGAAAATGTGATGCTATATGTTGTTGCTCCTTTTAGAACCATTTTGGTACAAATTTATGGGCTCCTTGCTTTTGTTTAGTAGGACGCTAGTTGAAGTAATTTTTACAAATCTCGTAGATGCTTCGGTTCCATCAAAGCAGTGTGGTGACCATTTCATTGCACGTGTTTGTAACTGGGAACAATGAGGCTGCATAAACATCTGTACTTCCTTCCAAGGAGTCTTAAAGGCTGCTATAAGATATTGAAGCTAGGGCTGGAACGTCATCAAACATTAACCGTCACCTGAGTTCATTTTTCGTACGAGACAGAATTTAGTAATCAGCTACTCTTTAGTTTAGTGTGCTTTCGTAGGTTTTGAAAGTGGTGCTGGCTTTGGTTGGTTTGAGAATCGAAGTATGCTGTTGAAAAGATTTTGCTTTCCTGCTTCTAGAAATCTCTCTTTAGTCTTGAGTCTGATGCTTCTGTGTGAACCGGATGTAATATTTGCAGTCACTCTTTTTCTATCTTTTGAGCGTGTCATCCTGGAGATACTAAATGGTTACGATCATCTGATGTTGTTCTTACTGTTTGTCAGTGCTTTGTTTGTGTGTTAGCATTGAGTTCAGAAAATGAACAGTTTTGCTTCTGCTTTCATAATGTACTCATTAGTGGATTCAGATTTGTTCTGTCGAGCTGCTTAAATGTACAAGTCATTTTTGGAAGCAGTCTTGTTTATCTATGTTCTGCATATTCAAGGGACCACACAGACGAAGTTTGTTCACTAGTACATTCTAGCTGATACTGTGATCTCTTTGCCCATTGTTGCCACACGGGAGCAGCAGAACTATCACAATGACTATAGTTGTCGCAGCGGATATTTGTGAGGATAGAATGACACATATGCACGCCATAATTGTTAGACCGGATCCTTAAAAGTTTGGTATATGCAAGTAAAGCTTTTCGCATGGAAATGACTTCTGTCCAGTGGTCACGATGTTATTTTCCTTCCATTGTATGTATAGTTGCTCATCTGTAGGACTATCGTACATCCAAAAAGTAATAGTATGTGTTACGAACAGTCTGTAAAGGAGGTTAAAAAGCTTGTTGGCGAGGACAGGAGGTAATTAATTAGAGTATGTCAGCTGCGTAGTGATCATGTGGCATAATGTATTTTGAGAGAGATTAGAGGTATCTGTGACTTGTTGCATCTGGCTTTTCTGAGACCAGTATTGGATTCTGTGGAAATTGAGGCCAGAGGTAAGTCTGTCAAATGATTGATATCTGCAGTTCTGTGGATTTTATTTGGTTTTGGGTAATAATTCTTATCTTATCAAATTTGCCAGCTTTAAAATGCAGTATAATTTTCAGCTTGTTTATTTGAGCACGGATCTTGATTTTGCATCCCCTTGGGGTGTTGTAAACATATAGAACTGAATATATCTACTCTTGCACTTCCACTTCCTTCAGGGTGATCAATTTCTCTTTCCAAACAATTTCAAAAAACATGAGGAATTGTTCTTTATTTGATAGATGTTGCTGATTCTGTTTTCATTCTTGGTCTCTATGTTCTTTGCTCTGTCTAGGTTATAGCAAGTCCAGTATCTTTAGATGCCCATCTTTTTGTGGATGTTTTGAGGGCCTGGCATACACATTTTGTTTGGAAAGAGTTAGTCATTAAAAATAAAGTTCACGAGTGGTAATTTTAGCTTGTCCCAGAACACTGTACCATCAAAGGTTATGGTTTGAATTTTTTTTGTGCTCAATGATCTTTTAAGATGCGGAGGTGGTTTCCTGAAATTGGACCTGAGTTAGAACATGACTGGACCACATAGGCCTTAGGTAAATCCGCCAGCTCAGAAGGAATCACAGGGACAGTTTGTACTTTGGTGTAGTGCTGTGGTGTTGTACTCCAAAAATGTTCAGAACACCAATATACTTAAATTGTTATTGTTTGGGGCAAAATATTTGGGTGCCCATAACCTTGAATACGATGAAAGGAAGAATCTATTGGATTCCCATGGTCTAACTTGTGTGATATTGCTCCTGCCTTCCTCAATGTGGATTGCAGGCTATGGAACATATTGAATGTGAAAAGTAAGTTGTGGTAAATATGAAGAAAAGATGCTCCAAGTTAAAGTACAGGTCACTGATAGATGTAGAGTTGTATGCAGGAGATAGTGAAGATATGTATATAACTTGATTGTGGGTGATAGTCGGCTTATTTTTTGGCTACGAGTCATTGATATTAAATGAAAATGTGGAAGGCGAGTGGTGTCCATGAGCTAGATATGCTGCTAAGTCCTTTCTGTTCTTTGCCCAATATCTGAATTCAGCTTATGACTTGAGATTGTTTTGCTCAAAACAGTTTTCGGCTGCCCTGGATGTGGGTTCTGGAGTGCAAGTCTATGCAATTATTTCAATTTTGTTATTTTGTCTGTTCAGAAAGCCATTCATGAATACTAGAATGCAAGTGATAAGTTGTTAAATGGTATGAGAAACTTGATTACATGGACTTCATTAATTGATGGGTTTTAAGGCACCCTTTATTACATGGTCTTGTGGTCAGTGCATTTGAACTTGCATATTACTTTTCCAGCAATAAGGGTGTGAAGTTGGATTGTTTTTGGAACTGTAATTGCCTTTCACGCGCACATAGATGATTACTTGTTCGTATATGTACACTGTACTTGTGAAAAATACAAATTGCTTTGAAGCTGAAGATGCCCTATTGCTTGATTTTCGGGCCCTTGATTCAGTTTTTCCTGGCTTGGATGCACTGGATGTATTATTATTTTCTTTCGTATCCTCGTTTTTTAAGGCCTCCAGCTATATTTAAGAATTTATGCTGTGGGTTTCAAGCTGGATTTGTTGTCAACTGATATTGTTCATCTACATCCATTATTCTATTTCACGTAAAACTTTTGTTCCTAAGAACAGCCTGACATTCTCCAATTCGGACTGAAAGTGAATTAAGGCATGTGGTTTGGCATTTTGACATTTGTTGCTCATTGATTAAATAGAAGTTCTGTCAATGTTTCAGTCATTTTAATATCGAATTTATCTTCACTTTGATTTGTTTGCATTCGTGGTATCCCTAAGGGGATCAGTTTCTCAATTGTATTGTTCATGTAGATTATGGTGGAAAGAGATACAGGCCGCCCTCGCGGATTTGGGTTTCTGACATTTGCAGACCGCCGGGGAATGGAAGGTGCAATTAAGGAAATGCATGGTAGGGAGTTTGGTGATCGTGTTATATCAGTGAACAGGGCTCAACCCAGAATGGGCGGTGATGATCCAGGCCATGGTTACAGTGAAGGTTACCCATCGGGTGGCAGGGGCAGCCATGGGGGTGGAGATAGGTCTGTAGCCCAGGATGGTTGCTTCAAGTGTGGCCGCCCCGGTCATTTGGCCCGTGACTGTCCTTCAGCAGGTGGTGCTGGCCGAGGTGGTGGATTCTCTTCTCGTTCTAGATTTGGTGGGCCAGGTGGCCATGAGGATCGCTTTGGTGGGGATCGTGATCGATACATCAACGATAGGTACGATGGAGGGCGTTATGGGGATATGGATCGTTATGATGGCAGAGACAAGTATGCTAGCCGCGATCGCTATGCTAATGACAGGTATTCCTAGATAAAACTAATTTTGTCAGTGATAGTGGTGGAATGGTTGGCCTTTGAATCTAAACTGTATTCTTATAACTGGTATAACCGTCCAATTGCTGTTTCCTAGCGTTCTCAGAAGTTTTGATCATTTATTTTCAAAGTTGCCAGTGAACATTTGATATGAAACAGCAGATTGATATTCTGTCTGTCTTTGGTAGTTCATTTTTCCGGGTTTGATTGTTCCATAAAGGATGTCCACATTGAAATCTCACCGCTAAATTTGTTTAGATTCTTTAAACTAGGCTAGCAATTATGGGCGGAAGAATAGTTGGTTTTCGGTGTTGAAAAGTTTTAAAGTAAATTCAAAGACAGTTTTAGGGTTAATGGTCCCATCGTACTTCAAGGCTGTTTATGAATCATTTTATGAGTTGAAAGGAAATGGCAGGAAACTAGCGAAATAAAGCTGGCGGGAAACTATCGAAATAAACCTTCTACACTTTATTATCTTGTAATTTTGCCCCCTCATTTTGGCTCCATAAATTCCTTTCACGAATTTATTATCCAAAAATGGCCTAAATGGACAAGTCCCTTGTTGCTGTTGTATAAAATGCAGGTATCCTCTCAGTGGTGATCGCTTTGTGGGCGATAGGTATGGGGGTGTGGACCGTTACCCTCAAAATGGGCATGGCAAAGGCGCAGCCTATGATAGAAATGGAGGACCAAGGGGAAGGAGTGACCGGTATGGAGATGGTGGGGAACCATCGCGTCGCGAGGGTAGATCCTACAGAGACAGGGCAGGCCCCTACGACCGCCCTAGGAGGGGCAGAGGGCGCCCATCTTCTTTTGATCGGTACTGAAAGCTTCCAGATTTGCTATAAACTTTTTTTTTTTATAAATATCTTCTACCAGGTACTTGACTTTTTGTTTAGGATGCTGCCTTTCTTTGGATGAGATAATTTGTAGGTCACATAGTTTTTTAGCTTAAGTTTGATGTCTTCGGTATTTTACACCAAAATTATTGCCTGTCAATTTAGTTATTGTCTTCAGCTTTTTTTTGATCAGAAGTTAAGTCTTTAGCTGCTTCTGCCTTTCTCATGGATGAGACAATTTGTAGGCCATATGGTGTTTTAGCTTTACGTGAAATTGCTCTGTGAACCCTTTCCTCATTGCTATGGTGAAAATTTTGTGCTTATAGTCAAGTTTAATACAGTACTCCATCTTTTAGGTCTTTTTCACCAAAACTATTGCCTGTCAAATTAGTTATATACTATGGAGCAGTAGTAATCGTTTTTTGTCGTTTGTTTTGTTTTCTCATAAAAAAGCAGTTAGTACCAATTTCTGTACATTAATACAGATTGCCACAACTTCTTTAGATTATGTACCATCTCATGACGCGTTTAATTTTTAGTTTTGAGTCGATTATAATGAGGATCAATTAAGATGATCATTAGCCGAGCTCCAGTAATTTCTTTTTGCTAGGTTTCTCTTCCCAGAAGTTCACAAAACGAGGGAGCCTCCAATGTGTTTTCGAAATGAGCTAAGACAGCTTAAGCCGGTTTAAGCTATTTTTCTTGGATATTTCTCAAAATATTTGGGTAAAAGTAATAATTTTACCCAATTTCGATTCCTCCTGTCGAGACGATCTTATAATCATCAAAAGTGCAAAACTAACAAATACAAAAAAATTTGAATGAAGTCGTCTATAAAATCCTTAAGTCTGGAACGGGTTCAGGTGTCCATTTTGTGAAGTTAATGGGTAAAAGTTGGTACATTTTCACTTTGCCCTTAAAAATAGGTTTCATTTTGAAAAGTTAGTGGGTTGAATTGTAATGATGATGTCTCTATAGAGGGTAGTTATGGAAAGTAATAATTTTTAAAGTATTATCTAACAGTGCGCGTGAAAGGCAATTAAAAAGGGACAGATGGAGCATAACTTTCCATAACCATCCTGTATAGGGACATTATCATTATACTTTTGGGTGGTGCTAATGCCAAAACTGGTTTTGTTTGTGCCAAAATTGTAGTGCTTAAAAACCTTGTACCATGTGCAAGGTACAAGCCTTTTTATGCACTATAGTTTTTGCACAAACAAAAATGGTTTTTGCATTATTATTTCCCTATACTTTTACCCGTTAACTTTTTAAAATCAAATCTATTTTCGATGGCAAAATGGAAATGTATCAGTTTTACCTACTAACTTTACAAAATGAACACTCATTAAGGGACAATTCAAAATAAAATACTTGAAATCTTAAAAAAAAGACGGAAAGAGTACAAGTTTATCGGGCTGAGTTTACAAGAACTAATGAACTTCAAAATATCTCACCCAAAACTACTACAATAACAAATTGAGGTCGACAATGTCCATTTTTCGTCAATTTTTCTTTTTGTGAAAACCCATTTCTATTCCTTACATGTGCGTACAGATAAGTAGATCTGCAACCAAAATTGACTTAAAGAAAACTGAGAACACACACGAGGCCATCTGGTATGTATGCTTTCAATTTCCTTATGTAAACGCATTCACTTGGACTTATATTATGCTAAGAAGTGATTGACTTACTCTCTCTCCTCCTTTTTTGGTTCTCTTCCAATATCCATTGCCCTCATTTTGTTTTCATATTTTGGTGCTGTATGGTATTTTCAAAAGGAAGACTTTTGAATGTGACAGTTGCCTTGAAGTTTTGGTCATTGACCAACGTGGTGGGCTTTACAATAATAACTTGCCAGGAAAAAATCGCTCCTTTGATGTGAGCTCAACATTAATTTCCAAAGTTAGCTGGACCAGTGCCTAGGTCACTTGAGTTTTGGCAACTCTTTAAAGTCTCATTTCTTAGAATTTTCAAATAGTGTCAAAATCATTGAGGGAGGGAAATTCAACTCTTTCGATATTATCGGAGGAGATATAAAAATATAGTTTCTAAAAGCTCTGGAATATCTAACTTTTACGCGAGATCTAAAATATTCTTGTAAAATATCTAGATATTTTGTGAGAATTAGTCACATATTTAATTCTAGAATGTACAAAAAAAAAAATTATTTTACAAGACAAACGTCACTAGGTCTAAAACCTTCGTTGTACGAAGCCAAAAGCTTGAGTCTAACTGTAATACAACTACTTTGCTTCTCCACTTTTGTTTCAAGTGTTTCTCCCTCCTCCAAAATCTTATCCAAATAAATACTAAAAATCCTCAGCTTAAGTTTAGAGTTTATTACACTTACCCCGTCTAATTTGCTTTCTCTACGATTTTGACCATAGATTTTAATTGATTATTCAACCCATTACTTGTGAGACCATTTTACCCTTTCAAAGTATTTCCTTATTGTTGTTTGAATTAAATATGTGAATAAACCTTATTAAAGACTAAAAACTCTCATTAAATATTTAGGACTAGAATGGTTAAACAGAATACATTCTATGTATGTTCTAAAATATTTAAACACCTATTAGACTATATTATCCTCAAACGTAATAAAATGACAATAGTGCCCTTAAGACTTAAAGTACTAAATTGCCCTTGAGTTTTACTCTAGCTTCATTTTTATTTATCTTACGAACTAATTAAAATCCCAGGTTCTATTTAACAACATAATCTAAGATATGACTATCTTACCTTAAGAAGTGTTCAAAATTATCATAATGCCTTTATAGCAATGTATGTTTTGCTCTTAAGTTTTTGGAAATTATAAAAGTATCCATTCATCTATTTACATTTACATGGATACCCTTATGTTTGCCATTTCACCGAATTACCTTTATACTTGGCCAATTTACTAAACTACCCTTATACTCGGCCTATTTACCAAATTACCTCTATGCTTAGTGAATTTATCGTACTACCCCATCCTTTCACTGAAATTACTAAAGTACTTCTGTGTTTAGCCGAATTTCATGATTACCCCTACTTGTTACTAATTTAACAATTTGAGCTTCCTTTTAAGAAATTTCTATTTATCTACTTACATGTCATTTCAATGCCTTATCAATTGTTGTACTTGTTTAATTATTGATCACATTTGATTGTGGAATTCACCATGTTGATAAAATTTATGAGATAGTGTTGTGCTAGAATGGACATAGGTTCATGGGGTGAGTTTAAGGAGAGGATCATTTAGACGTCGTTAAGAAATGGAAAAATGGTAAAGATAAGTGAGGGTGATGTTGAATCGGTATAGGTCTTGGTGTGTGTGGAAGATAGTAAAGGACTCCGAGTACAATAATTGGGAAATGGTATAGGATCTCGAATATGGTACAATACCCAGTATGTGTTTGGAGGACGGTCAAAGACTCCAGGTGCGATACAGTACCTAGTGTGTGTGGAGGAAGGTAAAGGACTCTGGATACAATGTTTGAGGAATGGTAAATGATCTCAGATACAGTACAATACTAGTGCGTGTGTGGAGGACGGTAAAGGACTCCGAGAGTGAAATGTGTTGGATAACGAGTAGCGATTATGGGAGGAAAAGATCTTGGGTGAAGATCTTTAGAGTAAGTTAATGGCTAGTAAGGAATTGTATGATGTGTTAATTGTTATCTTTGTTCACATCTCTGTTATTAATTTATCATGCCGATACTTGTAATGCAAGGGTTAGAGGGCTAGAGAACTATTTACTGAGTATCAAAACTCATGATGGTTGGTGTTCCATGCCAGGTACCATGGGAGATGGAGAGTAGCAGTACTCTCATCCTAAAGATCAATACTAGACTGAGAACATCACAGCTACTGAGGGAGAGTTTGTCGATCTGTGGGTGTCGTACCAGTAGAGGCTCTGTTTAATTTTAAGTACTGTTCTTTGAATTTTAAGCAGTATAATCACATTTGGTGAAACTCTAGTTATTTTGAATCAATGTTGTACTTTCATTGTTAACTATGTTGTTAATTAATTAAATTCATTTTAAAGTTATTAATCATTTTACAACGATCGTTCAGGCTGCTCCTACAGTGGTGGGTATTCAGCCGGCGGTGGACGTTCCGGACCATGGAGGATTTTGGGACACGAACGGGTATTGTCATCTGTGCAAGACTGGTCGATACTTTACCAAGGGCAACCTTCTCTTACATCAGAAGAGGCATATGAATGTTCGTGTTCCATGCCTTCGTAGACAGTACGGCCGAATGTTTCTGAGCGGGGTGAGATGCGTGAGCACGTCATTCGCCGTCACAAATATAAAAAACTTCGATGATTTCTCTGTCTCTTTCATCATGATAACTTTATTACTCTATCCATCCCATATTGTTGGACCTCTTTACCTTTTTGAACATCTCAAAAATTGTTTATACCTCATAATCTATGATGTTTTTTTTTGTCATTCCAACAACTTTGTTTAATAAAATTAATTGAGATCTATCAAACAAGATCCATATTAAATATATAAAAAACTTAATAAATAAAAAATTATAGATAATTCTTTGAGATGTACAAAAAAAGAAAGAGACCCAACAATATGCATGGGACAAGGGAGTATAACTTAAAAATAGCCTCTCTCTCAAAGAAATATAGATGAGAGAGACATAAATCATCCGAGTTTTTTTTTTTGCCCGAGAAGCAATTTTAGGCACGTATGGACAAAAAAAACGTACTCCCTCCGTCCCAATTTTTTGGTCCTTCTTTCCATTTTGAGATGTCCCAAAATATTTGTCCCACTTCTAAAAACATCCATCAAAACTGAGTCACTTTCCAATTTTACCCTTGAAAAGTACTTTTCCCATCTTAATTGGCTAGTCTATTATCTTTTATTTTATAACGGTTTTTATGATTTTGAAAATTTTGTATAATAAAACTAATTGATATCTATCAAACAAGATCCATATTGAATATGTTTTGACTTTCATATAATAAATTAGCCTCACAAATTTGGTCACAGTAATATTGACTGGATTTAGGGGCAAAATAGAAAAGTCAATACAAAGTTTTCACACCCCTTAAAAACTCACTTCCCCAAAAGGGGCCAAGAAATTGGGACGGAGGGGGTAAATAATTTGGGCGGGTATTCAGTTAAGTTCTGTCATTTCATGGGTCAATTGCTACAGTGGTACACACCCGACAATAACTTACATGGAAGATATTTGTCACAACCTAATTGATGGAGGGTACCACTGCCACATATTTGTGCCAGCGTAGTATCCCTATTTTCATTCAAAATTTACTCTCTTTCAACAATTATTGTATTTCATTCAAAGTGGTCTTCCCTCGAGACTTGGGGATTTGTTTCCACTTAAGGTTCCTTCGAGACTTTGGGATTTGTTCCCACCTAGGATTTCAGGTTTGATTTCTCTTGTCAACAAATTCTTAGAACCACTAGGGTTTATATCCGATCGTTATCTCCAGGGTCCAGAATTAGTTGAGGTACACGCAAGCTGACCCAGACATCCGGTGACAGTTACTATATTCCGTTCTTGACGTGGGTGTACAGTGCTTATCAAGAAATTACAGGCTAAGCTTTTCAGATAAGGAGAGGGGAACAAAATTTTATAATTGGTCCACCTCTTGAGATTCGATGTTTGGACGTTTCATATGCGGTAATTTGTAATTTTGTATGTTTTCGCTGACTGAGAAAATCCTGCTTTTTCAAATTGCATGATTCCCCAGCGGTTAGATGATTTCTTCTTATTATTATTTTTTTTGAAAATTTGAGCAAAAGATACGTGATTCAACATACTACAAATTTGTGGACACCGATACATGCACTTCTGGGGATTAGAACTTGTACCACGTTTTAATTGGGCTCTCTACAAATGGGCGTTGAGGTTGAGCTGCTACGATTAGTTGACGTGTCAGACACGTGAGTTATGAATAAAAGAAGAGCTAGCTACCATGTCGGATATAGGATTCTGTACAATTTTTGCAAGAGGTCTGGTACAATACAAAAAACTTTCCCATAAACTCACTGAGAAAGTTTTCTGGTACCAAACACTTTCCTTTTTGCAACTTTGAAATCAATTGGATTACGGCTTCCAACTTCAATTTCTCGTAGGCTTTCCTAATCTACTGCTTGTTTTTTTTTTTTTTGGCCCTTGAGAGAGAGAGAGAGAGAGAGAGAGAGAGAGAGAGATGTATATCTCCAAGGGACGAGTTTCCATGGTCGAGAGAGAGAGATGTATATCTCCAAGGGACGAGTTTCCATGGTCTCCACATGACAACTTGATAGCTTAAGCTGCAACTAGATATAATAGCTTAAGCTACAACTTGATAGAGAAAAGCTGCAACTTGTATATCTTGTGTTAAAGCTAACAGCAATGATACATACCCGGAAATTTGGCCCCGAAAATGACCCAGAAAACACATTCAAGGGGTGAGATTCACCCCATGCACTGTTTAACTTATTGTAAAGCTAATAGTTTTACTACATCGTAATATTTACTCCCTCCGTCCCAAAATGGTAGTCTATTTTAGGACCGCGTGTCATTTGCAACTGCTTATATTTTTTAATTTAGAATAATTTTTATAATTTTGAAAATTTTGTATAATAGAACAATAATTAAGATTTATCAGACAATATTCATAATGCATATTTTTTTGATGTTCACATTAAAAGATATAAGCTATTGGAAATGACACACAATCCTAAAATGGACTATCATTTTGGGACGGATGGAGTATATTATACTTGGAACAAATTCTAGAACATTGTATCTTTAGCTTGCTAAAAGGTAATAAAGCGCGATAGTGACTTAATTCATAACGTGAGTTTTTCCGATCGGCAAAGAAGACCTCAACAATATCTACTTCCATTTACATGGAATGGATGTGGATATTGTATTAGCGTTGTTCTAAATAAAACCTCAAAAAAAATTGGGCATCACATGCGTGCTTGAGGATCTTTAAGCTGGTTGTTTTATAACCTGGATTTGGTGAAGACCTTGACAAGTTGTTCATGTGGACTTAGATTTATAAACCTACTGCCAGATAGTGTCAATACATGTTTCAAACTGTTTTCATTTATCCAACGATAAGAAAATCATGACATTGGAAAATGCCTTAAGCTAGACTATTAGATATTGTTTGTACCATAATTTTTAATTTTGCACACGTGGCAATAATTTTGGCCAAAAGGATTTTTAATTTGAATTCGGATTTATCCCTAAGCCGAATTCCCTACAATTTAGGAGAAATGCATCTTTTTGAAAGTGATAAGGTGATTACCTAAATTGTAGGAAGCAAAGTTTATCACATGATTTTTTTCAAGAGGCCAAAATTAACATGTGATAATTAGATAAAATCACAAACGGTTAATTTTGGCCATATGAGACATTTATAAGCACAATATCTCCTAGGAGATCCATCTAAGTTGCTAGGAGATATCATGGAAATCTTCTGCCAAATCTGATGATATCTTCTGGAACGGACATCTTCTGCCAAATCTGATGATATCTTCTGGAACGGACATCTTCTGCCATGTCAGGCTATATCTTCTGACATACGATATCTTCCTCACACGTGGCGACATGTGAAAGCATCAGACATTCTTTCAAATGCATGAAGCTTAAATCAAGGAAGGTGGGTAGTTATTGCCACATGGCCAAGGAATTAGTTACCACTTTTTATGGGAAGTGGTTAGTAAACTGATTCCTAGATTTCAGGAGATACGGTTGAGGCTATGGTAAGTTGTCCCACATTTTGCACATGTTGTGGTAGTTATGGAAGTAGTGGGACACTTGGCGGCTTAGGAGTTAATTTCAGGAGCTAATAAAAAGGGATGACCAAGTCAAAGGGACACTTGGCAGCTCTAGAGAAGATTTCTGAAGAAAGTGGGCAGAAGATGTGCTTAGTGGGTCCGAAAATCTTCTGAACCATTCATAGGCAAATGATGCCTATAAATACAAGTCATTGTGCAACATTGCAAGAGGTCCAAGCACCAACAAAGCTCATAGCAGCAATTAAATTTAGTTTATCTCCTAACTCTCAGTTAGTCGATCGATCCCCCTCTCTCTTCTATCTATGTCTATCTTCTACCTCGATCCCCTCTCTTCTTCTTCTTCTTCTTCTTCCCCTTCTTCTATGTAATAGTTAGTCTTTCTTCTTTGATTGTGGAAGTCCTTGCTCAAAGGCCCACGAACCGTTGTAAACTTTAGTTCCTCTTTTATTTCAAGTTGTGCAATTGCTTGAAAGAAGTCAGTAAGGTTTCAGGCGCATTTACACATTCTCTCGGAGATTCACATCTCCTGGCACGCCCTCGCATCTTCTACACCACCAGGTGTTGACCACCCCCGCGTCTCCTGTCCCTTGGAGGAATTCGGTGGCAACATTTTTTGGCGCCACCGGTGGGACACATTTAAGACAATTGAAGATTCAAGATGGTTGAAAAAGGTGAAAACAAAAGAGGAACAAAGAATACGGTAACGGATGGGCCTTCGCCTGAAGAAGACTTCTCCTGGAGGAGGAGGCGTTGCATAGATCAAATTGCTCCAGCCTCTCAAGAAAATCTCAAGGAGGTGGCTGTTGGAATGCATGATATCTTCCTCGAATCCATCGCCAATTTGTCATTAGGGCCGACTAATTCCATTGTCGGCCCGCTTCAGGAGATCACATAGACTTCCACAAAGTTTGTCGAAGGCCATCAAAGATATGATGGCCCTAATCGGAGAGAATATGATATCTCTTGGCCCTTCATGAGTTTCAACCGATTCAAACATGCCCGCCGTTTCTAGTTCAAATTAGGAGATTTTCTCCTTAGGGGCATCAACTTAATTCGGCAGAATTTTACCCCGGAGTAGGCCGAGCGAGATAAAGGAGAGAAATGGTCCTCACCAAAGATCTTCTTTCCCTTATAACGGTCATTTTCCAGGAGCATGAAGAGATCCAATTTGTTTTTCAACAATACCTTCTTTAGGAGGTCAAAGAATATCAGGAGAATTTGTCAAAGGCCATCAAGGAGATGCTGGCCATGCTTAGACAAGATCTCCTGGACCTCTATTGAAGTGTGGGTTCTATTGTTGAGTCGTTTAGGTTCAGACCATAGGAGATTTCGGATGCATCTTGACTGAAGAATATCTCCTAAGAAGCAGCAGCCTAAGCCGCAGGAGTTTTCGCTTTGGAATAAGCCGAAAGAGGTGAAAGAAGGCGCTGGTCCCGACCAAAAACCTTCTCCTCCTCGCAACGGTCAACCTCATGGAGCATAGAGCAATTCGGATCTTCCTTTTAACAAATCTCCTGAAGGAGATAAGAGTCAACAAATAGTTTGACAAAGGCCGTCAAGGAGATGAGGGCCTTCTTCAGTGATAAAGTGACTTCTAAACTTGCTGGTCGCAGAAGATATCAACACATCAGCCAAGTTCTCCTACCATGGATGCAGAAGATAATTCGGCCCTTGTGGCCGAGGGGGGCAATTCACCTCTTGATAATGTCATCCAGTTAGAAGATTTGGAAGCTCCACCAGCAAAGTTATGTGATCTGACAGAAGATATTCAAGATCTTTTGGCAGAAGTAAATTTGGGCTCATCAGAAGATAAATCAAAGCCCATTTATGAATCTGGAGAAATACCAAACCTCCCTTTTCAATTATCCTTAAGGAGAAATGGGGGGCATAAAGGAGATTTTTTTGTCCCAATGTTGTCGCTCAAACGGCCTATGGGCCGTAATTTTCAGCAACAACTACCAAGTCTTCTTCTCGACAAGGGGATCGGGAGATATCAAAGATTTGTATAACTGATTCTCAAGAGGACAAAGAGGAGCTAAATGAGTTTCTTCAAATGCCAAAACCATTCAGTTTTAAGCCAAGACTATTTCCAGGAGATATTGGCTCACTATTAGAGGAAAATCAGAAGGGACGGTTTGCAACACCATTTTAAGCCTTCCAAAGGAGTTTTCAAGTTTCTCCACAACAACACAACTTTGAGAGGCATGAGAATGTGCAAATTGAAATTCCTCTTCACCTTAGGCCGAATAAGTTCGAGCCAACAAAAATGGCGGAGATCTTGTAACGGCCATGACTAAGGTTTCGGGAGATAACAGAGCCCTTTTGTTTGCTTCACCTTCCGTTGAGCAATGGGGCTAGGGGAATTCGTTTCTCCTACATATTTACCTCTTTTGGAGGATTCGCGCCATCTCCTTAGGAGATAGGAGGTTTGGTGAGATGTGGAAGCTATTTACATCGGGAGAAGTTTCCCTTACAAGAAGACTCAAAGTTACACCGAACTTGGGCAATGAATACCCAAGAAGAATGCTAGACTTAAAGAATTATGGTCAAGAAACAAAGAGAAGATTTTCTCCAATAACACACATGGCGGGAGAAAGAGGTCTTCGATTTTACACACGTTCGGCTTGCCATGGCCGAAGTGTAGAGAAAATTGGAGAACCCGACGATCGAAACACCTCCTTTCTTGCCAATAATTCAAAGTCAAGCATTCAAAACTCCTATAGCCAAAGAATGCTTTGTCAAATCTCGAGAAAAGGAAGCTTCAAGGGACTAGACAAGGAATGAGATTAGCTAAGGAGGGATAGAGTCAAGGAAAATCAGAAACTTCCTCACTTGCTTAAGGAGAAATCAAGGTCAAGTACCGGTATTTCTAGAAGAAATCAATCTCTACCCCTTAAGGTATCATGGAAAGACCTCTTTAAGCCCAAAGTTCTTCAACTATAAACTTTACACAATGGGGGGCAAAGAGGTCAAGGGGGGCAAGGCCAAAATGTTGAACGATGCCACGTTTTTCCCCATTATTATTTATATAACATATTTTAAACTCCATTTTATTTCAAAAATAGAGTTTAAGGGGGGCAATGTTTGTACCATAATTTTTAATTTTGCACACGTGGCAATAATTTTGGCCAAAAGGATTTTTAATTTGAATTCGGATTTATCCCTAAGCCGAATTCCCTACAATTTAGGAGAAATGCATCTTTTTGAAAGTGATAAGGTGATTACCTAAATTGTAGGAAGCAAAGTTTATCACATGATTTTTTTTTAAGAGGCCAAAATTAACATGTGATAATTAGATAAAATCACAAACGGTTAATTTTGGCCATATGGGACATTTATAAGCACAATATCTCCTAGAGATCCATCTACGTTGCTAGGAGATATCATGGAAATCTTCTCGCAAATCGATGATATCTTCCGAACGGACATCTTCTCAAAATCGATGATATCTTCTGAACGGACATCTTCGCCATGTCAAAGACTATATCTTCTCGGGTACGAATATCTTCCCACACGTGGCGACATGTGAAAGCATCGACATTCTTTCAAATGCATGAAGCTTAAATCAAGGAAGGTGGGTAGTTATTGCCACATGGCCAAGGAATTAGTTACCACTTTTTATGGGAAGTGGTTAGTAAACCGATTCCTAGATTTCGTGAGATACGGGAGGCTATGGTAAGTTGTCCCACATTTTGCACATGTTGTGGTAGTTATGGAAGTAGTGGGACACTTGGCGGCTTAGGAGTTAATTTCGGAGCTAATAAAAGGGATGACCAAGTCAATGGGACACTTGGCAGCTCTAGAGAAGATTTACAAGAAAGTGGGCGGAAGATGTGCTTAGTGGGTCCGAAAATCTTCTCAACCATTCATAGGCAAATGATGCCTATAAATACAAGTCATTGTGCAACATTGCAAGAGGTCCAAGCACCAACAAAGCTCATAGCAGCAATTAAATTTAGTTTATCTCCTAACTCTCAGTTAGTCGATCGATCCCCCTCTCTCTTCTATCTATGTCTATCTTCTACCTCGATCCCCTCTCTTCTTCTTCTTCTTCTTCCCCTTCTTCTATGTAATAGTTAGTCTTTCTTCTTTGATTGTGGAAGTCCTTGCTCAAAGGCCCACGAACCGTTGTAAACTTTAGTTCCTCTTTTATTTCAAGTTGTGCAATTGCTTGAAAGAAGTCAGTAAGGTTTCAGGCGCATTTACACATTCTCTCGGAGATTCACATCTCCTGGCACGCCCTCGCATCTTCTACACCACCAGGTGTTGACCACCCCCGCGTCTCCTGTCCCTTGGAGGAATTCGGTGGCAACAGATATGTATAATTTTGAAAATTAAATGGAGTACTTTTCTGCTATTTTTAGCTAAAACAGTAAAAAGACACCGACAATTATAGAGAATAAGTCTGAATATAAATTGTAACTAAAAGGCTAGGCCTAAATAATGGAAAAACAAGTATACACATATCGAAATCATGGGAAATACTACTTGATCAGTTCTACACTTTTACTCATTTAATGCCCACAAAGGACACCTTTTCAAAACTCCAATCCAATCAACAATCAAATTATGCGATGGAGCGTGTATATATGCATGTCTTGTGTATCAAATCTTCTCAAATCAACAATCAAATTGATCAAGCATGGTTTTTGAATATCAAATCTTCTATACCGATCCAAAAATGGATCCGGGATTCCGTAGGACAGCCAAAACTACGCCATTTACCATTATTATGGACATTACAATAATGTAAAAACTATACAACTACCAATACTGACTTTCGTCAAGCAAAAGAAAATCTAAAAGAAAAAGAAAAAAAAACTCAAACTGGATTCTGTGATACATCCATAATTGATGGGGTGTCTTTGTGATTTCAGTCATAGTACAGGGGTGTAAGTGGAAATTACCCCGTTTTCTACATCATGCATGATGTATTGGGTGGCTACCCTATTTCTTTTTTTTTGAAAGACGTCAAGATTTTCATTCAACAGCCATACGGCATCGATTACATCAAATAATTTCATGGACCGAGACCAAAACTACTAACCAATGAAATAAGCACGGCATAAAAGCACACTGCCGCTCCGATTTTAAAGACACACACCTTCAGTGCCTAAACACCTCACCTACTGGTCGGGACTATGAATCCTATCACAAGTTAGCGAAAGAAGAACCACACAGGTTCCCAGACTCGAGACCATAACACAAAGAAGCACATATGCAATCAAGTAAAAATTCCAACATAATAGAATAAAATCTACACCACGGCGTGGAATACCGTTGAGCCACGCCGGCACTTCTTTTGGTGCAGGCTCTCGGCGACACGCAGAGCTTTGGATGTAGTTTGGTTCCACCTAAACCACACCCACGGCGAGCAATAAACCACGACGAGGAGCAGATGTACAATGAACGCGCAACATCAACAAGCGAAACAAACAAACAAAACAAATAAAACGAAAATAAACCGGATAACTGGACTCGGAGATTACCATGGCTCACTCTCACCGAGTTGCCTCACCGAGTTGGTTGAAAGCACCGTTGCCCCGAGTTATCGGACCATCCGCTTCTCGGAGTGAGGACCGAACTCCAAGGCCAGCCGCCCGTGGATCTGGAGCTTTATTGCCGGAGGGGGCCAAACCACCAAGGTTCTACCTATTGCCGGATCTACCGAGGAGGTGGTAGTGTAGATCGGAAAGGGGCGGGTTTGGATGACGGATGGTGGCGATGGAGATGGGTGTGGATGATGGAGATGGAGATGGTTGCTATACGGAGATGGAGATCTGGTTGTGGATGATGGGAGGAGATCGGTGGGGCTGGAGGTGGATGGTGGAGCGGCGATGGGTGGAGCACTGGTGGCCGGCAAGTGTTCTAGGCGGGGGGTGGGGCGCGAGGGCGGCTACCCCACCCCCAAACTACCCTATTTCTACTTGTTGAAAAGTCATGATCTCAACATCAGACATCTACTTCAATATTATTTCATGGTAGAGACAATTTCAACTGTACGTACAATAGAATATTTGTACTCTAAGGCTGACTTTTCCGTTTGATTTTAGTAATTCAGTTGTTAAAATCAAACGAAAAACTCAGCCTTAATTAGGGCAGATAATGTGAAAGTTGAATCTTCAATCTGTATTAATTAGTCCATTTTAAGATCTACTGTATATTTAACTGTCCATCTGATCAATCACATTCACGTGGATTCCTAAAAAAGTTACTCACTCCGTCCCATTTTAAATGTCTCTTACGTAAAGTCGTGCCATTTTGACTTTAAAAGAAAATGTATTTCTAAATAACAACGCTTGTAACTCATATACCGATGTGTGGTGGAAAAGGACACTGAATAATCACTCCCATTTTTCACGCGATCGACTATTAATTATTCGGCAAGCAAATCCTTATACATTTTAAATTACGAGTTTAAGCAGTCAATTACTTTGAACTGATTATATATGTGTACATTAATTCTTGTGAGTTTGTTGATGTTGTGAGTATTTTTTACATGTGCAGCAAAGGATTTTCAAATTAAACTCACTGGGTTCAGCTGAGCCCACAACCTCATACATGGCGTCGCCCCTATTACTATTTTATATTTTTATTAGCAAAGAACTTGGCAGCTGCATTAAAGCTGTTAAATTAAATAATAAAAAAAAGGACACAATCAATCCAAACTACACACATGAGCTATGTATGAATCCATATAAAAATGTGGATAGAAGCATATGGTATTTTCATGGATAAGAGTACGCCAACAAAACTCGATCTAGCCGATATTTATTAATTTGTAAACTGTTTTTGTGTTTTGTGCTCGGCTAAAGAAATTTATCCATCTTTGAAGAGGATATACAAAGGCCTTAGCAAACTACACAGATACCCCTTGATTGACCTAAACGACTAACGTAATTGGGTATGATTTAATTCCAGCAGTTGCACTCCAAACATCTACATTATTAGTCCAGATTAAATGAGCTCAATATAATTTTCAACCCGGATGAACTCCTAAATGAAGTCTTATTAGTTTTGGGATTAATATTTAAGTTTCGGGATTAATATTAGTTTCGGGCAAACAAAACATGTTATATGAAAAAACTGTGCTACATGGTTGAGCGCATGTTTTATGTAATTTTTTTCCTCATCTTGAACTTGATGAAAACCTCTCAAAGTTAAGCCGAAACTAAACTGGGTATGAAGTTACGTTTTTTAAATTTCTCATTTATTGGTGAAACACGTGTTGTGTGTGATGAAAAGTATTTTGGACTTCTTCTGATCTATTGATGACTTGAGTTTGATACTTCACCACTACCAGAACTCATAGGACATCCGATAAGCAGAGTAGCTCAGTTACCTGGAGATGCTCAAGAAGTTGTCGAAGAGAATATGGTCCGCAATCCCCAAAAATGCTAAGAATTTAGACTAAATAAAAACCATATATTTGATGTTATTTTGATGAAGCTTAAAATTCGTGCAATGCATCATCTCCATGGATTATATGAGTTGAAGCTCCAAGGCATCATCGCCTTGGTTTGAAGAAGGGAGTGGGTCTGCTTAGCAAAAAAGAGATGAAGAGTGGATCAGCGTAATTAGTCGAGGTAGATATAAATTGGCCCAAACACCTTGAGGTATAAAAAAACATGATCATTGCCGTTTCATGAACAATTTTTTTACTAGCGACGTTACTTGGCAGCTGAATTGGAGCTATATATATATATATATATACGGAAATTTTCTCAGTTACCTGTAAATATAAAGTTTTTGCGAAAGCTGCTTGGATCAAGCCCTTCCCGGTTTTTTTTTTTTGAAGATTTTTCGCGTGGACCCTTGAAAACACCTTCTAAACACATTGGACGGATCGGATCGTCAAAAAAATTCTCGGATCATGGAGGTCCTGAAGTCCGGAGTCCGGACTAGAAGTGAAACCATATATATATAGATATTGTTCTAACGGTTAAACAAACACTCCAACAAAAAAGGACGCATTCAATTCAAACCGCACATGAACTATGCATGAATCTATATACTTTTTTGTCACAAGGATTTATACCACCGAAACCCCTTCGAATTAATTCATTAATAAGTGTCTTAATTTACTTAATCTCCGTAGAAATTGAACTCACAAACTCACTGTACCGAAATACCAGAAAAACTCTAGCCAAGATGTGTAAGCATTGATGTCGAATATATAAACATCAATATTAGTGAATTGTTCGAGCTTGGCGATTATTTTAACCTTTAATTTTCCCTTAACCTCTCTGGCTTTGTCAGCATCCTAATCCCATAATACATGCATGTGAGTATCCTAATCCCCAACGACTTAATCTTATAAAAAATACTCCATTATATCTCCTAACTGTATGGTTTACATCCAATGGCTACAATGATTACATATATCAATGGTAAGGCAATTATGGGATATATAATAGGCTTCCCAAGCTTCCCGACAAGGAAGGACAAGTCAACTTCGAAGTCGTTGTACGAGTGAGCGAGCAATTTGACTGCAAAAGCTGGACTAATAAAAGAATCCCCCAATTTCTCTCTCTCTCTCTCTCCAATTTCTATAAATCGAGCATAAGCTCCACTTTCCATTTCCAATCCGGCAGAACCAACAAAAGAGCAAGGTAGGAACATGGCGTTTTCCAACGATGGCGGCGGCGGCGGCCGTTGGGCTAACACCAACAGCCTGGCCGTACAAGTGGTGAGGGGGCGGTGGTTCATGGTGTTCGCCTCCTTCTTAATCATGACGGCCGCCGGCGCCACCTACATGTTCGCACTCTACTCCAGCGATATTAAGGATTCACTGGGCTATGACCAATCCACTCTCAATTTGCTCAGCTTTTTCAAGGACTTGGGCGCAACCGTCGGCATTTTGTCCGGCTTAATCAACGAGGTCACGCCCCCGTGGGTGGTGCTCTCGCTGGGAGCAGTCCTCAATTTCTTCGGGTACGCTTACAGGATTTTGGAATTTCATCAGGCCATAGTTTTTTTTTCTTTTTCCTGCATGTCCGTATCAGCTTGTGTATGCCTCCACTAATTTCAGAGCGCTGAATGTAACAACCGACATAACCTGCACTGGTCTAAAGTTTGGAATGATTGGTCTCCGTGAGATTCAAACATGCCCTTGTTTTCCTTTTACGCCCTTGAGTTTTTGTTTATTTTTCACTTGATAATAAGCTTTTCCATCACAAATTCACGGGTGATTCATACACTTACCCTGCATGAATTTGTGGAAGAGATCCCACATGAATTTGCGCTTTTTTTTTTTTTAATATATGGTCGGCTCCCAAATTAATCTGTCAATCCAAATTCGAAATTTCCTCAGATTTGACGGTCGTTCTCCTTGAAATTACTACAAATTTACTCTACTCTCGTCACTTATGATTAACTTTTCGCTTGTGTGAATGGACCTCTAATTCTACCAAAGGATTCATAAAATCTAGGGGCTAAAATGAGAAATTCCATAAAATCAACTTGAGGTTTTCCATAAAATCTTATGGGAAATAAGGCTGTACAAAATCATTTTTGTTTTTCTGTCTTTTTGTTAATTCTTCTACTCCATATGACTTTCCATCTAAATACTGGAGTGTTGACTTCGAGATTTGCTCTCTCTTAAGATTTCAAGTTCGAAACCTCTCAAATCGTTTGGGTCAGTCCATTCAAAACAAAGCTCTAATTTTAAATATGGTCTCCACTAGTAGACGGTGAGATTGATTCGCCAGAATCAGTCGAGGTGCTAAAAAGTTGGCCGGGACACCTTGTTATTAAAAAATACTGTACTGAGTGTTAGTCTCTGCGACATGTATGGACTATATATAAACTGATATTCATCCGTTATTAGCCACTGAAGATATTGATTTTTTTTATAACTAATAAAAAAGAAACATTCTAGCGAATTAACGAAATTTTGGAATCCAAACAGGTACTTCATGATTTGGCTGGCCGTGACGAAAAAAATATCGACACCCCAAGTGTGGCAAATGTGCCTATACATATGCATAGGTGCGAATTCCCAATCCTTCGCCAACACCGGTGCTCTAGTTACTTGCGTCAAGAACTTCCCGGAGAGCCGCGGCGTCGTTTTGGGGCTACTTAAGGGTTTCGTCGGACTCAGTGGCGCCATTATTACCCAGATATACCATGCTGTTTATGGCAACGACCCCAAGTCCAGGAAGTCCCTCATCCTCCTTATCGCGTGGCTCCCGGCGGTGATCTCCTTTGCTTTCCTCCGTACGATTCGGATCATGAAAGTGATTCGACAGCCCAACGAGCTCAAAGTGTTTTACAATTTCCTGTATATATCGCTTGGACTCGCTGGGTTCCTCATGATTATAATTATATTGGAGCAACAAGTTCACTTTAGCAGGGTGGAGTTCCGCGTAAGTGCTGCAGTGGTGTTAGTGTTGTTGTTTCTGCCGCTGGGGATTGTGATTAAAGAGGAATATGGTATTTGGATGGGGAACAAATTGCAAGCGATGAATGGATCGTCGAGTCAGTTGAAAATCGTAACGGAGAAACCGAATGGAGGAGATGTGGCGGCTCAGCCGCTCCCATCGACGTCATCTTACACCAATGGTGGCCCAACCACCGAATTGGGAGGTATTGGGAAATACTCCATTTTTCTCTAATCTTTATTTTATTAAATTGGGGGTGTTCCACTAGAGATGTTTTTAGAATAAATAGGTTTTTCACGATTTTTTATGTGATGTATTATAAGAAATGACTTGTCTCGATTTTTGAAAAAAATTATTTTTTGTTAGTGGAACACCCCTAGTTAAGGATTTTGTAGGGGTCTTTATTCTTTTTTTTTTTTGTGTTTATTAATTTTGTGTCAAATTTTATAAGTTCGTCTTTTCGAGAGGAATCAGGTTTGGGTAAAATTATAATTTTTGCCCAAATATTTTTAAAAATACCCAAAAATGCCAAAAAAAATTAAATAAAGACAAAATTACAAAATCGTTAAGCCAGTTGCTCTTGAAGCTAATCACGCACTTTAGGTCCATTTCCAACGTAAGAAATGTAAAAGATTGACATTGCAGATCGACTATACAAGGGGAAAAAAAATGTTAATATATGATACGAAGTACGTATATATTAATGGGTGCATGTATCATATTTCTTCTCATTATTTTAGAAAATTTACTTCTTTTAAGCTCCTAAAATATACCATTTATGTACAGCTCAAACACTATCCAGCCCAGAAAAGCAACGAGAGGCAGACTCATGCTTCCAAAATGTGTTTCGTCCACCAACCAGGGGCGACGACTACACCATCCTCCAAGCCCTCTTCAGCATCGACATGCTCATCCTCTTCTTCGCCACCGTCTGCGGCGTCGGTGGCACACTCACCGCCATCGACAACCTCGGCCAGATAGGCACCTCCCTCGGCTACCCCAAAAAATCCATATCCACCTTCGTCTCCCTCGTGTCCATCTGGAACTACCTTGGCCGCGTCTTTGCCGGTTTCGCCTCCGAAATCTTCGTCACCAAATACAAATTCCCCCGCCCTGTATTCCTCACCCTCATCCTCCTATTCTCCTGCATCGGCCATATCCTAATCGCCTTCAACGTCCCCAACGGCCTCTACATTGCTTCAATAATCATCGGATTCTCCTTCGGCGCCCAATGGCCGCTCCTCTTCGCAATCATATCAGAAATATTCGGCCTCAAGTATTACTCGACCCTGTACAATTTTGGATCGGTGGCAAGCCCGATTGGAGGGTACATATTGAATGTTCGGGTTACAGGCTACCTGTACGATAGAGAGGCAGATAGACAATTGGTGGCATCGAGGGTTATTAGGGGAGCAGGGGAGGAGTTGGACTGCAAGGGGGTGCATTGTTTTCAGCTAGCTTTTATTATTATCACGGCGGTGACAATTTTGGGGGCCCTTGTTTCGGTAATTTTGGTGGTTAGGACTAGGAAGTTTTACAGGAGTGATATTTACAAGAAGTTTAAGGAGGAGGCGAGGGCGGCCGAGATGGAGATGGCGTTGGATGGAGGTGGTGGAGGAGTGGTGACGGTGGCCGCCGGAAGTGGTGGTGGAGTGGCGGGGGAGAGGAAAGGGGGGTAATGGAGATTGCCGCAAGGGCAGAGCTACGCATAGTGTAGGGTGGACTTTAGCCCAGGGTAAAGTAAAAAATACTAAAAATCTATATGTAAATTTTTTTGTCCAATAAAAAATTAATATGGGTTAGCCCATATAAAACTTTTATTTTATTTTATATGAATTAGCCCAGAACGGGTTAGATTCTTGGTTTCGCCGTTCGAGATTGGAGGGTGGAATTGAATGTAATAATGAGTAGGTAGGTTTGATTAGAGGTAGAGATTCAAGAGGATATATATGCCTTTGGAAAATTGGAATCATATCATTTAGTTTAGGGAACGGGTTAGATTCTGTTTTCATTTATCCAACAATAAGAAAATCATGACATTGGAAAATGCCTTAAGCTAGACTATTAGATACGTATAATTTTGAAAATTAAATGGAGTACTTTTCTGCTGTTTTTAGCTAAAACAGTAAAAAGACACCGACAATTATAGAGAATAAGTCTGAATATAAATTGTAACTAAAAGGCTAGGCCTAAATAATGGAAAAACAAAGGACACCTTATCGAAATCATGGGAAATACTACTTGATCAGTTCTACACTTTTACTCATTTAATGCCCACAAAGGACACCTTTTCAAAACTCCAATCCAATCAACAATCAAATTATGCAATGGAGCGTGTATATATGCATGTCTTGTGTATCAAATCTTCTTGTATATCAAATTATATATGCACGTCTTGTATATCAAATCAACAATCAAATTGATGATCAAGCATGGTTTTTGAATATCAAATCTTCTATACCGATCGAGAAATGGATCCGGGATCCTGTAGGACCGCCAAAACTACGTCATTTACCATTATTTTGGACATTACAATAATGTAAAAACTATACAACTACCAATACTGACTTTCGTCAAGCAAAAGAAAATCTAAAAGAAAAAAAAAAACAAACTCAAACTGATTCTGTGATACATCCATAATTGATGGGGTGTCTTTGTGATTTCAGTCATAGTACAGGGGTGTAAGTGGAAATTACCCCGTTTTCTACATCATGATGTATTGGGTGGCCACCCTATTTCTACTTGTTGAAAAGTCATGATCTCAACATCACACATCTACTTCAATATTATTTCATGGTAGAGACAATTTCAACTGTACGTACAATGGAATATTTGTACTCTAAGGCTGACTTTTCCGTTTGATTTTAGCAATTCAGTTGTTAAAATCAACCATAATTTTAGTAATCCAGTTGTTAAAATCAAACGAAAACTCAACCTTAATTAGGGCAGATAATGTGAAAGTTGAATCTTCAATCTGTATTAATTAGTCCATTTTAAGATCTACTGTATATTTAACCGTCCATCCGATCAATCACATTCACGTGGATTCCTAAAAAAGTTACTCCCTCCGTCCCATTTTAAATGTCTCTTACGTAAAGTCGTGCCATTTTGACTTTAAAAGAAAATGTATTTCTAAATATTTTTTTTCAAATATTTCTCCATGGATTATATGGGTTGAAGCTCTAATGCATCATCGCCTTGGTTTGAAGATGGGAGTGGGTCTGCTTAGCAAAAAAGAGATGAAGAGTGGATCGGCGTAATTAGTCGAGGTAGATATAAATTGGCCCAAACACCTTGAGGTATAAAAAAACATGATCATTGCCGTTTCATGTACAATTTTTTTACTAGCGATGTTACGTACTGGGCAGCTGAATTGGAGCTGTTCTAACGGCTATTTTTTTTTTTCTTCTAACGGTTAAACAAACACTCCAACAAAAAAGGACGCATTCAATTCAAACCGCACATGAACCATGCATGAATCTAATTTTATACCACCGAAACCCCTTCCAATTAATCCATTAATAAGGGTCTTAATTTACTTTATCTCCGTAGAAATTGAACTCGCAAACTCACTATACCGAAATAATAACGTCACACGGGTAGATATGGATACACTTTCGTCATAATAATAACGTCATCGATACAAACAAAATCGGAAACAAATATATTCAAAATTATTCGATACACGTAAGTTACAAACGATGTACGTGAAACTCACTCATATTGAACAACTCCGTACACATAGTGAAATAGAATAATTTTCAATACATCTATCTATCTATCTATATCATATAACAATGTTGTTGCGCCTTTAAAAGCCTCCAAACCCTAATTCCTCAATTCTTATATTTTTTATTAATTTTTAAAAAAAACATTCTCAAATTTTCCCGCTCTTCCACTTGTCTAGATTTTGAAAATTTTGTAGAGAGAAAAGAAAACTGCCCCTTACCCCCACTACTTCCACGGTTTTCAGATTAATCTTAATCAGTCATGTGTCTTATTAGATGTAAAGATCACATATGCCATTTGTCGTATTTTTATTTATATTTTTTTTTGCAAATCGGTGGTCCGTGTTTTGATGATTTTTCCCTTAAATAATAGTAGTATTTTTTTATGAACTAGCGTTGTTCCTATTTGATTTACGAAAACGGAAAAAAACGTCTATGGTTTTTTTAGTTATACTGTACATCGACATATACCAATGGTAAGGCAATCATTGGATATATTTGTATATTTAGGCTAGTCAAGGAAGGACTAGTCAACTTCGAAGTCGTTGTACGAGTGAGCGAGCAATTTGACTGCAAAAGCTGGACTAATAAAAGAATCCCCCAATTTCTCTCTCTCTCTCTCTCTCTCTCTCTCTCAATTTCTATAAATCGAGCATAAGCTCCACTTTCCATTTCCAATCCGGCAGAACCAACAAAAGAGCAAGGTAGGAACATGGCGTTTTCCAACGATGGCGGCGGCGGCGGCCGTTGGGCTAACACCAACAGCCTGGCCGTACAAGTGGTGAGGGGGCGGTGGTTCATGGTGTTCGCCTCCTTCTTAATCATGACGGCCGCCGGCGCCACCTACATGTTCGCACTCTACTCCAGCGATATTAAGGATTCACTGGGCTATGACCAATCCACTCTCAATTTGCTCAGCTTTTTCAAGGACTTGGGCGCAAACGTCGGCATTTTGTCCGGCTTAATCAACGAGGTCACGCCCCCGTGGGTGGTGCTCTCGCTGGGAGCAGTCCTCAATTTCTTCGGGTACGCTTATAGGATTTTGGAATTTCATCAGGCCATAGTTTTTTTTTTTTTTTTTTCTTGCATGTCCGTATCAGCTTGTGTATGCCTCCACTAATTTCAGAGCGCTGAATGTAACAACCGACATAACCTACACTGGTCTAAAGTTTAGAATGATTGACCTCCGTGAGATTCAAACATGCCCTTGTTTCCCTTTTATGCCCTGAGTTTTTGTTTATTTTTCACTTGATAATAAGCTTTTCCATCACAAATTCACGGGTGATTCATACACTTTGTACCCTGCATGAATTTGTGATAAAAAATCCTTCTCTGTTTTTTTTTTCTTTTCTCACAACCATGGTCCAACAGTTTCAGGCCTCAGGTATTGTTCTAAAATGGAAAATCCCATAAAATCAACAAGGGATTCATAAAATCAAGGTGCTAAAATGAGAAATTCCGTAAAATCAACTAGAGATTTTCCATAAAATCTTATGGGAAATAATGCTGTACATAATCATTTTTTTTTCTTTCTTTTTGTTAATTCTTCTACTCCATATGACTTTCCACCTAAATACTGGAGTGTTGTTGACTTAGAGATTTGCTCTCTCTTAAGATTTCAAGTTCGAAACCTCTCAAATCGTTTGGGTTAGTCCATTCAAAGCAAAACTCTAATTTTAAATGGGGCCTCCACTAGTAGACGGTGAGATTGATTCGCCAGAATCAGTCGATGTGCTAAAAAGTTGGCCGGGACACCTTGTTATTAAAAAATACTGAGTGTTATCTTTCACTAGTTGTGCAACGTGAGTAGTCACTGCGACATGTATGGACTATATATAAACTGATATTCATCCGTTAGTAGCCACTGAAGATATTGATTTTTTTATAACTAATAAAAAAGAAAAATTCTAGCGAATTAACGAAATTTTGAAATCCAAATCAGGTACTTCATGATTTGGCTGGCCGTGACGAAAAAAATATCGACACCCCAAGTGTGGCAAATGTGCCTATACATATGCATAGGTGCGAATTCCCAAACCTTCGCCAACACCGGTGCTCTAGTTACTTGCGTCAAGAACTTCCCGGAGAGCCGCGGCGTTGTTTTGGGGCTCCTTAAGGGTTTCGTCGGACTCAGTGGCGCCATCATTACCCAGATATTCCACGCTGTTTATGGCAATGACTCCAAGTCCCTCATCCTCCTTATCGCGTGGCTCCCGGCGGTGATCTCCTTCGCTTTCCTCCGTACGATTCGGATCATGAAAGTGATTCGACAACCCAACGAGCTCAAAGTGTTTTACAATTTCCTGTATTTATCGCTTGGACTCGCTGGGTTTCTCATGATCATAATTATATTGGAGCAACAGGTTCACTTTAGCAGGGTGGAGTTCGGCGTAAGTGCTGCGGTGGTGTTAGTGTTGTTGTTTCTGCCGCTGGGGATTGTGATTAAAGAGGAATATGATATTTGGATGGGGAATAAATTGCAAGCGATGAATGGATCGTCGAGTCAGTTGAAAATCGTTACGGAGAAGCCAAATGGAGGAGATGTGGCGGCTCAGCCGCTCCCGTCGACGTCATCTTATACCTATGGTGGCCCAACCACCGAATTGGGAGGTACTGGGAAATACTCCACTTTTCTCTAATCTTTAATAAATTAAGAGTAATTTAGTAAAGTTGTCAACTGTAAGTAACTTAGCATACTTCTACCAAAATCACACTTGGACCCTTCTAGCTTGTCATGGGTTTTTTATGTGATGTATTATGAGAAATGACTTGTCTCGGTTTTTTGAAAAAATTATTTTCTGTTAGTGGAATACCCCCTTATTTAAGGATTTTGTCGTTTTGTCTTTATTCTTTTTTTTGTGTGTTTATTAATTTTGCGTCAATTTTTTGATAATTATAGGTTCGTCTCATCGAGAAGAATATCGGACCCGGGTAAAATTATAACTTTTACCCAAATATTTTGAAGAATATCCAACAAATACCAAAAAAATTAAATAAAAACAAAATTACAAAATCGTTAAGTCAATTGCTCTTGAAGCTAATCACGCACTTTAGGTCCATTTCCAACGTCAGGAATGTAAAAGATTGACATTGCGGATTGACCATATAAGGGGGAAAAAAATGTTAATATATGATAAGAATTGGTGCATGTATCATATTTCTTCTCATTATTTTAGAAAATTACTTCTTTTAGCTCCTAAAATATACTATTTCTGTACAGCTCAAACACTATCCAGCCCAGAAAAGCAACGAGAGGCAGACTCATGCTTCCAAAATGTGTTTCGTCCACCAACCAGGGGCGACGACTACACCATCCTCCAAGCCCTCTTCAGCATCGACATGCTCATCCTCTTCTTCGCCACCGTCTGCGGCGTCGGTGGCACACTCACCGCCATCGACAACCTCGGCCAGATAGGCACCTCCCTCGGCTACCCCAAAAAATCCATATCCACCTTCGTCTCCCTCGTGTCCATCTGGAACTACCTTGGCCGCGTCTTTGCCGGTTTCGCCTCCGAAATCTTCGTCACCAAATACAAATTCCCCCGCCCTGTATTCCTCACCCTCATCCTCCTATTCTCCTGCATCGGCCATATCCTAATCGCCTTCGACGTCCCCAACGGCCTCTACATTGCTTCAATAATCATCGGATTCTCCTTCGGCGCCCAATGGCCGCTCCTCTTCGCAATCATATCAGAAATATTCGGTCTCAAGTATTACTCGACCCTGTACAATTTTGGAGGGGTGGCAAGCCCGATTGGAGTGTACATATTGAATGTTCGGGTTACAGGCTACCTGTACGATAGAGAGGCAAAGAGACAAGTTGTTAGGAAAGCAGGGGAGGAGTTGGACTGCAATGGGGTGCATTGTTTTCAGCTAGCTTTTATTATTATCACGGCGGTGACAGTTTTTGGGGCCCTTGTTTCGGTGATTTTGGTGGTTAGGACTAGGAAGTTTTACAGGAGTGATATTTACAAGAAGTTTAAAGAGGAGGCGAGGGCGGCCGAGATGGAGATGGCGTTGGATGGAGGTGGTGGAGGAGTGGTGACGGTGGCCACCGGAAGTGGTGGTGGAGTGGCGGGGGAGAGGAAAGGGGGGTAATGGAGATTGCCGCAAGGGCGGAGCTACGCATAGTGTAGGGTGGGCTTTAGCCCAGGGTAAAGTAAAAAATACTAAAAATCTACATGTAATTTTTTTTGTCCAATAAAAAATTAATATGGGTTAGCCCATATAAAACTTTTTTTTTTTTAATATGAATTAGCCCAGAACGGGTTAGATTCTTGGTTTCGCCGTTGGAGATTGGTGGGTGGAATTGAATGTAATACTGTAATGAGTAGGTAGGTTTGATTAGAGGTAGAGATTCAAGAGGATATATATGCCTTTGGAAAATTGGAATCATATCATTTAGTTTAGGGATGGGATGGTATGGTCCCTTGGGCCCTGTGATTTCTCATCTTTTGTTGGGTTGTTGGATGTCTCATGCATCTCCCTTTATTTGTTTTCGATTCGAAATTAATGTGTACGAACAAAAAGGTTTAATTTACGTTCACATGGTCATGACAATAATTGTTTTGTAATTTTTGAGTTGTGATCGTTGAAAGGAAGGAGGTAATTGATTTGAATTTTGAAAATGGGAGTTGTGTTGAGTTGTGATCAATGACATCCTGGAGAGAGATAAAATGTAATACGTACATATTTGGTTCCCTAGAAAATTCGTTTGTGTGACATGAAAGGGAACACATGAAATGACATAATTGTAGTTCGAGTTGGGTGAAATAATCGCATCTTTTACTTGCTTTAATTTCACTATTAGCAATACTTTTGCACTTTTAAAAGCAGAAACAGTGGTCACCTTTGTCACAAATCAGTTCATCTTTGTCAAAATTTTTTTAGAGTGAGTTTTGGCCTTATGTTAGCACTAAAAGGTTTGTCTTTTATTTTGCCAATTAAGTCACCAAAGAAAGTCCAACCGACTTGGCAAAAGCGACTCAACTTTGTTATTTCCTTCTTTATGATGGGAACAGGGGCAGCAGTATCCTGCATGGTTAATTTCTTTCGGTTTGGGATAATTTGTGTTCCCATTAAGTTATTTAATATTTAAACTTTTTCTATTTTGAGTAATTTAATAACGATTCCATAATTGGTTCCTTATCCTTTTAATCTTCAATTATAATGCAGCTTGGATTTTCCAAAAAAAAAAAAAAAAAAAAAAGAAGAGAAAATTTAGAAAAGCAAAGAGTAGTAAAAAGCAGAACTTTCTATATTTGTTCTTTGTATTAATTAAATAATACTGTAAAATGTAGAGAAGGTTGGTGTCGAGTGTCGACCCTCGTGGTTGACAAAATAGTTTTGCTTGACTTGTCAGAGTCAAAGTTTCTCTATCCATTGGAGTAAAATTTCTTATGGGTTTACTATCCAGTTGGGACAACGTGCGTTGATTGGTTAACGAATTAAGATCCATTGAATGATGAGATATACTTATAATCCAAAAAATGATGATGATCATTGACATTGAAGACCAACGCTTCGAGAATCAAGGGAAAATAATGTTCCATCTCCCCAAATTTAGGGTTGAAAATTCAATCTTGATTGCACTTCATCTCCCCCGCTTTGGAAATAGTAAACTTATCTCCAGGATGGGAAAAGAGGGGTTAGTAAATAATATCCCATCTCTCTACGTCTTAAAAATTCGTACTATTATATTGAAAAAAATAATATGAACAACTTTAATATTTATCAAGCTATGAAACAACTGTGTACTAAAATTGATTTTAATGAGGTAATGACAATTCTTTTAAACAAAACAATGCAAAATTTTTTAACCCAACTTACTTCAGGGACTCAAGGCCCGTTCACTTTTAAAATCTAAGGCTCACTGAAATTTCGAAAGCCCAAAACTCTTTAACGTGGTCTGTGTGGACATCAAAGTGAAGGAAAAAGAAAAGAGCAAAAGAAATTAGGGGCTTCCAAAACAGTCGATTCTCAATTGCAATAATTGAACACTCGATTTAAGGAAGATACAATGTAGTTGCTTATTCTCAGTACATTTCTAGATCCTCGCGATGTCTTTAGATCATTCAACATTGAAGATACTTGCAAACCTGCAGAGAAGGAATATCCAATGGATTTCATTGAGCAAGAAAAGTACCACTTGAGATATCAATTGCAAAATTATAAGCTTGATGTGTCTAGGCATCCTGAGTTCCAAAATTTGTCATGTAAGCTCCATAAGCCGAGCTCCCTTTTTGGTTGGCACGTTCATGACCAAAATACACATTTTCGTGTATTCCCTTTTATCGAGTTGTATTCAAATTATTTTATTTTTTAGAGTGTCTGTATTAGGATGTGGAAAGGAATCTCACACTTTGTATTTTTTAGTTTTCCACATGAGTGCGGTAGTTGTTAGTCAAGTCTTTTGACAGTGGAAATCACTCAAGCAACATCGGCCTTCATCACTTAGAAGATTTTGAAGTAGAATTATTTTGCTCAAGCAAAAAGTTTTTGCTCAAGCAAAACAGGCGTTTTATGAAGCAGCGACCACACCAGATTATTTCTCATCATTGCTCTATATATATCACATATTAGGTCGAAAATTGTGATTTTGGTGGCTGTATAACCCTAGCACACTTGGTTCCATCATCCATCTCTTTCGGCGGCTAGGGTTTTGTGCACCTCGAAGAAACTACAAAGATTGATTGGATCTTTGATTATCAATATCATCTTCGAGGGGTGTTCTTACATCAAATATACTTTTCGTCAGAGAAAAGACCTTTCGTGGAGTTCGGAAGGCAATCATTAGGAAGGCTTGAGGATTCAAGATTCGTCAATCATGCAGAGGTGTGATCAACGTGGATTCGGCAAGTAGATTTTAGGCTTCGTGGTGAGGATACACGAACACTGAGTAAGATCTCTTGTATTCACACAATGATTATAGTGCATGATTCCTTCCCGTGGTTTTTTCCCGTTTTGGGTTTTTCGACGTAAATCTTTGTGTCTTGCGTGATTGATTATTTTTTCAGTTTATGCGATTGAGTGTTTTTCCATTTACTCAAGTTAAGTTAATTCCGTGACTCGATTAAAGAATTTAATTTGGTATCAGAGCGGGTCGCTCTATTTTTTTTTGGAATCGTTGTGTTCTTGAGCAGGTTCTAATTTATTGAAAAAATGGAAAGTTCCAATCGCCCCCCTGTGTTAGATGGCACAAATTTTGATCACTGGAAAGCGAAGATGGAGGCCTATATGAAGGCTATTGATGAAGATGTATGAATGGCGTGTGAAGTCAAATACACTCCTCCGATTGAAACAGAGGACGAAGTTACTAGACCAAAACCTTGCGCAAAATACTCTAAAGCTGAGAAGATTGAAAGGGCTGCAAACAGTCGTGCACTGAATATACTCTTTACTTACGTGGATACAAAAGAGTTTCATCGTATTTCAACATGCAAACTTGCTAAGGAAGCGTGGGATATTTTGGTTACAACCCATGAAGGAACTGACACGGTGAAACAGGGGAAGTTACAACGTGTTACAACTCAATTTGAGATGATTCGGATGGAGGAGGATGAAACTTTCGATGAGTTCTATGCCAAGCTAAATCATATTGTCAACACAAGTTACTCTTTGGGTGAGCCTATCTCTCCTTTCCGTGTTATTAAAAAAATATTACGTTCTTTGCCGAAACGGTTTAAAACCAAAGTCGATATTTTAGAGAGTAAAAAGAAACTTGCTGAGATGTCTGTTGAAGATATTGTTGGTCAATTTCAAACATATGAATTCACCCGTTTAGAGGATGAAAACGTTTCTTCTAAATCTACGGCTAAAACTTCTGAAAAATCAATTGCTTTTTCTAGCAAACATAAAGAGTCGAATGAGTCAGACAGTGATGATAACTATGATATGGAAGCTTTGGCTGTATTTGCTAATAACTTTAAACATTTTTTTAAGAAAAAGACAAAAGATAAAAATAATAATGTTAAAAATGGTAGAGGTAAATTGGAGTCTTCTAATAACAAGGAACGAAAAGGAGTGAAAGAACCACCCTCAAAGCCTAGGTGTTATGAATGCCATGGTTATGGACATTTGGCTCAGGATTGTGCTAATAAGAAGGCAAAGCAAAAAGTCTACAAAGTTAAGATGTGGGATGAAGACTCCGATAGTGAAAAATCAGGAAGTGACCCAGATAATGAAAACTGTAGAAAAAATTATTTAGCCTTTACTGGAAAATTGAGTCATGAAGGAGGAACTGATAGTGATTTTGAAGAGGAACTGGTTGATTTTGACGAATTAAAAGAGGCGTATGATAAGTTGTATCAAGAGAGTGCTAAAATCACCAAACAGAACATCAAACTTGCTAGTAAGTTTGAAGTAGCTAGCTGTGACTTAGGTAAAGCTTTATCTACAACCAATGAGTTGTCAGAATCATTGGAATGTATGACACAAGAGAGAGATAGTCTGAAGAAGGAAGTGATTCAACTTCGTTCAAAAGTCAGGGGTTTTGAAGAACTCAACAAATTGAATGAAGGTAAAATACAAAACTTATCTAATGAATTAAAAAATGCTAATGGTATTTTCAAGCGTTTCAATGCAGGATCCAAAGCATTGGATGACATTCTTGAGGTTCAAAGGCCAGCCAACGATCGATCTGGGCTTGGATATGATGCCTCGTCATTTAGTCAAGAAAAAGGTGAAAAGTTGCCTCATGAAAAGATTATGGAAGGTGTATCAAAAGTCTCAGTGAATGCTTCAATATTTCAGAATAAGCACAAGGAGGTAAAAGCTAAACCCCTTCAAAATATTGCTAAGCCTAAAATTTTTGCCAAAATTCCTAGATACAATCAAAGGAATAATGTTGAAAAATTTATTCCCATTTGTCATCATTGTGGTGTTGAAGGCCACATTAGGCCTCAATGTAGGAAGTTGCGTGGCACTTATACTTCACATGCACACTTTGCACATTCGCATGATTATGATAATATTATTCCTTCACATGCTCATGATTATAACAATTTTATTCCTTCTTGTCATTTTTGTGGGGTGAAGGGTCACACTCGACCGAATTGTTTTAAACTCTATGGGTATCCCAATGCCTCTTCCCGTTATTACCATGTTAATGATTATGGGGATAAAACCCAAAGACCTAGACGTAGGGTGACTCCTCATAGACATAATAAGAATGTGAATCCTAAACCTACGGCTAAATTGACTGGAAAAGTTGAGAAGGTCAAATTTAGACCTATTTGGATGAGAATTTCGGACATGAAACCACGCGCTAATTCATCTACCAACCCTCTTGATGACATTATATCATCCGGAGGAGTTGATCATGCCTTTTAAGGCTTGGTCTCATTCCCATGGTCTAGGTTGGTTTACATTCTCTATTTTTTTACCTAGAACTATGGTTCGTGTTGATTTATATTTTTATTTGAAGTTTTTCATTATATAGTTAAAAAAATTTAAAAGTTTTTTTTTGGCACCTTTTGAAGCATTTGTCTGTGATTGAAGTGGTTGTTCATGGACTTTTTGGATAAGGACACATGAGCTGTGTTTGCTTTCATTCTATCTTCCTCTCTGTGGAATGCTATTATATTGGTTGGAGCATGGTCCTACCTCTGTGTCCTACACTTGTTCACGACAATGATAATATATGCTTATGTATCCTCTCCTGTCATTTTTTATGAAAATGGAGAGGTCTTGATTTTCTTCCCCAACAGATTGACCGTTTAGCATTTATGATATTGTATCGGGTGTTTAGTGAAAAAAAAAAAAAAAAGGTAGAAGAATGATGTGTGGTGGTATTAAGTCTTTCTATGGTGGCTTTTTCGGGCTTTTCACTTAGTAACCGGGCCTCTTGCCTCAGTAAGCAGTGAGTGTTCGCGTCAAACGGTGGAGAGTTTCGGGATTGTCTTATGTGAGTAGCTGAGGTTCGTAGCCTTTTTGACTCGAGTAAGTAAGTCCGTTGGGATGTTCTCTACATCTAGTGCCCTAAAGCCGTCTGGTTTGGGTGTCACTGACCTAAAGCTCGCTACATGGGTCATTTAGAAAGCTTAAAGGACCAAGGCATTGCACGTTCACATTTTATCCACTGGAATATGTTGAGGGGGAGTATTAATACGGTGTGAAGGAGTTGATGTTTTTATTGACAATATATCCAAAAAATGCTTGGTTTGACTTCTTGAGGGGGAGTTTTTAAGACCTCCTATGTGTTCATAAGAAACCAAGAAATTGGAATTTTATTGAGCTTAATTGTTCTTGTCGTGATTCACACACACACCCCTTTGTCACTCTGGTTTGACCAATGCGATATCCAGTATACTCGTATCACTATGATAGGTTCGTAGTCTGAGTGCATACATTAGTTTATTGGTGTGCTTATTTATCAATGCCCTTACCATCATTTGATTTTGCGGCTATGCTTTATATATGTGTTTAAACTTTGAAGTATTGAGTTTTCATATTTTTAAAAAAAAAAAAAAATTAAAAGAAGATTAAAGTATTCTTTTTAATAGTTCCTATGACTTTATCTAGTTTTTGCACTAGTACCGGTTAGTAACTCCGGCTAGTTCTAGTTCATTCCGCTGCTGCTATTTTGTTAGCCGTATCTGGCTTCCGTTTATCTAAGCTGCTATTATGGAAACCGTGGAGTATGTTTACTGCTCATTGGGATATCTAGTAAATCTGTTTGATTCATCCTGGTTGTTGTGAGTTCTTTAACAAGCGTTGTCCTTTTGCTTTATTCTTTGACAGCGCTCCTTTGTTCTTCTATGACAAAAAGGGGGAGAACTAGTTAACACGTTATTCTAATGCTAATGGTTGTCTTGTGAGTTGTTTTGATGTCTCTTGCAGGTGCTCTCTCACAAGTGTTTAGTTAGGGGATAGGTACTTCATTTCGTGTATTTTGTTTTGTCATCGAAGTGCCAAAGGGGGAGATTGTAAGCTCCATAAGCCGAGCTCCCTTTTTGGTTGGCACGTTCATGACCAAAATACACATTTTCGTGTATTCCCTTTTATCGAGTTGTATTCAAATTATTTTATTTTTTAGAGTGTCTGTATTAGGATGTGGAAAGGAATCTCACACTTTGTATTTTTTAGTTTTCCACATGAGTTCGGTAGTTGTTAGTCAAGTCTTTTGACAGTGGAAATCACTCCAAGCAACATCGGTCTTCATCACTTAGAAGATTTTGAAGTAGAATTATTTTGCTCAAGCAAAAAGTTTTTGCTCAAGCAAAACAGGCGTTTTATGAAGCAGCGACCACACCAGATTATTTCTCATCATTGCTCTATATATATCACATATTAGGTCGAAAATTGTGATTTTGGTGGCATATAACCCTAGCACACTTGGTTCCATCATCCATCTCTTTCGGCGGCTAGGGTTTTGTGCTCCTCGAAGAAACTACAAAGATTGATTGGATCTTTGATTATCAATATCATCTTCGAGGGGTGTTCTTACATCAAATATACTTTTCGTCAGAGAAAAGACCTTTCGTGGAGTTCGGAAGGCAATCATTAGGAAGGCTTGAGGATTCAAGATTCGTCAATCATGCAGAGGTGTGATCAACGTGGATTCGGCAAGTAGATTTTAGGCTTCGTGGTGAGGATACACGAACACTGAGTAAGATCTCTTGTATTCACACAATGATTATAGTGCATGATTCCTTCCCGTGGTTTTTTCCCGTTTTGGGTTTTTCGACGTAAATCTTTGTGTCTTGCGTGATTGATTATTTTTTCAGTTTATGCGATTGAGTGTTTTTCCATTTACTCAAGTTAAGTTAATTCCGTGACTCGATTAAGGAATTTCATGTCAACGATTTCAAAGTTGAGTGAAGTGTTGGCGAAGACAAGAAAGTACACGATATATCATCTTTTCGATAAGTTGATTCGGCTTATATTAACTTAACATGTTTCAACGGCTACAATCGAACGTGCATTTTCTGCTATGAAATGTGCGAAGATAAAGATTTCGTCGCAACATGATGGAGGACGATTATTTATCAAATTTCTTGATCACTTATATTGAGAAAAATATTGCTCTAGGGTTGGACACAGCCTCTATCATTGATGCTTTTAATAACAAGAAAGAGTGTTGAACACAGTTCAAGATGTCTGAGTAGACACTAGATAGGATTAGATAAATGTGAATACCTTTTGCAATCTAATTAAGTTGATATTAGAAACATGTTTAATTTCATATTGGTATTATTTTGTATATATATATATATATATATATATATATATATATATTTTTTTTTTTTTTTTTTTTTTTTTCCCAATTGTTTTGGAGTTAGTAAAGTTCATATCGTCCTTAATTTTAATTTTTTTTTCCCTTCCCGGTATTTTTTTTTTGAAGATTAAAATCTATCCACCTTTGAACACATTGGACGGCTCTTTGATCCGGAAACTATGAGATCCGGACCCAAGGGTCCCGGACTGGTTTAATATAATAAATTAAACTAAAACAACTTTTTTTTTGAGTTAGGAAAAAAATTAATTGAACAAAAAGGAGGGGAAAAAAGGTAAGCCCTTAAAAGATGGTCGCCTACAAAACTACATGCAATTTTAAACTAAAAATAATGCATTAATTAAGATTTTTTTTTTATAATTTTTTTATTCAAAAGATCTCAAAGAGATATATCAAATAAGATATTACTCCTCCAATTTTAAAAAAAATTTGATTTTTTTATAATTTTTTTATTTTCAAAGAGATATATCAAATAAGATATTACTCCCTCCGTCCCAAAATATAGGACCAATTTAAAAATTTCAACAAAAGAAAGTCGGTAAATTCCATTTTTACTCTTGAGATGCTTTTAACAACCAAATCAATGAGACTAAAAGAAGAATAATTAAACATGTTTGATTAGAGGTAGAGATTCAAGAGGATATAGATGCCTTTGGAAAATTGGAATCATATCATTTAGTTTAGGGATGGGATGGTATGGTCCCTTGGGCCCTGTGATTTCTCATCTTTTGTTGGGTTGTTGGATGTCTCATGCATCTCCCTTTATTTGTTTTCGATTCGAAATTAATGTGTACGAACAAAAAGGTTTAATTTACGTTCACATGGTCATGACAATAATTGTTTTGTAATTTTTGAATTGTGATCGTTGATAGTACGTACATATATTCGTGTGACATGAAAGGGAACACATGAAATGACATAATTGTAGTTCGAGTTGGGTGAAATAATCGCATCTTTTACTTGCTTTAATTTCACTATTAACAATACTTTTGCACTTTTAAAAAGCAGAAACAGTGGTCACCTTTGTCACAAATCAGTTCATCTTTGTCAAATTTTTTGAAGAGTGAGTTTTGGCCTTATGTTAGCACTAAAAGGTTTGTCTTCTTTATTTTGCCAATTAAGTCACCAAAGAAAGTCCAACCGACTTGGCAAAAGCGACTCAAGTTATCCTGCATGGTTAATTTCTTTCGGTTTGGGATAATTTGTGTTCCCATTAAGCAATAACTTTATTTTGAGTAATTACGATTCCATTTGTTATTTCCTTCGTTATGATGGGAACAGGGGCAGCAAGCATGCTGCGCGGCTGGTTTGGTGTCTGTCCTGGGTCCCGTTATTTAATTCGAATCGTTCATTTTATTCATCTCATTGAATATGTTACCCATGCAAAAATTCAGGTTGATCGGATATCGGTAACTATATTTTCAAACTGTATTTTTCTTGAAAACGAAACACTTAAAGCAACTGTTGTATGTGATTTTTTCCTACAAAACTATAAGCTAAATGTTCTCCGATTAAATAGGCTGGTGTCCGATCAACCTAAACTTTTGCATGAGCTACATACTCGACAAGACGAATAAAACAAACGACTAGAATCAAACAACGAGACACGGGGTGGGTCCCAAACCAGCCGCACAACACGCATCACAACCCCTGTTCCTGTTGTGATCATCGCACTTTGCACAAGAATTTAGAGAAACGCTTATTTTCCGGAACCGGGGGCCTGTAGGGTGAGCTCATTACATTTGTGTAGTGAGCTCCCTCGGCTGTCCGATCGGCAATCAAAGGTTCGGATCGTCTTACACTTTAAAAAGCACTTTAACATTTACTTTAATTCCAATTTATCTGAGCCGTTGATCGCCGGTCGGACGGCCGAACTCACTCACTACAGGTCCCCAATTCCGGAAACCGTTGATCGCCGGTCGGACAGCCAAGGGAGCTGACTACACTCACTCACTACAGGGCCCCCAATTCCCTATCTTACATACTTTTTCCTTGGTAAAAAAAAAAAAAAAGGCTAGTGAGGAAATTTAACCTAATAACTTCACAAATATTTTTGGCTAAAAAGGGTAATCAACACACTTGTATATAAAGGAACATGGATGTGGTCGCTTGCCATTGGGGTAGTTTTGTAATTTCAAATCGAATTAAGGTTGTTTTGTAATTTCAAATAGAATTATGGGTAGTTTTGTAAGTAGCTCCTTTGGCGAGAAGTTATGGTGTTGCAGCAAGTACAATGTGAAAGAAGTTATGGTGTCGCAACAAGTACAATGCTCTTTTATGGTGTTGCACAGTAGTGGTTTTGGCTTTTTTCTTCTTGTGTGAAGGGTCCAGATTGGATTCTTACTTTGATCTACGACTTGGATTACTTACTTCCTTAGATTGTTTTATTTACTATATCAAAGGACTATATTCTTTGTTAGGAGCAATTATTTCGAGTACAAGCATGACACTATTTTTTGCTCAACAATAAAAAACACATTCCTTAATTTGCTCATTGTTTTAGACCTTCTTGGTGCCAAAGTATCCGATGCATATAAAAGAGCATTGTCCATCACCGGTTGAGTTCCTCACATACATCCATCGTAGTCGAATTCTGTTTCAGACTCAACAACGAACCATGGTTGCCAGCAAAGAAAACGATAATTAAATATCTTTCAGGTGATATTGATTTGAATTTCTCATCTCGTTTGGTTCTTTAAAAAATGCATGTGAATTGTGAAGTAGATACATTTTAAGGTTTTATACCCTGAAATTGGCTATCATCTGTTTGAATAGAGACCTTTGAGTTTATTCTTTATTATTACAAGAAAATTGTTTTATGATTATACTTTTTTTTTAGTTTATTCTAATCCTATTCTTTCTCATTAGATCTTGGTCTTGATATTAATCATTTTCCTGTTTGTTCAAAATAGGGAAACAGTAAGAGGAAATGGAGTTGCTGAAACTATGATGACGGAAAAGAGAAACTGGTATCTAGAAAACAAAAATTCAATGTAGATTTAAGTTTAAGTTTTTTTGCCCATCTTTTTCTGTGGTAACCACCACAAATAATGGTTCTTTGACATTGTATTTGTCTTTCTTCCTCGTTTGAAGCCACGAACCAAATAAAACGTTAAAGTCAGTGATTTCTTTATGGATGTATGTGAGGAACTTGGAGAGTAAATGTTTGGGATCCGAGAGCAGGTAAATTGCAAGGGCAAATCTGTTCAAAATATTATTACTAGGAGATAGAAGTTTGAACAAATGTTGATCTCTTACCTTCCGATAAAATATCGATGAGCACGCGGTTACGTGCGAAGCACGTAGCCCGACACTAGTTTATTTAGACAAGAGTAGACACTCATACTCATGTCTAACTACACCTTTCTCGGCCTTTTGGCTAAGATCAAGTGTAGTATCTATTCTTATCAGTTTAATACTCATGTCTAACTTATGAATACTATCAAGGGCAACATGATCGAGTAACAATTCATAATCTATTTTCTAAGTCAAACCCTTGAACACTCTGTTATAAAATCTATAAAATTCAAAATCTCAGACCGTCATTTCGAAATCCTAAACGCAAAATGTAAAACAACATACTCCCAGAATTAGTTGAGGTGCGCAAAAGCTGAACTTAAGCAACGTAAAACTCGACTTGATTCCACTCGTTTTAAAACCTAATTCTACAAATTAATGTACTCCCATGGTACTGATGGTAGGCAGGGGGGACCGTCATTCCTTCTTAGGGTCTGTTTGGCCGCGAACTTATTTAATTTTAAATCTCCTTTTTTTGGCTTCTGGATACTTCAGCCGACCAAACGAGAAATATCCATTCCATAATAATGCCTTCTTGGAAACAAAAGAAAAAACTCAGAATTCAAAATCACCCCTCTAGACGAGCAGGTTTTATGCTTAATTTGCATTCTTCGTACATGAACAAAATTTACGGATCCACTTTATACTTAAATTGCCACTCCTATCGGACCTATCCTAATTCCTAACACATACACTCAAGCACGTCAACAAAATGGTTAAACCAGAAATCAAATCTAGTGCTAGATTATACTTCCAAGCACTACTCGTGTTATTTTTTTCACATATTATCTCTCTGTTTTTGTTATTAAGAACAAGGTACCCGGGTCAGCTTTTGCGCACCTCGACTAATCTTGGGAGAACAATCTCATCATTCATTAACGGAGACCCATTTAAAGGCAGAGCAAAACTCTTTTTGGACTACCCCCAAAAGGTTTCGTATTTTTCCACATTATCGGAACACTTTTATAGAGAATCTTATTACAATAAAAAAATTAATAACAATAATTTAGGCCTAAAATCTAAGAAATAATTGGTTCCTGCAACCATCCTTTTAATCTTCAATTATAATGCAGCTTGGATTTTTCCAAAAAAAAAAAAAAAGAAGAAGAAAATTTAGAAAAGCAAAGAGTAGTAAAAAGCAGAACTTTCTATATTTGTTCTTTGTATTAATTAAATAATACTGTAAAATGTAGAGAAGGTTGGTGTCGAGTGTCGACCCTCGTGGTTGACAAAATAGTTTTGCTTGACTTGTCAGAGTCAAAGTTTCTCTATCCATTGGAGTAAAATTTCTTATGGGTTTACTATCCAGTTGGGACAACGTGCGTTGATTGGTTAACGAATTAAGATCCATTGAATGATGAGATATACTTATAATCCAAAAAATGATGATGATCATTGACATTGAAGACCAACGCTTCGAGAATCAAGGGAAAATAATGTTCCATCTCCCCAAATTTAGGGTTGAAAATTCAATCTTGATTGCACTTCATCTCCCCCACTTTGGAAATAGTTAACTTATCTCCAAGGATGGAGCCAGGGGGTTAGTAGGGGCAGTTGCCCCCTCTACGTCTTAAAAAATTCGTATTATTATATTAAAAAAAATATGAACAACTTTAATATTTATCAAGCTTTGAAACAACCGTGTACTAAAATTGGTTTTAATGAGGTAATTACAATTCTTTTAAACAAAACAACGCCAAAAATTATAACCCAACTCACTTCAGGGACTCAAGGCCCGTTCACTTTTAAAAACTAAGGCTCAATGAAATTTCGAAAGTCCAAAACTCTTTAACGTGGTCTGTGGACATCAAAGTGAAGGAAAAAGAAAAGAGCAAAATAAATTAGAGGCTCCCAAAACAGGCGATTCACAATTGCAAGAATTGAACACTCGATTTAAGGAAGATAAAATGGAGTTGCTTACTCTCAGTACATTTCTAGATCCTCGCGATGTCTTCAGATCATTCAACATTGAAGATACTTGCACATTTGCAGAGAAGGAATATCCAATGGATTTCATTGAGCAAGAAAAGTACCACTTGAGATATCAATTGCAAAATTATAAGCTTGATGTGTCTAGTTATCCTGAGTTCCAAAATTTGTCAACGATTTCAAAGTTGAGTGAAGTGTTGGCGAAGACAAGAAAAGTACACGATATATCATCTCTTCGATAAGTTGATTCCGCTTATATTAATTTAACATGATTCAACGACTACAATCCAACGTGCATTTTCTGTTATGAAATATGCAAAGATAAATATTTCGTCGCAACAGGATGGAGGACGATTATTTAACAAATTTCTTAATCGCTTATATTGAGAAAGATATTGTTCTAGGGTTGGACACAGACTCTATCATTGATGCTTTTAATAACAAGAAAGAGTGTTGGACACAGTTCAAGATGTCTGAGTAGACACTAGATAGGATTAGATAAATGTTAATACCTTTTGCAATCTAAGTTGATATTAGAAACATGTTTAATTTCATATTGGTATTATTTTGTGTATATATATATATATATATATATTAGAAAAAAATCAAATGAGGAAAAGGAAACCAACATAGTTGGACCCCTAACCTATGACTATCATATGCTTCTCGAGATCCAAAAGGTTGAAGGTTGACCAGGAGACAACCAAGCAATCAACAAATAGCATAAACCAGGCAATGTGCATATGGAACCTCCAACCGGCGGTGACAAAGTCACCTTCGCCAAAAAGACGACCTAACCGGGATACACCCTTCGACAACTGCACCCCAAATATTAAATTTTTCATGCGAAGACTCCCGCATCTCCTTTGTGCTCTAAAAAAATCTAAACGATTCAAAAACCAAAACCTTCCTTTGAGGATCTGTTTTGCCCTAAACCCTTTTAAGTTGCGCCTCACTTTTATTCTGAAAGACAATCTCACCTCCATTTAGAATGCTATCATATTCTGCACTCACATCCAAAATAAAGCATAATTTCGTTAATTGATTATGGACTATATTAATAGTTTGATTGTTTTTTTTTTTTTTGATAGGGATAGATAGTTTCATTGTTGATAAGTTGGACGGCAATAATATGCTGATTTTCTCAACTTAGATTTCCTCAAAAAAATTATACTCCACGGGTTTTATTCAATCACTTTCCTGGTGACATAATGAGTTAAAAAATTGTTAAACAGGTTTTGGTTGTGTTATTTAACTATAAACACGGTAAATTTGAGCATCACCCCCTGACTTTTGCCTCTACTACTAATGTGCCCCTTGATATGGGAGTGTGCATTTCTACCTCTCTTAACCACAACCTACAACACCCCCTTCTGAGCAAATTCTACATTTTAGGTCAAGAAAATTTGATGGGTGCATAGACGCATTAGTTTTTATTATAAGAAATTGTTTGGTGAATAGTTTCCCCCTTATTTTTTTTGACATATGCTATTATTTTTTGAGATATAAATACCTCTCTCTCTCTCTCTCTCTCTCTCTCTCTCTCTCTCTCTCTTTTTGTCATTAATAGTGTGTACTTTGTTTTGAGCCAATATATTAGGTGTTGATCAATTGTGAATTTTCTGAATTGATAGATGCTCATATAGTATAGGACTAAGTGTTGAAACAAAGCCGAGATAAAATTAGTACATGTAAAGTTTAGGTTGTTCAATTGACTATACATCCATGAGAAGATATGGAACCGTCAATGGCTCATGGCTTTTCATTGGGATCGTTTACATTGGATTGGTTTGTTGGCTAATATTTTGAGACTAGTTGTTCAAATTTTTTTAGTAAGGTATTCAAATATTAATTTAGGGTGAGTTTCCGAATGGATTTTATCAAAATCTTCGGAAACTCACCCTTAAGCATAGGGTGTTCAAATTATTTTAGGTTTGGTGTTCAGAAAGGGTTAAACTAAAATAAAATTTCAAAATATTACATGTATTCTAAACCAAAAAAAAAAAGAAAAAGAAAAGAAAATTTAAGGTTTTCAATCAAACACCCTTACTTGAGTGCAAAGCCGCCTATGGATCCACCTCGCAATTGCAACCACTATCTCGACCTAAAAAATAGAGATGGCCAACAAATTATAATGCGAAATTAGTTTATAAGAATGAGGGATTAACTAAGAAGATGCTTATTTGACACTTGAAATGGTTGAAAAAAAAGTAAAGATATATAATTTCTTCTCGTGTGGATAGAATTTAATACAGGGAGAGGGGTCGATCAAAGGTTGAAGACGGCAAAGACGGCGAGTTTTTCTTCTATATTACTCTCTTTAGACAAGCAGGCCGAAGTGCATAAAAATTGATTTTTATACATGGAAGATCAATCATCTACCTTTCTTGGCTGATTTTCGTGTTTATAAGACTATTGGGAGGAAATTGTTTTTTTAATCTCTGGAGACATACACACAACTAGTTATAGGCTAAACAAAATAAATATAAAACTATTACAGAGATACGGCTCCAGATACATAGATGTGTTCATAACTAATTGATATATATATATAAATCCCGCATATCAGGTGAAATCCGCCAACATTGATTGGTCTCGAACAGATTGACAAAATAAATATTTTTTTAATATACGCTTACAAATACTCATTCATACAAGCATAAAGTCCATTAATTCCAAATCCCCCAAAATCAACATAAGAGGGAGAAAACATGGCGTTTTCCAACGGCAGCGGCGGTGGCCGTGGGGCTAACACGAACAGCCTCGCCCTACAAGTGGTGACCGGGCGGTGGTTCATGGTGTTTGCCTCCTTCTTAATAATGTCGGCAGCTGGCGCCACCTACATGTTCGGAGACTACTCCGGCGACATCAAGTCTTCACTCGGCTATGACCAAACAACTATCACTTTGCTCAGCTTTTTCAAGGACTTGGGTGGAAACGTCGGTGTTTTGTCCGGCTTGATCAACGAGGTCACGCCTCCATGGGTGGGGCTCGCGATTGGTGCAGTGCTCAATTTCTTTGGGTATATTTGAATTTCTTTTTTCTGAAATCATTTCAATGTACTAAGTATTTCTTAGTTGTTGGTTTATTTCTGTTAATTGTTCCATTACATTTTGAACTCAATTAAAATATCTAACAAACATTTCAAGTATATCATACTTCTCCGTCCTGCGAAGTTAGTCTCTTATGAACAAGATTGATACTTTTTAAATAAATAAAAAATAAAATACTTAATGCATAAAAATACTTTTTTTGAAGTAAAAAATTACGCATGTATTTGTGTAGGCTAACATTGCGAAATAAATGGAGTAATTGGAAAGAAAAATTTCAGAAACAACGCCCATATTTGAAGGGAAAAATAAGCTAAAACTAATCACCGATTGAAAACAATGTTTATGCTTTAAATTTGTTTTGCCATTTTTTTGGTAAGCATGGTTTTAGCATTTTCTTAGATATGATTAATAATATTATACTTTTTAGATCTTCTAATCAAAATAAACCGAATCAGTTAATGAAGAGTAATGTCTTTAAATTTTTATTTTTATTTTTTAAGGAAACATAAACATATTCTATTAATAATGAAACGGATTACCACTAAAGCGGAATAAAAAAATGGTGTCGAACCCATCGATTTGCTCAGGGAGATGAGTGGAGAGTACATGGATGATGGACATCTGGAGTTCAATATAGAAATAGTATTTCTACTTATCGAAAAAAATAGTATAGAAGTTGTATTTGACGTCAATACTATATGCACGTTTCGCTAAATCAATCTCTCAATCTTAATTAGTAGTATAATCTGTTTGCAATTAATTAAATTAGTTTAGGGCATCCATAGTGGGCTCTTAAAATGGCTCCTAGGTGAGACTTCTAAAATTTAACAAGTCATTTGATCAATTATGGTCTTCAATGGACTCTCAATACAAGCTCCCAATGGTAGCTCCTAAGCATGGCTCCTAACCCATTAGCTAATCTAAGTAGCCTTGTAGCTAGCTCTAAGTGGGACACAATCACTTTTAATCTTTTTAGACTTATCAATTTATGGGACCCACACCTTTTTTTTTTTTTCACAAAATAAAGAATGCTCTTACTAGCCCATTGAGTGTACATATGCTCTCTAAATTTAGCAAGCTCTAGGAGTGAAAAATGGGACTCAATTAGGCTTATGTGTACACCTTAGGAGTCAACTTAGAAGCTATTTTTAGGGAGCTCACTATGGATGCCCTAAAACATATATTTTTTTATAAGATTGGCCCTTAGTAAATTTCCTCGAATTAATTTTCATTCCATTCCTCATAATTACAAATTTACTTGTCGCTCCTCTCTTGTAATATGCTGAATAGACCACTAATTCTACCAATGAATTACCACATCGAACTTTTTCCAACTCCTTGTTCCATATTGATAGTCTCATTTGAAGATTTGAACTTTTTAAGAGAACATACACTACAACAAAAAACACCTTTTATAGCGTTCGAAAAACGCTATAACATCATTTAGATAACGTTCTTATGAACGTTAACACAGCCGGTGTTATAAAAGGTCGAAATCTTTTATAACGTTCTTTGCATGTAATAATTAACTGAGTTATTATAACGTTCTTTGAATGCTATAATTTCCCTTCCATTTTGTTGCACTTGTTTGGCCAAGAACCCCGGTGCAAGCATGTTACTAAAGGAATAAGATGAAATACCATGAAATACACAAGACATCATAAATTGAGATGAATACATGTACAAACTGTAACACAAACTCTAGCACATTAAATAGATATAAAACATGATCAAGCACATGCCAAATCAAAACAGCTCCTAAAAATAGGTAAGTTAGCAGTAAAACTAACAGATAAGCACTCAATGTTGACAAGGAAAAATGCACTGGCAGTAACAATAATATGAAGCATTGACAGGTCAACAAAGAAGTGCAACACAATGATAGAACACTACTACTGTCTGAAAAGACTGGACATATCTGACCCGAATACAATCTTGCTGCATAAGCAATATGGCTGTCCAAAATTGGACAGCATCTACCCAGAAACCGAGCATACTACTGCAGAAACAGTGGGAATGTACCAACACAACAGAAGCAACCAAAAACAGAAGCACTAACACAGGCGCAGTACATAAGCAAACAGCAGCAGCATATAGAGAAGGTATCACTTCAGGTATCCCAGTTGGAATAAACAGTAGCACAACCAATAATGAGAATTAATAACCAACTCTGGCAACAGACTAAAAGAAGATGCCCACATTAGCATGACAGAAACCTGGGCACTGAAGTAATAAAAAGAGGGAGGCACAACCAGAACATTAACTGGAATCTGCCTGCCCTAACAGATCACGGAATGAGCATCCCAAGATTGTAGAAATCTTGCATGTATAAGTAACAACCAAATGAGATGAGACATACTAGAACCCAGAAGAGCACACAACTCTGTGTGTGACAGAGAGGGCCCAAAAGGGATAAACTATGCTCATCTATTATAACATTCCAAAAAGAATGCTATCAAATAATGTTATAAAAAGTCATATTTGTTCAGGAATCTCGTCTTTTATTTGACTTGTCTATGTGTTTAGTCCATAAATTTGATATAGGTGTCTCGTCTCATTCATCTATATATAAAAATACTTATATACACGCTCGGCACTCCCAATTTACAAACTTGTACATACCCCCGTTCCCGCTTCCTTTCCGACTTCATGCAACTAAGAAGTGAACCCTTATATAATGAACCATGCATAAAACAAAATACGAAATACAATACAGAAATAAACTCATGAAAAATAGGAATTATAAATGCCTGTTGGACACAATAATCGGGGTCACATTGGCCTTTTAAATTTTACTTTACAGAAGACAAGGAACCATTATAAAATGTTTTACAGTTCCTGCGTATCTTTTATTATCAAATGCGTCTTGTTAGAACTACCTCCGTAATGCAGCACCATATGCTACAAAAAAATTCAATTTTTGGAAGAATGCCATCCGCCGTGTTATTTCTTCAACAAGAAGCCGTAAAAGAAGACTTGGCTTACCCGAAACCTTTTGAAGTTTGCTCTCTGTTCTTCAATCTTCCAAAGTATATAACTTAGGCTTCTCAAACCCGGTATGGTATAATATATCGGAATGCCGAAATCAAATGAAGTCCGGTTACCCAAACAAAAAAAAAAAAAAACCAAACTATTGCAAGCCCTAATTTCAGTAGAAAAAACAAAGAAAACCCCTAATTTTTTTAGCATCAACAATCCCTAATTTCTGTGAAAAACTATAAATAAACCCTATTGTTTTGATCAAATATGTGTATAAATACACATACTTATAGAGAGAGTGAGAGGGATAGATACATACCTCGATCGGTGGTGGGTTTTGTCGCTAGGTTTGGTTAGTTCAAGAGACGAAGAGGGAGAGCATCTCCATTTTGATGTGTGCAGGTCGATTGAGAGAGAGAGATAGAGAGAGAGGAGGAGGAGGAGGAGGTCGATCAGTGGTGGGTGGTCTATGGGTGGGTTCTGTCCGTGAGAGAGAGAGCTCGGTTTCAGGGGACGAAGAGGGAGATCGTCTCCATTTGATGTGTGCAGATTGAGAGAGAGAGAGAGAGAGAGAGAGAGAGAAAGGAGGTCGATTGAGAGAGAGAGAGAGGAGGAGGAGGAGGAGGTCGATCGGTGGTGTTGATCTGTGGGTGTGGGTTGTGTCTGTGAGAGTTGAGAGAGAGAGAGAGAGAGAGAGAGAGAGAGAGAGAGAGGAGAGGCCAGGTTTCTAATTTTCACGAAGTGTTTGGAGCGCCAAACACTTGGCGCCTAATAAAATTACACTTGGCGCTTGAAATTTTACTAGAAACGTTATTGTTGCCTTGTGGTAATGCTATAATTGGTCCTTCCGTGTGTTTCTCCCTAAATGTTTAATTTTCTCATCTATTATAACATTCCTAGTATGCTTTAATGTTATAAAAGTCATATTTGTTGTAGTGCATACAATTACATCAAAGAAGTTTTCCAATTATGTCCTTAACTTTTCAAATTTGATTGTTGCAAGTACTAGTATTTTAATTCAAAACATAAGGGTAAAAATGTATTATTACAAAATTTCTATGCTTGGTTTTGAAAAGTGGACATATATTTTGAGACGTCTCAAAATGGAATATGAGACTATCAAAATGAGACGGTGGGAGTATATAAGATCGTAGAAATTTTCTTCTACCAAAAAACATTTTCCTTTTTTCCTTCACAATTATGTTTAAACAATTCCACTTGTACAATATATTTCTTTATTCTTCATTATATTTTGTTAATTTCTTATTAGTTTAAGACGTAAGTAGTGAGAAATTTATAATCTTGTCTTTCACTAGTTGTGCAAAGTAAAGAGTCTTTCTCCAGCATTAACGGATCCTACTTTAAAATTAATATTCAACCGTTAGCGCTTGCATGTTTAATCTAATTTCAATGGCCATTACTGATATCCATATTTTTTTTTGAATAGAAAGAAATTATAATCACTGTGCACTTCACATTTCTAAAAAAATTTCCAAAAAGTTTTTCCTCATCTCTCATCTTTCCAATCATTAATCAATTTCATACCCTTAATCATTAATTCTCATTTCCTCTCTATTTTTTTTACACCTCTCTAATTATTAAAAAATTATCTCAAAAATATTTCTCAAAATATTCTTTCAAAACTTTTTAAAAAAAGGACAGTTATTCATGAATTGGAAAATTACTTAATTTGATTATCAGGTTTGGAAAATACAATCACTTTGTTTTTCACAAAACAATACTAACAAATTTCCGTTATCCCAAAATGTACTTCATGATTTGGCTGGCTGTCACCAAAGAAATCTCCACACCACAAGTGTGGCAAATGTGCTAGTACATATGCATAGGCGCGAATTGCCAGACCTTCGCCAAAACCTGCGCTCTAGTCACGTGCATATATATCAAGAACTTCCCAGAGAGTCGTGGCGTCATTTTGGGACTCCTCAAGGTTTTCGTTAGCCTTAATGGCGCCATCATAACTTAGCTCTAATGCACCATCTATGGCAAGGACTCCAAGGACATCATCCTCTTTATCGGTTGGCTCCTGGCAGTGATCCCCCTTGCTTTGCTCCGTACCAACCTAAGGAATCGGACAACCTAAGGAGCTCAAAGTGTTTTCTATTTTCCTTCTTATATCGCTCGGACTTGCTGGGTTGACTAACTCCTGGAATAGAGCTTTCAACTCCTCAATTGAGGTTTGTGGGAGAAAGTGAACCAACCTTGTGGGGGCCTACTTATCCAAGCCTACCATTTTCGTTGGACCCACCTCTAAATCTTAAAGTATTGCCTCTGCAAGCTTTGCAGTGGCTAGAAATGGCATATGGTCTGCTCAAACTACTTCCATTTCGTCTTGATTCCAAAATATTAAGCATTGGTGAAGAGTTGAGGCCACTATCATATAGGCGTGGATCCAATCTCTCCCCAATAGTACATTGTATATGTAGAACAAGAATTAATGACAAAGAAAGGAGTAGTAAGGGTCTTACTTCCTACAGTTAAGTTCATGATGAGAATACCTTGATAGAATGTTACTCCTCCTGTGAAGTCTGTGAGGCTTGTGCTTGACGCTATTAGGTCCTGATCGGTCTTCCCAAGCTTGTTCATCATGAACCTAGGTATCAGGTTAGTAGGTGAACCATTATCTATGAGTAACGGTTTATAGGCATCCCATCCAACCATCCTGAAATGTACAAAGGCTTGATATTTTTGGCTGCTCGTGAGGTTCGTTTTTCGAATATGACAGTTGCCTGAGTCTCCCTATCCTTTTTTTTTTAACTCATCCTTTAAGCTCACACTTAAGAAATAAAATCTGTAGGTCTGGGTGATTCGTTTAAGATCTGAGTTGTTGCACCCATCTCTAAAACATCATCTTCCATCATAGCTGGTTGATCACTTTTAGCAATCACTTGCTCAGGCAGGATGAAAACCATGCAGATTTCAGCTTAGACTTGCCCCCCAAGTTTGTTTTCTTTTGCACAAAGGTCTCTTTCTGAAGCAATTGCATCTAACGTGGAGGCCTCCTCCACCACCATTCTTTCTTTAGGCTTGTACTCTCTTGTGGCCTTTGATTTTTCTTACACAGGCTTCTTCTCAGTAACTTCAACACTTATTTCCCCTTGGGTATCCTCTATTATCTCGGGATCTTCCCATATGTGCATTTCGAGCTGCTTCAACATCTTATCCTCTTCTGAAGCCCTTTGATCGGTATACCTGAATCTCTGGTATCTCCTTTTTTGAGACTTTGACATGGCTGGCCGTCTGGCAGGAAACTTAGGATGTTCAGTACTACACCACTCATTATGGGGAGTGATAGGCATCTTCACAGTCCTAGGTTTGTCTTTTGATAGTGCAAAAATGCTGAGGTTGTAGAGGTCTTCTTGAACTTCATCCAGACCTTTTTGGTAATCGTGAGAACACTGAGACACGTTTCTCTAACCCTCTTCCTACATTGTGATGCTTTGTAGGCCTAGAAGACTGGCCTATTATCACACATTTCAACTAAGGCTTTTCAGCTTGCACCTTTTGACCACACTCATCACAAACCAACGAGCATTTAGGCTTTGCTGGTTTCCTGATTTCTGAAACAGGCTTGGACCCCTACCTCTTCTTTTGTTCAACTCTTTTATTCCTCACAGACTTATATCCTCTTCATGTAGATGATCCTAGTAGTCATTCATGTATATTTCTTGTGAAGGGCCTTCCAAACTGATTTTTGCCCTTGGTGTAGTCCTAGGCATGCCTTCGATATTAATTGGGACCATGTTGGTGCTCACCTCTGATAGGAAAAGATTGGAATCTACCCCCATTGCCTTCTTATCTTTCTCTTGAAACTTGAACTCTCCACCTTCAAGCTTGTCTTGAATATCGTTTTGAAAGACAATGCAATTATTTGTGTTGTGATTCCATGAATTATGATATTTGTAGTATTCCTTATCCTTAATTTCTTCCTCCGAAGGGATCTTATGGCTAAAAGGAAGTTTGATCAATTTATCAGCCAATAATTAATAAAAAATTGTGGCTCGGCCTTGCTAATGTCAAAAGTATAAACCCTAGCAAAAGTATAAACCCAAGTTGGTTGGATTTGTAAAGACATCATTGGATTTGTACTTAAGACATCATAATGATCTCTAGAAGATGGTTGTAACAAATAAGGTTTCTTGTTATAATGATCTCTACCATCCGTCTTGTTTAGGGTCTTTTAGTATCTTCTCATATTTAGCAAATTTGGCAGAGTTCAAAAGAGTCTCTGAACTCCGTAACGTGGAATTTCTTCTCCTGCTCTATGCTTAACCCATTATGGCTAAATAAACATATTCTGGTTCAGGAAGGAAGACTTTGCACATGAACCGAGTAGTCTTGGAACTTGTGAGAAAGGTCTTGACTCCTTCACCAAGAAGCTAAGAAAGACCTAACAAGTCTGCCATGGTCACCTCTGGCTGCACCCTATAGAATTGCTATTGGAACAACTCTTCAAGTTAACTCCAGGTCTCAACAGAGTTTGGTGGCAGGTTAATATACCATGTGAAAAATAGGCAAAAGAAATTTTATTAATCTATGAAAATATAACAAAGATTAAAAGGAACAAGGGCAAACAAAGCTACCCGAGACCTAAGGAAGATGTTGGCAAGTTACCAACAAAAAAGAACAACACAACACACTACAACACCACCAAAGAGGTAACAATACAAAGCCTAAGTCCTAGAACAACCGCAACCCCCACACAAAAGCACTCCAAAGGACCACGCATCAAGGACCGCATGTCTGCATCACAAAGAAAATAAGCACCCAACAAACTAACACCCGGCCAAGCAAACCCAACCAAAGAAAGCAAACACCCATCCAAACACAAACGATCGATAGCCAGAAAAGCCCCAAGAAAGCTCCCATAAATGAAAACTAAATCAAAACTCTTTGATAAGGAGGCACCTATATCCAAATCATCAAGAGCTTCAAATTCCTTTTCAGAACCTTCCTCCAAATCATCAAGACCTTCAAGCTCCATTTCAGACATTTCAATGCCCTCCAATTCCATTATATATATATCCATATGAAAATATTTAAAAATCCGATTATTTCCGGAAATGGTATATAACCGTATCTCCTGTTTAAAATGTGTTTTCAAGGGCCTACGCAAGATTCGGGAAAAATGACCAAAGGCTTCATCCGAAAGATACAAACAACACACTATATATATTTCATGAAAAGGATGAAGCCCTTCCCATTTTTTTTTTGCCGAATTTGGTAACCCCCAAAACACATTTTAAACACATCCAACGGACCCCGACATTTGGCCGCAAGGTCCTGTATTTTAACAAAGAAAATAAGTCACCGATCAAACTCACACAAAATATATATATATATATATATATATATAGTATCCACTTCTCCTCCGGATCCGGGGACCCACTCAAAGCTTTTTTTTGACGAGATCAAACAATTTTTTCCAAGGTCCATTTAAAATCTTCAAAAAAATACCGGAAGCTCCACAAAACAAATATACAATTTTTGCGAAAAATGCTGGATCTTTTTGATAAGATTTTCTGCATGGACCTTTGGAAAACACCTTCCTAGACACATTGGACGGCTCCTTTTGTTAAAACAATTTGCAAACACAAAAAAAAAAAAACCTTCAAGCACCATTTAGAAGATTATATTATATATATATATATATATATATATATATTATAGCTCTTCTTTCCATAATATTTTACCCCCAACAAAACATTCAAATCCATATTCTTATGAGCTTGCTTGATTACTATCAAATTCTTAGTGCGAATGTCACAAGATGAAAGAGAAGAGAAAGAAACCTCTTGTCTCTTTCTTACCTGAAAAAAAAACCATTTGAGAGCAGTAGCAGTTAAGGAATTTGGAAATAACCGTAATTTTGAAGTAACTTCAGCCGTTGCCTCTCCAAACAGCTGGACCTGAAAACAAGCGGTATTCTCCACCATCTATTGCATATTTTCTCCTGAGAAGGGTCTGGAATTCAGGAATGCGAAACCCTTTAGGTATAGCCCTTTTGTCTATCGCTTTTGAATGAGGCTTTGGGTACATAGGCGTTCTTAAAGGCTTGAATCCAGGGCCATTTAGTTGGGTACCGAATTAAATGGATAATGGTCCAAGTACCATTAAAAATCAATTGGGCCTTAACAAAATAAAATTCATGGGGCCCATTAATTTTACAAGTGAAACTAGCCCAATTTGATTCGAAAATAATACTTTCGGCCTTATTGCGATTTTGTGCTAAATTTAGGTATAAACAGTTTTTCAAGATTATAATTCTAGTGCAGCAACATGAAAAGTTTAGTAGGGTAGAGTACGGGGGGAATCGACGTACGGTTTTCATATTGTTGTTTCTAACGCTGGCAATTGTGATTAAAGAGGAATATGATATTTGTCATTATCATTTCCCGGAAGGAATTGCAAGGGATGAATGGATCGTCGAGTCAGTTGAAAATCGTGACGGAGAAGCCAAATGGAGGAGATAGGGCGGCTCAGCCGTTGTTGTCGTCATCTTCCACCAATGACGCAGCAATGAGTACTGAAGTAGGAGGTATTGGGAAACATTTTGGTGGAACTTCATTAAAATTATTCGCAAGAATCGCAACGAATATTAGTATTAGATACGTTGACTACATGCAGTCACCAAAATCACATTCCGGCCTTTCAAAGTTGTTAAGGTCAATCGTTAGGCCTTCTGTAGTGGTGTAACTAACACCACAAATTAGTCAGATGCTAACACGGTTAGCTAACTTTTCTATTTTTTTTTTGCTCCTAGTAGTGTAGTTAGTGTGTAGCTAATGTGTGTCAGTAGTTAGAAATTGTCACTGTAGGAGTGAACTGTGACTCCCACAGTAGCACCAGCCAAGTGGGGTCCACGGTGAAAAGGAGGAAAAATTTCTGGAGAAACACAGGAGAGAGGAAGGAATAGGTCTGACACTGGGGGGAGGATGGGAAAAAGTAAGAGAGAGGAAGGGTAGGTGGGTAGGGAACCAAAACTTTATCTATATATATAGGATCATATATATATAGAGAGGATCTCCATCCGGGATCCTGGACTCAGGGACTCTATGATCCGAGGAGACAATCCGATCCGTCCATGTGTTTAAAATGTGTTTTTAAGGTCCACGCGGAAAATCTTCAAAAAAAATACCGGGAAGGGCTTGATCCAAACGCGTTAAAACTTTATATTTACGCTTTTAACAAAACTATTGGATCAAGCCCTTCCCGGTATTTTTTTGAATTGAAGATTTCCAGCGTGGACATTTTAAAACACTAACGGTTCGACCAAAATACATTGGAAAGTGAAAAATTTTCCAAAAATAATTTGCAACACAAAAAAGCCATGTTTTTCTTATTTCCTATAGGTGTGGACTAGAAAATCCACCTATATATATATACACATATTTGTGTACTTTTTTCACATTTTAACAACACTCTAACAACACCATTACAACACTTTTTAACTTCACAACACATTTTGTCATAACAACACATAACAACACATAAATGAGACCCACTTTTTACACTTTTGTGTCATATAACAACACAAATTTAACTCCACCACTACGGATGGCCTAATTACGCTCATGTTGCTGCTATAAAAGGGTAAATTTTGCTGACACTACTCCTTGAGGTTTGCTTTAATGACAGATACTCCATTCAAGTATGAAAAATAACAATGAACTCCCTTTGATTTTTACTTGGGTTCCCCCGACACCCTCAATCAACAATTGTTGGTGTAAATGTGATTGGCAATTTCCGGGATTCGTTAATCCTTTTTGATCATGTAATCTTTTCTTTGGGGTTTGGGGGAGGTTTATTTTTTGTTGTGTCTAGATAATCCACCCCTTTTATTGAAGCTTTTGAGGATCTCGTCTTGCTCGTGCATTGCCTTGGATTCGGTTCTTGAAAGGTATAACGGTTGCATTATCATATCATCACTTACTTTGGTAGTTCATTCCTTCTCTTGAATCCATTGTTGCATTCTAGTTCCTTAGTTTTAACATGAATTATTTTTCTAAGGCATAGAGCTATTTGATCAGTTTCCGATGAGGATCGCGCTAGTTTTCAAAATTCTACCCGTTGGTAGAGAATTGCAAATTACTAGCGCTTTTCTTTTGTTGTCGCTCATCTCCGTTGCGCCAAGTTTGAGCGCTTGTTGCTTGTCTCCGTGGACAATTACACAAATACTTATACTTGTTTACCGATGTATGTGGCTTAATCTCATTGGTTGGTGCTAGGTTGAGTCCTTGGCACTATATAAGCATCCTTTTCTCTCTTTTCAAAGCACTTGCATCATCGGGCCAGAGAGAAAATGCCATTTTTTCAGTGGCAGTGGCAAGTGTTCTTGGTGCAAAAATGATGATCTAAACATTGTTTAGATCATTTTTGTTAGTCAATCTAGAGCTATGCTTTTATTCACCATGTTATGTCCTAGACGACATCATTTTGTTTTACAAAAACCTTCATCAAAGATCATGTTTTTCATACTTGTGGTCATTTGCCTTTCATCCTACATGAGCCGAATGAGTTCGGTGCCGAGATGTTTCGGAAATCAAGACGTGGTTGCTTGAGGAGTTCACTTAATCAAGGAGGAAGTAGGTGGGTAGGGTACTACAACAAGGGTTGGATTTAGGTGTCACTTGAAGTTAAGCTTGTGGGTAAATTCCTGAATTGAGAACTCTTGTAATCTTTTTGATTTGTGATATAAAATTGTAGGAATAGGCCGTGGTTTTATGCTTAGGGTATTAGACCCTAAGTAGTTTCCACGTATCTCTCGTGTTTTGTCTCGTTTATATATCGTTGCTTTAGTTTGAGCTTGTTGAACTATTGAATTTGAAATGGCTTATGGGTAATCGACATCTCTAATCGTGTTTAAATTTTAACCCCTCTAGGACAGTTTATTGGTGTTAATTAGTTTCAGTTGGTCCAAACACGTGATGGAATGAACCAAAAGTGACTTATATTCGAAAATACCCTTGCAGATCATGAAAATTAATAAAAAAGAGTATCAAATATTACCTATTCTGAATTGAAATAACTTTTTTTTTTTACCCTTTAGAGGTGCTGTTCTGGTCAAAGGGGTAAAATTTATTACTAACAACAACTCATATTTACTCAGAAAGCACAAAATTATTACTTCTAATTTAAAATTTTGAGAATTGAGAACCTTTTTTTTTTTTTTAAATTCTATTATTAAAATGGTGAATTTGTCAATATAAGACACTTTGGTCTGATTCTATCACGTGTTTAGATGAATTTTTTTACATGGATATCAGTGAAATGAACATTGAAATCAGATGGGGTTATACGTAAGGATGGTATTTATCATTAAGGCAAACCTCGATCAGTTGTGTTAGTGAAATTTACACTAGATGAAAATTGACGAAAATTTGCTTATTATTCTTTGAGAGGAGAACATTATGAGTTCTTTTTTAGGTAAAGAGGCAGAGAAATTGTATTAAACAAAACCATCGACCAAAACCGGCAAACAAAACCGTGGCCTCGAAACCGACGTAGTTGAAGTAATAATGAATGTAAAAGACTGAGAATGCAAATTGCTTACAAGAAAAACAAAAAAAAGAGCCGATTATAGTGATCTCACTCATGGGCGTAGCAAACAAGGATCAAGTGGCCGGGGGTCACTTGACCTCACTCAATGTTTTCAAAATTCATATTATTGGTAGAGAATTGCAAGTTGATTATTAGGAAATTTGACCTCATTAAAATTGTAATATCGCCCTAAGTTTGAGGCAACAGTTTATGCTTGTATGCATACATATACACAATTACACAAATACTTATACATCACATGTACAATAACAATCTTATAGGCTGATCGATCAAAATAAATATAATGATATTATGGATACATTTCCAGACACGCAAATGTGTCCACAAAATATATTGATATTTGCTTACAAATACTCCCACTGTCCATTTCCAAAGCCCCCAAAATAAACATAAGAGGGAGAAACATGTCCAACGGCAGTGGCAGTGGCAGTGGCAGTGGTAGTGGCCTTGGGGCTAACACGAATAGCCTCGCCCTACAAGTAGTGACCGGGCGATGGTTCATGGTGTTCGCCTCCTTCCTAATAATGTCAGCCGCCGGCGCCAGCTACATGTTCGGAGATTACTCCAACGACATCAAGTCTTCACTCGGCTATGACCAAAAAACTATCACTTTTCTCAGCTTTTTCAAGGACTTGGGCGGAAGCGTTGGCATTTTGTCCGGCTTAATCAACGAAGTCACGGCCCCGGGGGTGGGGCTCGTGATTGGTGCGGTGCTCAATTTCTTCGGGTACAATTGGAGTACTTGATTTTCAGGCCCTTGTTTTAATCTTTTTCCCGAAATCATTTTGTTTTTCTTCTTATTTATTACTCCATCTGTCCCTATTTAAGTGATGATGTTACTATTCCAGCTGGATTCGAAAGTTGTTTATAATTTTCAATCTATATTACATAAAATATGCAATATGGATCTTGTTTTATAGAAATCAATGAGTTCTAAAATACAATTTTTTCAAAAGTACATAATATATTGTAGATTGAAAGTTATAGACAATTTAAAAATAAAGTCAAAAAGTGAAAGTGGTCATTTAAAAAGGGACGGAGGGAGTAGTTATTACTCCCTCCATCCCAAAATGTTTGTCCAAATCACTTTTGACACCTTTCAAAAAATAATCTATATTTTTAAAATTTGTAATAATTTTTCCGATTTAAAAAATCTTGTTTATTAAACTAAGTCTATCAAACAAAATTCATATTGCATATATAAATCATTATAGTTTTAAAAAATATAGATGATTTTTTGAGAGGTGTAAATAGTGATTTCAGACAAACATTTTGGGACGAGGAAGTGTGTATTTTTGCTTTAGATGTTTGGTTTTTTTTTTTTTACGTTGCGGAACAGATGGAGTATTCGGAGAGCAATTTTGTTCACCCTCCTCTATTAAAAGAGGGTGAACAAAACCTTTGACTCTTCTTATTCGTTGAAATGGACAGTTTTTAAATGTGATGTAAATGCTTACATCAAAGTGATGTCATCTTACCAAAAGTGTATTGCGGGGTCACATGACATCATTTTTTTGGTGATTGAGATCCACACCAATTCAACCAATAGGAGAGAGGGCTTTGTTCAATGTTCTTTTTAAGGAGAAGAAATGAACAAAATTGCACTCAAATCTTAGTATTTGAAGGGAGAAATAAACTAAAACTAACTACAGAAAAGAATGTTTTACGCTTTAAATTTATTGTCTTTAACATTTTATTTTGTAATTATACATTATTTTAGCATTTTCTTACATATGATTCATAATTTTGTAGTTTCCGATCTTCTAATCGTATTAAACCGAATCTGCAAATGAAGAGTAATGTTTTTGAAACCTTGAGTTCAATAAACAAACAGTATTTGACGTCAATACATGCAAGATTCCCTAAATCAATCTCTCAATCTAGTAGTATACTCTGTTTGCACTTACATTAGTACAACATATTTTGTTTCCTTATAAGATTAGAAAAACATAGGAGTATTCTTTTTCTTATGATTTTTTTATGAATAGACCAATAATTCTACCAATGATTTACCATTTTTTTTTTGTGTCCGGTACTTCGGAATAGCACTACCAATGAATTACCACATTAAGCTTTTCCGAGAAAAACTTGAGGTGCTAGTTGGAGGATAACACATGGCGGTACCCCGCACGTATTTCAGCCCTCCAAAAGTGTTTTGGATGGTCTGGAATTTAGAGAGAGAGAGAGAGAGAGAGGGAGGGACAAATCCTTGTTCACGTTTCCAAAACATTTTTGAAGGCCGAGATGCGCATTCGGACTACGGTACCCTATTTAGGAACCCGGGTGCCTGCTGTGTAGATTTTGCACAACATTGTGCAACGCAGGCAAAACGAAACCGTTTTGACTGGAAGCCAAATGCAGTCTTGTGCGGCCCACTTTCGGATCCCACACAAATGATCCAAATCGTTAAATAATATTAAAATAATTATTCAAGTGGTCTTGCATAAAATTAGGCCCATTAGATATTTTTATGTAATTGATTTAATTCTTTCAATTTTCATTCAGAATTCAGGGCCTTATATAATTCGAAAGTATCTTCAAGAAAAGTTATACAATTGTGCGGTTGGTAACCCCTTGATCTGAATCGTAAGTGTCGTGGGCTCGTTGAGAAAAGTATTCAGTAGGTATCAAATTAAACACTAGAGATATAAATTGTTTTGATACATATTGAAGCCCGATCAAAATAATTGTTTGTAAGGTACTTCATGATTTCGTAATTTGATTCTCAGTTGCTTATGATACAATCACTTTATTTTCACAAAACAAAATTAACAAATTTCTGTTATTCCTATAGGTACTTCATGATTTGGATGGCTGTCACCAAAAAGATCTCCACACCCAAAGTTGTGTCTATACATATGCATAGGCGCGAATTCCCAGACCTTCGCCAACACCTGCGCTCTAGTCACGTGTGTCAAGAACTTCCCAGAGAGTCGTGGCGTCGTTTTAGGACTCCTCAAGGGTTTCGTTGGCCTTAGTGGCGCAATCATAACTCAGCTCTACTACGCCGTCTATGGCAACGACTCCAAGGCCCTCATCCTCTTTGTTGGCTGGCTCCCGGCAGCGATCTCCTTCGCTTTCCTCCGTACCATTCGGATCATGAAAGTGATCCCACTGCCTAAGGAGGTCAAAGTGTTTTACAACTTCCTGTTTATATCGGTTGGACTTGCTGGGTTTCTTATGATTATAATTGTAGCGGAGCAACACGTTCAGTTTAGTAGGGCGGCGTATGGAGGAAGCGCGGCTGCTGTGTTGGTATTGTTGTTTCTGCCCCTGGCAATTGTGATTAAAGAGGAATATGATATTTGGACGAGGAAGAAATTGCAAGCGATGAATGGATCGTCGAGTCAGTTGAAAATTGTGACGGAGAAGCCAATTGGAGGAGATATGGCGGCTCAGCCGTCGTCGTCATCTTCCATCAATGACGCAGCAATAACTACTGAAGTAGAAGGTATTGGGCAACATTTTCCTAGAACTTCATTAAAATTATTTGAAACGAATATTATTAGATTCGTTAGCTACAATCTCCAAAATCACACATTATGGCCCTTCAACTCAATCCCACACCCACTTAGGTCCATTGCGAAGGTCAATCGTTAAGCACATTAAAAGGGTAAACTTCGCTAGCACTCGTTGATGTTTGCTTTAATAACAGATATTTCATGCAGATATGAGAAATAGCAAGGAACTCCCTTTGATTTCTATGTGCATTTTTCCGATAAGCTCCTGTTCGAACATGTTATGAAATGAGCCAAATTTGACTTATGTGTAAAAAATTATTCTTTTAGATCATAAAAATAATAAAAAGTATCAAATATTACATATTCTCAATCAAAATAACCTCTTTTTTTTACCCGTTTGGAGGAGTTGTTTTGATCAAACGGGTAAAATTTATTAATAGCTATTTATCTCTTCAGTACTAGAAAGAACAATTTTGGTAAAAAAGGATAAAATATTACTTTTGAGTTGAAAATTTTAGAATTGAGAGTTTTTTTTTTATAGTATTTAATCTACTATTAAAATGTTGAATTTGTCAATGTAAGACACTTTTGACTAATTCTATCACGCGTTTAAATGGACATTTTTATATGGATGTCGATGAAATGAATATTAAAGTATAGATCTTATTCATGGGCGGAGCAAACAAGGATCAAGTGGGGGTCACTTGACCTCACTCAATGTTCTAAAATTGATATCATTGATAGAGAATGGTAAGTTAATTAGGAAATTTGACCTCATTAAAATTGCAATATTGCCCTAAACATTTAACCCAAGGTATCTTTTTATTATGTGAATTGCGAAGAAATTATTTCTCATTGTAACACGAATTACTTGATCAAATCTTATATGTCTAAAATGAAAAAGAACATCGTAAATTTTTGCATAATGGAAATCACTGCGTAGTTTATATGTGAAAATACCTCGATAGTTGTTTCAAAAACAATGTTTAGAATTCGTATTTACTCTCTTATAAAAATTATTTTGCTCTCATGATCAGAATATTATGCTGTATAATTAATTTTAGATAAGAATTTGATCCCACTATCTACATTGTTGGCTCCGCCCCTGGGCTCACTACAAAATAAGCATAATTCAGATACTTAAAAATTCAAACCTGAAAAATCATATTTGATTTCATGTTATGCAAGTGCAAAAGTATTTACTTACCATCAAAATAGTACATAAGTATTGTTTTTTTTGAATTTCCCTCTTGTAGCTCCCAATGCACTACCCACCTCACAAACGCAGCAAGAACAAGTCTCCTGCTTCAAGAACGTGTTTCGTCCGCCAACAAGGGGCGACGACTTCACCATCCTCCAAGCCCTCTTCAGCATCGACATGTTCATCCTCTTCTTTTCCACCATTTGCGGCGTCGGTGGCACCCTCACCGCCATCGACAACCTCGGCCAGATCGGGACTTCCCTTGGCTACCCCACCAAATCCATCTCCACCTTCGTCTCCCTTGTGTCCATTTGGAACTATCTCGGCCGTGTCTCCGCCGGTTTCATCTCGGAAATTTTCCTTACCAAATACAAATTTCCCCGTCCTTTTTTCCTCACCCTCATCCTCCTATTCTCTTGCATCGGCCATCTCCTAATCGCCTTCGACGTCCCCAACGGCCTATACATTGCCTCAGTCATCATAGGATTCTCGTTCGGAGCCCAATGGCCGCTCATCTTCGCAATCATATCCGAAATATTCGGACTCAAGTATTACTCGACCCTATACAATTTCGGATCGGTGGCTAGCCCGATTGGGTTGTATCTACTCAATGTTAGGGTAACAGGCCACCTCTATGACAAAGAGGCTGAGAGACAATTGGCTGCCGCGGGGATTGTTAGACAGGCGGGGGAGGAACTGAATTGCAGTGGAGTGGATTGTTTTAAGTTGGCGTTTATTATTATTACGTTGGTGGCAGTTTTTGGGGCCCTTGTTTCGGTAATTTTGGTGGTTAGGACTAGGAAGTTTTACAGGAGTGATATTTATAAGAAGTTTAAGGAGGAGGCAAGGGCGGCTGAGATGGAGATGGCGTTCGGCGGAGGTGGTAGAGGAGTGGTGGTGGTGGCGCCCGAAAGTGGTGGAGGAATATCGGGGGAGAAGGAAGAAAGGTAATGGAGCTTGGTATATCGGTGGAATGTAATAGACTAATAGGTGTCAAGGATTTAAATATCGCCATACGCGACGTATCGATTTTTCAAGAGACCGATACCGATATTAACCGATATACGGTCCGATACACGCTGCTATCGGCCAATATTTGACCGTATCACCGATACCATTACGTATCTCGATACTGCTATTTAAAACCTTGGTGTTGGCTTTCTTTAGTTGATTTCAGAAATTGTATACGAATAAAAAGGTTTTGTACAGAATTTTCTCTCAAAATTTCGGTTTCCTAGTTCTTGAATTGGAATTGTGGATGTGTTCATGTGAAGAATGAAATATGAAAAAACATGATGCTTGAATCCCACAGGCTTAATCTTGTACAAATAATTAGATTTAGATATGACCGAATCCCTTTCTAAAAAAGTGAAATTATGTACCTCAACATGAAAAATAAGAAAGCTGCCTATAAATATGTATGCTGGCCTTAATTGCTAAAGCCGGGAAAGGATCACATTCAATCGGATCCACTCTCCCTCACAAAATTCACAACCGTATAGGTACTAGGTAGACTGCATTGAAAGTTCTAACGATGAAGTTTTGTACGACCGGAGCTCTATTTAAGTGATTATCTTCTTTACAGAGCTGGCGCAAACGGGGTGTTTGCACCGGCGAGATCTAGGCGGTACATTTCAAACTTTTAACAGCTTGGATTAATTACTCTTGTTTCCTCAATAAATACCGTCTGGAATTACCAAAAAAAAGGTACCGAAACTTTGAATCCGAACCGTTCAATTTTGAAATTAATAGCCCAAATTGTTCGGGACCCCTCAAAAAAATTTCTCTCTTTATACCAAAAATAAATAAATAAATAAATACAAATTTCTCTCATTCCCTAATACTACTTAATTACCGTATGTTGATCAACCTTCCTGTCATAAAAGAATTAATAAAAGAAAAATTTTACCAACCCGGCAAGCTGTCTATTTGTTTAACCGGATCGATATGAACAATGAATCTTCAAGGGGACTACATATCTGGTATTTGGTTTAAATTTTTTTCAACAGTTCTGTGGAGCCCTCTTTCTCCGGTGGTTCCTCCTGGTGATGATCGATGAAGAAGACGATACCCTCGTTCTCGATTTGTGCCTGGACCTGCACACTTAGCGCACCGTTAGCACCGGACTTTTCCCCAGAACGGTACTCCGACAGTCAAGTAAGAAGGGGAAGGAGATGTGTAGATTTAGGGTTGAGGAGGGAGTTGTGCGTACCATTTCTAGGTGATGAAGCTTTCCTTTTATAGGTAAGCCTTGGCTTGGCCTCCAAGCACAGCTGTGCTCGTCATGTGACTTAACCGTTCGGCTGACGTCACGATGACAAGACCGAAGGAATATATTGTGAGCACATGCCTCCAGTAAAATGGCTACACGTGTCATAACCGTTCGGATGACGTCACTTGTCGTGATCGCGGTTTGTTACATGCACATGCATCATTAACTGCTCTGCTGACTCATCAACTGGTCTCTCGGCATATTTCCACATCATAAAATCGGCTTAGGTCACTCCTCGGGAACGCCCCGAGGTTTCTTGATATCAACCCTGAAAGGTCGTTAATGAGTTCAAATACATGATAGGTTTCGGCACTTGGCCGAGACAATGGTCCGAAGCCCCGTTCTGTTTACTCCAACATGTTGAGCCATTCATCCGGAGAGTCCCTCAAAGATAGCCTCTCGGCGATTAACAAAGAGGTGTCTCTTTACGTAACCAAGGGGCTCTGTATATCCGGACCCCTACAAGTTCTATAGGTACAAATTGGGTGCACCGATGGTGCACCGATAGGCTCCGGGGACCCTATTGTGTGTCCCACACGGTCGATCCGAGCCGCTCATTCATCCCAAAATCAAATTCCGAGGGGGCTTACGTGGAAATCAACTTAATCGGACGTTTCTACGTGCTTGATCCAAAATCAACCCATTTCGTTTAAAAAATGGTAACTGATATGGGGTGATTTGAATCGAGCATGTAGGAAAGTCCGATTGAGTTATTTCTGCAGGGATCCCCCTCAGAATTTGATTTTCGAATAAATGAACAGCTTGGATCGACCATGTGGGACCCAAAAGAGGGTCCCGGCGCTGGTCAATACAAGTGTACCAGGGGGTCGGTACCCTTGGATTTTCCGAATCTTTTTGCAATCCTCATTAAATACCCATTGCCAAGCTGCCCATTGCAACATATAATAATGATTTTAAGTACTGATTATCCGTACAATAAGTGGTGTGTTGTATTACTAATTTCATCTTTATATATTAATTTGATGAGATTTACATATTTTATAGGATGTGTTACGCTCCGCTTTTTTAAATACTTTTTTAAAAAGATTTAATGATTTAAAATGACAATCAAAAGATGAACATTTGTTTGATTCCATCATCATCAAAATACTTAAGGTTTAGAGTACGATTACATTGATTGAAAGTAAAATTAGTACTACATGAATCATAAACATAGCTCTACTGTAACGGATCAAGGGCTCCACAGTTTCCTCCTCAAGGATAGCTTTGTCCTCCTATCTGTCATATTTTGTTCGGCGATTCATGACACAACTGTGTTTTGTAAGGCTAAACAGAGTGAATTACAGGCCGGTGGCTCTATTATTAGCGACTACCAGAGAATGTCGGGGCAATTCATTATTTTTTTGTTAGGATTTGGCAGCGGAAAACATACCTTACGGTGTTGGAGTCGAATCGGTGATAGCATTCAACTTCTTCCATTGCTTGCCTGGAAACTACCCACGACTCCAACCCAGTAGCACAGTGGCGTAGCCAGAAAATTGGGCTAGTTAGGGCACAATTCATAAACATCAATACTTTTGTTGTGAAAAAAAAAAATCTTTTCTTAAAGAATAACATGTCCTGGTTTTAATTTGAAATAAGTCTCGCTTGACTTACGATTTTTTGGACAGATGCGTCTCGTAGCCTATTTGGTTGTACCCATTGGCTTCCAAGGGGAAGGTCTGGGGTTCGAGTCAGTGGAGGTCTGGGGTTCCATAAATAAGTTATAGTTTTGAGGCAAAAAATTAAGTGAATTGAGGCTTGTTTGTGAGTAATTAGTTATTCAGTGGGTCTGGGGCACGCCACCTGATACCCTAACACCCTTCTCCTTCAGTTTTTGTTACCGGCCTTCATCACATATTCATTTATATTTTTCTACAAAAATAAAAAATAAAAAATTCCTCCCAAAAACCAGTGTGAGCACAAGCCGTGCCCACACTGGTCCATATGTCGCTCCGCCACTGCGGAAGCGTGTAAACTACTAGAGTTTTACATAGACATCCACATTCTAGGACTGACGAGAGTGATACAGACTTTTTCCTTGATCCCATGGTTTCAATGGAGACAATCTTATATAGCCATCAACCCATTGTGCCCTCACTGGTCCATATGTGGCTCTGCCACTACGGAAGCATGTAAACTACTAGAGTTTTACATAGACATCCACATTCTAGGGCCAACGAGAGCGATATAGACTTTTTCCTTGATCCCATGGTTTCAACGGAGGCAATCTTATATAGCCATCAACCCATTTAACACCCATTAACCATGGAAAGCTAAGGGTTGTGAAACCACTACAATCAAGCCATAGGTTATAAACCTTTTGATTACCCTCTCTTGATGCTTGAGTTGCCCCACTAATGGAGCCATGAGTTATAAATAAACCCTTTGATTTTCCACTCTTGATGCTTGAGTTTCCCCGCCAATGGGCATTCAATTACATCTCCTACTTGCACATAGTGGGCACGACTTAGCTATAGAATTCTCTCTATCTCTTACAATTTCTCGTTAATGCCGGTAATAGACCACTACAACAAAACTTTGGTATCGTGATGAAAAAATTTTGTTGCCAAAGTACCCTTTTTCGTCGCTAAAGCTATTGGAGAGGAAATTTTTCCTCGTCCACTTTCCTCGCCTATACTATGTCGCAAAAGCTTATTACGAGGAAACATGTTTTCCTCGCCAAATCTTGACAATCTGTGAGGAAAATTTTCCTCGCCAAATCTGGACAACCTACGAGCCAATTTTTTCTCACCAAAATCAAGACTATTTGCGAGGAAATTTTCTCTCGCCAAAACTGGACAATCTGGTAGGAAATTTTTCCTTGCTAAATTTTGTCGCCTAAACATTGCTTGCTAGGTGAATTTTTAGGGGCAAAACTTTTGAGAGAGAATTTTTTTTCTTGCTAATGATACATATAGGAAACAAAATAATTCCTCTCATTCCCAACTAATTTATATAAGTCATCCATTGACGACCAAAAACTATATAGCATACATCCATCAGTTTTTACTTAAACAAAACGTCAAAACAATACAACATAGCCAATTCAGAAAACCTAATAATGGCATCATGGTCCAAACCATAAAAAATAACCTGTCAAATAAAGTTTAGGCCCCAAAAACAAAAGGTAAAATTTAATACAACTGATGCTATAGCATTCTTAAAAAGCATCTTGGGCCTAATCAAAATATTGCACCTCTTGGGTGCCACATTTTGCATTGTATCCTAGTTGCCATATCATCTCTTGCAAGTCTATGAGCTCCAAAGTGATCATATCTTACTCATTGCCAAGGCAAAAAATTAGCATTTGAATGAGCAATCATTTGTGGGAAAAATACATGTTTCTAAGTACATTCCACAAAAATAAATAAATAAATAAAGCAATCATGTATTGCAACAATCCTCATTCCACTGCCACAACAAGAAGTAGGTTAAGAACCAGAATTTAGCAAAAGCAATCTTTAACAAACTTCCCTAAGGGGTTGTTTCACATAACTTATTTGTGTGACTTTTTTTTTTTATATAAACTTTTTGGACTTTTGAATTACATCACATAAATGCCTGAATTCATAAGCTAACAATAATACCCATGGGAATCCAACTTAATAGCCATAAAGTTAGTCCAAAATCATAAAAAAGAAATGCATTTACTCCATTATTCAAAATTCAGATTACATACATAATTTTGAGCCTAAAAACATTTTTCCAAATAACTCTTTTCTACTACTATTTAATATAGGAAGAGTTTTACCTTAGGAATTGGATCCTCCCCCACCTTAAATTTGGATTGGATCGAACAATCCAGAATCTTGATCGTCCATCTAGACAATCAATTATTCAATTTGTCGATAGTCTTGACGGAAGACTATCTGCAATTTCGGATGATCAAATACAAGGCTCACATGGAGAGGGGTAGGATTGGGAACTGGAATGACATTGGAATGATAAAATGTTCACAATTTTCATTTGTATCATAATGTTATGCATTTGTTCTCTTTATCTATTTCAACTAGTGCTATTTCACCATGATTTCCCATGATGTTAATTACTTGCTCAATTTAAGTTGTCTAGATAACAGGTTAGGACTTAATTAGATCTGAATTAAGTAAGCTTTCTGGATACCACCCTTAACCGCCATTTTTCTTTCTCACCACCCATGTTTTTCATGCTATAAAGAATGAGGTGGAAACTCTCTGTGAGCATGTTAACTCTCAATTTTTATGGCTACTATTGAGTTTAAAGCCAAGTACTTACATGACCTCAAAAAGCACAAATGCCTGAATGTGTTACGTGATTTATAAAAACTTGACACGACTTTTGAATGCAGCAGTAACAGAATTACATCACCTAAAACTTAGATCTTTACTAGCAGTGCAACCCCAAAAACACAGACTTAAAAAACCGCAGTAGCGAAGACGAGCAAAAAACATCCCCAGAACATAGAATTCCACCATAATAACACCACAATAATCATGATCAAACCACCAGAATTATATGACAGAATAACTCAGAACTTAAAAAAACTCAGCAGCACAAACGAATAAAAGTATCAGTAGAGACATACAAAAGTATCCCCCGAACTCAGGACTCCACGAAATTACCCCAGTACCAACAGTGTGGTGTGCAATAAACTATTAAAACAAGCAATTTTGTGTACTATATTTGAACACCCTGAAGTTTTTTCCTGGAGCCGCTTCCAAGACAATCCTAACCCATCTTGGAATTTTAACCAAATCTAGTTTTAAAAAAAAAAAATTTGCACCAAGATTGTTGCAGCCCCACTTAGATACTCAATGGAACACTAGACGCAGTCCATAGCAGGTCAACTTTTGAAAGAAATGTTATCTACGTAGCAGGTCTATCCCTTATTTGTTTATACACAGTACACTAAATAAGTTCTGTCATTCTAGTATTTGTAGAAAAGTTCATTACAAAGAGTATGAAAACGATAAAAGAATTCAACTAACCAGTCAATCATTGGATGATAATCCACCTCTCCCAATATGTCCAATGTATCCTTTTTCAGTGAGAAACTCCATCATGCTTGCATTTAGCACCTGTTGCTGCTTATTTGCCTCCAAAAGCTTCTCTATGGTCTCGTCTCGTGCCTCTAACTTCTTCTCGAGGTGTGTCACATATTCTTTGATTGTGCCAGATTCGCATGTGGTTCTAATAGAGGAGGAAGGCCTCAAGCCAAGTCATTTCACGTAACCTGCTCTTTTTCAGTGCCTCAATGGATAACTCCTGCGTTAACGGGGTCACACCACTTGATTATGTTCAGCCTCGATTTGTTTCATTTTCTTCTACCATTTTTAAATAAATCGAAGCAAGATTAGTAATACGAAATGTATACTGATTTTCTATCCACAAATTACTTGAAATACGTACATAATTAGTCTGGCATTCTGGAGCAATCCACTGATCCTTGTTGCCATTATAGTGAGTGGATTTATATAACTCTGGTAAGTTTGACAGTTCACCCCCATGTTTTACAACCTGGTTTGTTAGTTTCATATTCAGGAGGTTAATCTATCATGCCAATGAACTTATCAAACTTAAAAAGAGAAATGAAAACGCACATATTCATTTACTCTAACAGGTAAAGACTTCGAACCACATCTGTGCTTTGTTTTATTATTGGATTTGTTATTTGTGTTTGCCAATGATCGATCTACAAGCACCAACAACAAATGAAACAAAGAGAGGCCAACTCAATTACCTAATATTTGATTCAAGTTTCAAAGAGAGGTGTTTAACATATTTGAGTGCCCAAAACATTGTATTAAGTCCCATATGAAACAGTAAAAGGTTTGGTTACCATCCACTTTTTGTTAGTCCACTTCTTCTCAATCAAACTAGACCGCTGCTCCATGCTAATTTTAGGAGGTGGGTGACTTCTTTCATACCCTTCTCCCTTGGTATCCTTAAGCTTTTTGAATTTTGTATACAACCTATGGGTGTGATCACTCAATCTCCGCCCACACTTTGTTGCTATTGCCTTATGAACGTCAATTAAATCTCCTTCCAAGTCGAATTGAGCCTATAAAAAAAAATTAGTCGTAATCACTAATTATGTGCTATCAGGTAAATACAAAAATAAAAAAAGGTGTTGCAAGTACCATTAGGCGTTGAAACAAAGGTGCCTTAATACCCTCATCCACAGCCTTCCAACTTTTAACACTCAGATCTTGTACATGTTCACGAACCTCAACACCAATCTTTGACGCTAATTTAGAAGCATAAAGCTCCATTGGAGAACGATGCTCTTGCGACATGGGAACAAGTAGCTTTTCCCATATTTGTCAATAAGTCCTTGGATTTCGAGTCCTCGTGTTGGGCCACGGCCACATGCACGTTTCTGAGGAGCTACTTTAGTGGCACAATAGTATTTTTTAAATAGTTAGAAGCCGACATTAAAGTTAAAATTTCCCCAATAATGTAACTTAACCATCTTACCAGCACTACTAGATGCAGCTGCCTCACTTTGCAACTCGACAAGGGGAGGCAATGAGGACTAGGTCTCAACCATAGGATGTGGTATTGAGTGACTCACCCTCTCAGGGACAGTAGTTGATGCATGCTGGGGCTCAGCTTGTGAACTTGTGAGTCCACCTGGTGGCATCTCTAGGACCTAAAATAACACATCTTATGGAAGCATAAAGACTACATAAAACAAAATGGTGATAATGTACACATATTACAATTGATTTTTCAAAGCTGCATTTGCAGCATTTTCAAAAATAGGGCACTTTAATTGATCTTTCTCACTACAGTATTTTTTTAACAATGCTAGTATTATTTTATGACAACAGTGGTTCTTCAAAAACAATTATAAGCATAATCATACCTAACATAAAACTACCTCTGACATAGAATGATATTGTAGTACACACACGGAAACATTCATTAAATCATGCATATTATACCTCTTCTTCAAAAGAATCAAAAGACTCATTGTCACTGCCGTCTTTATCCTATAGTCAGGATCATCTACCTCACTTCGAGTACTCCCTCCCTTCTACTTCGAGTACTCCAGCTCCCTTCTCTTTTGTACAGTTTGGCAGAGACAAACCTCTGAATGAAGGTAGTGTAGAATTTATCCCACTAGCCTGCAATATCGCACGGATTCCTTGATTCTCCTATCTCTTCTCTTCTCATATTTGGTTTTCTTCTGAGTTGCTAGAGAACCTGGATTGATGATTTTTTTTCCACTCTTTCCCATTTGTGCAACTATAATGCATAAAGTGACATAAAACATAATAAAAAAAATATAATAAATCATTTAATTATGAACCTGGTTTTGATCATTTTTCCCCTACTTTTTCCCAGTCTTTTGTAACTAACGCATAAAGTGATATACAACATAATGACACATAGCAAATTAAATTAGGTTCTACCATAAACTCGCAAAAGAAAAGATTAAAATGTAAACAAACAATTCATGACTTCAAAGACATTTATATTGATACACAAGAACATAACTAAACATAACTACATATCATGATCCATATCAAAATCCATATCAACATCAGGTATTTTATGATCTTTATGATCTTCGTCATCTGTGTTCTCCTCTATTGTTTCTTCTAATAATCCAACCCCCAACATTTCCTCATTTTCAAAACCTTTCCTATGACAATGAAAATTTGCATCAACATCGATTGGAACAAATGAGGTGATGCTTTCTTGTTGGAATGCATCATCACATTCAATGGGATCTGTGAGTTCCTCATTATCAACTTCTGGCAGAGCCGGCTCTGGGCTAAAGCCCGTAAAGCAACCGCTTTAAGCCTCTAAATTTTGTCTAATTTTGGGGGCCCCAATAATATAGGTCGATATAGTTACTAGGTATCAATAAAAAAATTAAGTCTAATTTGTCTAAAAAATTTGAGGGCCTAATTTAAAATAAGACCCAAGTGAAAGGGCCCAAATGTAATCATGAAGATATTTTGAAAAGAGATGAGTTTTCTGATATTGATGGGAAGGATTATGTTCGGAATTGAAAGTCTTGAGAGAAATTTTACCAAAAGAGCTAAGAAAGCCCATTGTTGTGCTCAATTACTTGAAGACAATGGATAGTTTGTTTTTCTGAATGTGTGGATTGCGTACAGAGTACTGTTGACTATTCTGATTTACAGTCGCCTCTGGTGAAAGAGGTTTTTTGAAGTTAAAGCTGATCAAAACTTATCTTAGGTCGACGATGTCACAAGAGAAACCGAACGGATTGGCTATGTTGTTTATTGAAAAGGCTATGGTGGAGAAACTTAATTATGCAAGTTTAATTAGTACTTTTTTTGCTAAAAACGCGAGAAGAATAATCTTTAAATGACAATTTTTAATGCATTGTAATGGCTATTGATTATGGGTACTTATGGTCTCAAATTATTGCATTGCCTTCCTTATGAATGTTTTTTCTTTCTCAAGTATCATTCACTATGCAAAAAAGATTGAAGGCCCATTTTTTTTTCCTTTAAAAAGTTCGCTTTAAGCCTCAAGAAACTCAGAGCCGGCCCTGACTTCTGGTACATTAAACACACCCATATGTGGGACTTGTTGCACTACTTGCCAAGGCTTACCCCATTTAGTATCATTTAGGTAAAAAACTTGCTTCTTTTGGCTAGATAGAATAGAAGGGTCAGATTGATACCACCGACTTGTAACATCAACGCTCGTACAATGTGCATCTGATTGTATTGTCCTGGTTCTACTAGTGTTGCCTGTTGTAAGGACGCATAATTTTTCATAAATTTTCCAGAATAATGTTGGGTAAATGTGAGGAATTGAATTTTGACTAAGAGGGGTCAATGTGATAGTGGTAGAATGCATTTGGGTGATTTTAAAGTGCATTAGAAAGTTTAGGGGTGTAAGTGTAAAGGGGTGTGAGTATATAAGACTTTGTAGTCTTGCATTTTTTTTAAAAAAAGAAGAAAAACAGCCCCTCTCCCTCTCTTCACTGCCGATCTCTCTCTCTCTCTCTCTCCTCTCCTCCATTTTTTCTTGCTCCAAGCTCCAAAATTCACTAAAACTTCAAGTCCCCTTCAAGAACCCCCACCTAAAATCACCTCCTCTACTCGTTCTGAAGCTTGTATTGCACTCGTTTCGCACCAAGAACCCACATTTCGGGTTGGAGCTCATTGAAGGCTAAGGCTTTCATTTTCTCACTCATTTCAAGCTCAAATCTTGAGGTAGGAAGACAAATTCTACTCCCTCTAGTTGTATCTATGTGATGTATAGCATATATCTTGTTCTAGTTCTTAAATTCCATCAAATTCATGAAATTCTTCCATAGTGGGTTTGTTTGAGCTAAATTTTGTGATCTATGATTTGAGTACTTGATTGATGCAATTGATGGTTGATTTGCACTCCTTTGATGTCCATTAGTTGCTCTACATGTCCAATTTTTGGCCTAAAACCTCACATATATGTTTGGGTTGAAATTCCACACCACTAGGGTGAAAATCTGCTTGCTGGTGCCCCTGTTTTCCAAAGGCTATCCCCTGTTTTTGGGTGGTTTTCGGCCACCCTTTGATGCCTGTTTGGTCCCCGATCGTCCATATCTTAGTGTATTTGACCCGTACCATCATTTTGAACACCGAATCCACTTCGAATTCATAAAATTAACCCTTGGGCACGTGAATTAACAAATTCCATGGTTCATGTATCGGACACGCGTCGATTGACACATTTTTGGCGAAAATTGTGAACTTTTGGAATAAATGGGACTTTTGGGAACTTTTGAAAGACAAATGGTTTTGAATTGACATTATTGGATAAAATGAACTCTAGGGATCACCCGTTTGGTGTCCCTAGCCATGGGTGCAAGGAGCCCGCGAAATCCGGCAGGGGTGCACGGAGCCCACGAAATCCGGCAGAGGGATACTTCCCTATTAAAATTGATGAATGTTTCCATATGAAATGTCGGTTATGATGTATTTGGATTAATTTGGCGTATTTGGCGAAGATTGGCTTTCAAAATGCGAAAATGAGGATTTTGGTAACTACTTGAACTTTGGTTGGATACTTAAAATTGTTTTGGAACACTTAGACGTATTTTGGACACTTGGTTACATTTTGGTTACTTCGTGGTCGAGTAATAGCCTTCCTTCCATCCTAACCTTATACATTGGTCGTGTCCACCATTATACTCGCTCATTATGCATGTATCATGTTCATACACCTAGCGTTGGTAGAATAGTTTTCCTACTGGGCTAGTGAGCTCAACCTATCAAATTTCAGGTACACGGCATGGAGCATGAAGTTGGATGCTTGTGGAGTGATATTTACTTGGAGCATGCATGAAGTTATTTTCTCATCTTTGTACTTTATTTTTGGAAAGATCACTACTACAATAATAGAAATGGATCACACTATGAAAAAGAAAAAGATGTCACTTTTACAAAAAGTGTGATAAAGAAATACAAGGAAAATTTTTAATGTCAGGGGTTAAAAAAGTGAGATTGTAAGTAGTGCTTTTTATGTCATTTTTACATTTAAGTGTGATAAAAATAAATACTCCCCAAATTCCAAACCGCGCGTGAAATTCAGCCAACCATCACGCTGAAAAACTGTCATGTTTAAGCTTCCAAACCGACATGAAAACGAAGCGGCACGCCGGAAACCATCACGCTTTTCAGGTGTGATGGAAAGCTTCCCCAAACCGAGATGGAAAGAAGAAGTTGTGATGGAATACATAACGCTTTTGAAGCTGGCGCGCGCTATATCAATATGCCTGATTCATTTTGGCGCGATAGGAAAACTCTAATTTCACGACTTGGAAAAATTCCCCTCCATCGATTCTTTTCCAGCTTTCTCTCTATCACCTCACAGTCTCAACCATTTGTAGAAAACCCTAGAAGATCTATCGTGCAACTTTTGATTAGGATTTTGACGATTTCCTTCCCACGTCGCTGCTCTCTTCCTCTGTCACTCCATCAGTACGCAAAAACCGTTGGCGACGACCTGTATTGCTCAGCCTACTCTCGTGCTTCCTCTCAAGTAAGCTCTAGCTCCTTGTGGTGCCCTCTCTCCCTCTGGGTATATATGTATTGCTATGCATGTAGATTTTTTCACAATCTTTTGTAGGTCAGGTGTTTGATCAAATGCCCAAATGAATCTCTTTCTTTCTTTTGTGTCTTTTGTCGACTTTATTGGAACTTTGCTGCAATGAGTTAAATATCCCTTCGTCTAGAAGTGCTTCATTATGCTAACTTTGCTCCTTTTGTTTAGTTTTGGTAGTATTTCTTTGGTTTGTGGGTTGAATCGATAAACAATGAACACTGGGACTTCTTTATCTCAGAAACTTGCTTTATTTTGGAAACAATAACCACTGCTAATACTTGGTTTTTGGATTAAACAATCACTTGTAGTTTAGGTTGTGTGATATTCCAAAACTAGTGGGAATCTGTAGATTCACTCCAATTCAAGGTCAAGGTGCCAATCTCATTTAACTGAAATACCGAATATTCTTACGAGATGTTATTTTTTTCCCCTGTTACTAATATTTAGATCTCGTGGTCATCTGTAATTTTCTTTTACAACTAAAAACATGTTGGCATTGTTTCTGTCAAGGCGTCAATGAGAAAGATGACTGCTTTAATTGGTTTTAGTTTCAAGTTCGAATTCCAATTATCATCAGCTGATTGTTGTCTGCCTTCTTATTTTGGTAGGAGGCATTCATTGTGGATCCGAGGAGTCGAAAGAAGGTTTTATCTTCGATCACAACGTGTTTGAGGACATTTAGGAGAACTCTAACCAATTACATTTATGATCGTAAGTCAGATCCTGAGATTCTCTCAAAACCACCTAAAGCTTATAGTTTTCTTGAGCAAACACATTGGGATTCATTTGTCAAAAGGAGACTTGCTCAAGGATTTGAGGTACCTATAAGAACAAGCTTATTATTTTATTTTTAGTACGCAATGTGGTGCAATTTCAGTATCATCTTCTGTAACTTTACTTAACATATAGCATTGGGCTTACCTTTTGCCTGGTGCTTTTGAAGGAGTTTCGTGATATGCAACGGGAGAGAAGAGCTTGCAATATATATGACCATAGAGTCGGTCGAATGGGCTACTCTGGGCTTCAAGAAAAAATTGTAAGTGTTTGTAGAACTTATTAGTCCTAAAACATATAATGTAAATATGCACGCAATTTCAGCATAAAGCACTATATGTGTAGCTAACCAAGGGTTTTATGTTGGTAGGTCACTAAATCTCCAGAACCAGTTCAGAATATCGAAAGGAGTTACATGTGGAAAATGGCTCGTCAGAATAAAGATGGAGAGTATGATAACATTGATATAAAGAAAAAAGATGCGCAAATTGTAAGGAAAATTTATCGCACCACCTTAGAAGTTCTAAATGATAGAATGTGATATTATGTCTTACATAGTACTGCACGTTACAGGATGAGATAACTAAAAATGTAGAAGATGGGACTATACAGACTCAAGGAAGTAATGACATCCTTACCATGGCACTAGGGGGTAATGAAAATTCTGGTCGGGTAAGGGGTGTAGGAGGAAAGGTCACTCCAAGCATCTACTTCCACTTGCCAAGACGAGGAAATCATTCTAGCTGTGAGGAGAAGCAAAGGAACTTACAGGAAACCGTGTCTCAAATGCAAGTTCAACTTGATGCAATAAGACAACACATCCATCATACACCACACTCTGAAAATATTGGTTCAAACACTTTAAGAAGTGACAATTTAGGCAGTCCAGAAGTTGATACTTTGGCAATGGAAAGTAGGGCAAGAACCAAGGTTAATATGTCACCTCCGAACCCCACACCGAAGCTAAAGAAGGTGCAATTCTTTATTGCCCCACATATTATTTTCTACTATTTTGTACACCACATCTAATTTCCTACATTTTTGTTGTAGAGCAAGCCTTGTAGACTAGCCGTGGGATCCATTAATAACATTGTTGCTAATGGCACAATGTTTGAGAAAGTTGGCCCTAATGAATTACTACATACAACACCGTTTGGGGAGGCCAACATGCGGGTGTCAATTGATGTTGTCAAAGTAAGAGAGGCCCTTCTTCCTATCCCTATCCCTGGAGAGGCGGCTACAGTAGGTGAGGCAGTTGGGTGTCATGTAGCATGGCCTAAAAACCTTATACTTTTTGCCCCCGAGGTATGCAGACATATCATTAGGCGTTTTTCTTGTCAAATTTGAATGACTTAACTACTAAATAATTGTTTACTTTCAAACTTGTTTGGCTTAGGTTCCTTCAAAAAAACCTGGCATGATTGGAAATGAGGTACAACGTGCTTTCTTAAAAGCTTTTGAATTTCATTAAAAATTCATTGATTATGAAATTTCACTAATTTTCATTGATTGTTGTAGAGCAAGCCTTGTAGACTAGCATTGGGATCCGTTGATAACATTGTTGCTCATGGCACAATGTTTTGGAAAAGTGGACCGAATGAAGTACTACATACAACACCGCTAGGGGAAGGGAATATGCGTGTTTGCATTGATGTTGTAAAAGTATCCAATGCCATTCTTCCTATTCCTATTCCTGGGGAGGCTACTACTGTAGGAGAGGCAGTGGGCTGTCACGTAGCATGGCCGAAAAACCTTATATATTTTTCCCCGGAGGTATATATGCATATCATTTGCCTTTTTTCCATGTCAAATTTGAATTACTTAGACTACTAATTACTTGCTCCTTTTGGATAATGTTTGGCTTAGGTTGCTTCCAAAAAGCTTGGCATAACTGGAAATAAGGTATAATGTGCTATCTTAAAAGTTGTATTATGATTTCTTTATTTACATTTAGTTGGTTTACAGTGGTTTTTTCCTAGTATCTTTAACTTCATAGAGATTTTCTAGTATTTTTCTTTCAATGGCCCAAAACTCTTATTGAGATTGCCAATGAGGTATATATATACAAATATCATAATGATTTTTTCTTGCCATATATGAATTACATGACCACTAATCCATTATTATTGTTGCGAAATGTTTGCTAAGGTTGCTTCAAAAAAACCTGCCAGGATTGGAAATGAGGTACAATGTGCTTTCTTAAAAGCTTTGTTTTATGATCTCTTTATTTAAATTAAGTTGGCTTACGTTGGTTTACTTGGGAAAATATTTCATTTAGAGAGCTTTAAAACATCATGGAGTGGATGGTCATGGAATTGTTGCCGATGAGGTAAAAAGACATACCTTAATCCATCCATTACTATTTTTTTTGGAAACTAAAAGTAACTTATGGTTTGCACTCTGCACAATATACATCTTAGGCGACTTCAAAAGATGTGGAATGGGAAAAGAATTTGGAGACCATTGGATTATTTTCTATATTTGTCGAGAACACCTCTAAAGAGGACACTATGATAATTCCACTAGAGAAGGACATATTTGGCGATGAGGTTGAAGCTCATTTGCAAAAAGTTGATATGGGGTACATATGTCAAATGAAAGAAGTATCTGGTACATGCATAAGGTAACAGTTATTAAATACATCTTTTAATGGTTGTATAATGTAGAGATTATTAATATTGTTTCCTTCATTGCCAGACAACTCTATAGGGGTATCAAGGCTTCCAATATGGATAGAAGATATGTATTTGTTAACCCGTGCCTCCTTAGTGGAAGAATGGTTGCTGAAAACTTAAAGCCCGGACTGCTTGCAAAGAGACTAGAAGATGTCAAGGAGGACCAATTACTTTTCGTTCCTTGCAATTTTGGGTAATTTTTCTAGCTCTATACATTTCTTGTCTGGTAGTGTTAATTATTTTTGATAATTTAGGCATTATGGTCATGCTGATTCTGTCTTGTTTCATATTAGGTTCCATTGGGTGTTGTGCATCATTGATTTGTATTCTGACTCTTCTCCAATAGTGTACCTCATGGATTCAATTAATAAGAATTTCTCCTTATCCCTTAAACTTATGATTACCACGTAAGTTTTTAGACATTGAGAATTATTATTTTAGCCATTTCTTACAATATTATGTTGTCTAAAAATTACATGTATTGCCTCCTTGAAGAGCATTCTCAATCTATGACAAAGCCAAGGGAAGAAGGATTCATATTAGTCCATCTTTGAAAGTAGTCGAGGTATCAATGTAGTCCCCTTCTTTTTGGGTCTTTATGAAGTTGCGTTTATGTTCTTTTCTAATCAAAATTGTCTTATTTGCCTATAGTGCCCGAAACAACCTACCAACGTGGAATGTGGGTTCTATGTTATGAAGTACATGAAAGACGTGATTAAAGAAGAGAGGATCTTAAGAAGTGGAAATGTGAGACTTACTTTTTAGCTTTCAGTTCTATATATTGCTTTATGAGTAGAATGGATACATTATAAGAACCATTTCTCAAATCTTTTGCAGTTCAAAGGCAAAAGAACTTACACGCAAGCTGAAATTGATGAAGTGAGAGTTGAATGGATAAATTCTGTTCTGAACTGAGTATAATCAGCTCATACGGGTAAGTTAACTCTTCCTTTCTTTTGGCTCCTCATAATACTACTCTTTTAGACCATGTAACAACAATGAGTGGGCAACTCTTTTAGATACAAACTTTTAAAAATGCAACAGAAAAGACAATGCATGAGCATTATACTCGTGTTGTTCCTGCATGTTCCTGCTTGTTCTGGTTGTTCAGGATCCTTGGTCCCATTGTGATAAAAGAGAAAAGTAGAGTTAGAGTGCTAGTCTTTTGAGGGTGATAGTAGTGAGTACAAATAATCCAAGGGGGCCAATTGATACTTTTCTTACGATATTCTGGAGGTGTTTGTGGGGCACCAACTCTGAATGAGTTATTGACTGCCTTCTATTTTCTGGATTTGCCCCACGAGTTTAGTTTCTATGTTCTGGAAATTCTTAAATCTTCGAATCCATCGTGACTGTTGCGTTGATAGCTGCACTTGGTGTTGATCATTAATTTTTTGGCTTCACATTGCGTAATCCTTTCATTGCTGTAGTATGTACTGATAACTATGTGATGGGTGGCTGATTGTACTAGTTTTGTTTTCTTTTACTCATGTCTTAGGAATGTAATTGCATTTGTTTTTCTATGCTTCATGGCTGAAGTTCATGTTTTTCCCCTGGACTCCTATCTTAGCCTATTTTTCAAAGGCCCTATAAATGTCATGTCAAGCTGATCTTGAACTTAATTATTATGTAAAAAGCTTAACAAAAGTAAGTTCGTTTGCTTTTCAGACTCAGCTTCAGCCGAGATTTTAGTTCAGGTACTAAATCAACGTCCTCAAGCAGCTTTATACTTGTCTTTACAACCTTAAGCGTGCCCTTGTGTCATGGTCATTTTCTGCTGGGAAATTAAAATAACGTGTTCGGCCGATGCCCGAGGAGTGTCAATAACTGAATCTTGTCAATTGTAGCGTCAAGCGTGAATACGATGTTAGATTGTGGTGGCCGTCTTTCAGTTCAAGTCACCTTGTTCTTTAGGTATCATATCTCCAAATTGTATTTTGCTCATTAAAATTTTCACTCTGTTTGTTTTCATTATGTTGAACAAGAAGGAGCTGATGTTTTGTTTCTAAATTAAATACTATTATGAAGTTAAGATGTTTGGCTATGAGAGTGCTTGTACACCCGTTGTCGATTTATCAGTAGCATCGTTGTTCAAGTGGATGTGTGTCTGTAGAAGGCCATTTTGTTTGCTGGTTGCATATATATGGCTTGATATGCCCTCAGGACAAGTTTTCTTATCTGCAGCTTATTACTTTGTAGTCATGCCATCTGCATGTTGTGCATTTTTCCTAATTTTGGCATCATTTTCTGCTTTTAGATTTGAAACAGAATATGTTAACATGATGTAGGAGATGGAGGTCATGGTACCAGATCCAACTTTGGCTATATATTTCACAAGTTTTTTTATCTGGGCTCATTACTTTATGGATTGCTACTGCCTTGATGATGCTGCATGGAAATATGGAATGGTTTCCATAGTGTACTTCCTTCTCTTTTGTTCTTTCTATTACTCTCATTGGGAGTCATTATTTTCTTTAACTTGTAGGTGGTGTTACTTTTTTGCGTGACCATAGTGGAACTCAGCAGCCTTGGAATGTCTAGATTTGAAGCCATATAGCTGGAGATCAAGTCAGGCGTCTAAAGTGAAGAGGTTTTTTAGAAGTTACAATTTTTGTTTGAACATTGACAATAGTACTTGGTGCCGTTGAACAAAGAGAGAATAGATGTTAAGAATTTGACTTATTTTTTTCTCTTTCGTGTTTTTGTAGTCTCTTTTGAACAATTTACTGAATCAATTAAGTACTAAGTATGAATCATGCATGATTTTGCTCTTATACTCGTGTTGGATGTTATGTGTAATGGTCTTGTTCGTGTGTAATGCTGGCATAGATAAAGATTTCAGGTTACCACATGATTGAGATGTGAAATAGAGAATATATAGATCTCGTAGCCTTCGGCGGGCATTTTAGCGATTTAAAAAAAAAAATTGTTGCATTTTTCAATCACGTTTTTTTTGTGTGATGGTTGTGAAATTTAATCACGCTTTTAGAAAAAAACCGAGATCTAAAACCAATAAAAGCCACACCAAATGATTTTTCATCTCAGTTTCAACCATAAACGATCTCAGGTAAAAAGCGTGACTGTTATCTACATTTAATCACGCTTTTAGAAAAAAAACCGAGATAGAAAGCAGGGGGAAAACGCAGGAATTTAGTTTTTCATGTCAGTTTTTACAAGAAACCATCACGCTTTTTGAGCGTGATCGTTTGTATCTTTCGATCACGCTTATAAAGCGTGATGGAAAAGAGTGATTTACCATGTCACCCGGATCCATCGCGCTTTTGTGAGTGACATAGAAAGTGAAACATCACACTTAAAAAGCGTGATGTTTATGGTTTTTTGTAGTAGTGGATGGGTTCGTAACTTCCATAGCTTACCCCTTTTTGACTATTTGGCAATGTAATAACTTTTAAACTTGGTACTTATGCATTCGGGTTATGGTCGCAAGTAGTTAGAACTTGTTTATCGCAATTGTGAGACTTTATTTTGTGGACTTTGACTATTCAAAGGGAAAATGTAAGACTTTGACTTGTCTCACGTGGATATTATTTATATTTGGATTATCAAATTTGAGGGTGTGACACCCGTGTTACACCCTTCACATTTGAATAAAACAACTTTCTTATGGCACATGTACTCAAACTCCCCAACATTGCTTAAGTGACCATAAAAGTCGTGCATCACACCCTTGTGATCGCCGCCAACAAGCACACCACTATTTTGGCTTGTTCGACGGTCATCTATTTCTCTTGTGTGGAACCTTACGTCATTGATTATGCAACCAGAATACTCCTTCACTAAGGAATTAGGACCATTTGCTAACGACTCTAATTGCAAATTCTGGCCCACTCGCTCAAAGTACTCGATACTTCTAATTTTTTTTTTAAAAATATCAATTCCAAGTATGAGTTACACAGAACCTGGGGGCTTTGCTATCCCTTAGGGACGGCAGGCCTTGCCAATCCATCCGGATCATCCATCTCTACAATTAATGGTTCGGATAACAAATGTTGATTGCAGAGATGGACGGCTGTGACGGCAGATCCCCTGAGTTCAGATACACATGTATGTATTTTGATAAGATGTCAATATGAAAAATGATTTTTGCCTTCCACTCGTCGTCAAGTGCTCAACTAGTCGTCAACAATGAAATGATCACTGAATGAGTGAGCTTCCCAAACAACATCTCTCTCTCTCTCTCTCTCTCTCTCTCTCTCCCCCCCCCATAAGCCCCACTTTCCAATCCCATTCACTAAGCATAGGCTAAAATGAGTAATCTAGGCTTACAAGTGGTGATGGGGCGGTGGTTCATGGTGTTCGCCTCCTTTTTAATCATGTCTGCCGCCGGCGCCACCTACATGTTCGGACTCTACTCAAACGACATCAAGTCATCACTCGGCTATGACCAAGCGACTCTCAATTTGCTCAGCGTTTTCAAAGACTTGGGCAGCAACGTCGGCGTACTCTCCGGATTAATCAACGAGGTCACGCCTCCGTGGGTGGCCCTCTCCGTGGGTGCAGTGCTCAACTTCTTCGGGTACCCCTGCAAATTTCATGCCCCTGTTTTTATCTTGTTTCAAAATCTTTACTTTTTGGTCTTTTCAGTAATATGGTATTAGTATTTTCTAGTCGTCGTTTATTTTTTCACTTCATTTTAAACAGAGCAATTGAAAATTTTAAGAAACACATCCAATCACTTACTGTTTTTTTTTTTTTTCCTTATTTACCAAAAATTTGAATATGATACATAGCCTTTTACTCCCTCCTGCCAAGGTTTTAAATATCGGTTCGGGATACGTAACGGTAACTCTTTGAGTAACGCTTTTAAAAAAACTGTAACGGTTTTAAAATATTTAGGTTATGAAACGGGAACCGGGTGTAGCGGTCGTGAATATTTAAAAATCATATTTTCATAAAAAATTATTTTAAATTGCTTAAATAACCCGTAACGGTTGAGTAATGGCCGTAATGGTCGTGAACCGGTCCTTGAATCGGATATGGACGGGTACGTAAGGGAACCGGCCGATACACATGCAATTTTTCCCTCTCAACTGTATACCGGGTGTAACGGTATCGCCGTATCGGAGAGACCAAAAACCGTTACGTAACGGCCAATACATTAGGAACCGGTATTTAAAACCATGCCTCCTAACAAAAAGATTATCCGGTACAAAACACAAAATCGTAAAAAAAATTATCAAAATAATATTCCACATTCTTTTATATATTAAAAGAACTCATTGATATTTAATATCTTACAGAAGAAAATTTGATTTTTTTCGGGGGAAGAAAATTATTATTTTCAAGTTATCATTTCACGGTCTACATCCATTTTTTTCTTTTCATTTTTTCATTTCTTTTTTTAACGGTGGTGGTATTTTTTTAGATCTTCAAATCAAGACGACTGAACAAATTAATAAGAAGAGGAAAACACTATCATTAAAGAGGAAATGATTTAAGAAGGAAATCCCTCTTTTTAACCGGGGTAGGGGGTCTTAAAAGTTACAAAGTTAAATGGATTCTGAGTCAGTAAGTGTCAAGAAAGTAAATGGAATCTGTGTTATTCTTGTAGATACTCCTACTATGCACTCCCTCCATCCGTTAAAATTAGACACTTTCACTATTCCAGACCTATAAAAAAAATTGATTATTTATTTTAATATGTAATGTTTTATATAAGGAATATGGATCTCGTTTGATAGATTTCAATTAGTTCTTTTAAACAAAGTTCTGAAAATCACATAAAACGTTATGAATTGAAAGATTTAGGCAATTTAAAAATGGCACGCACTCCCAAAAGTATCTAACTTTAGGGGACGATGAGAGTACTAAGAAATCATTTCACACTCACCACCCACTAGGCTCTTCGGAACCTCTTTGGGTTCCAAGGCCAATCTCCTCTCACTCTTTTTCACATCCACCTCACTTTCCATGATACAAACGAACTCAATGAAAATTTGATGAGCCGAGCTCAAGACAAATTTGCCTAAGTTTGACTAAAACTCGATCTTGATCACGAGCCTAAACGAGTAAAAAATATTAGATATCTATGCTCTCATACAAATCTAGAAATTCAAATTAAATTTTTATTTCTTACATATATAAGTTCATACATATATAAAATTATGATAGCATATTAAAATTTATGGCACTTTTAAATGTTTATATGTGTGTGTGTATGTGTGGTAAAATTTTCATTATGTGCATGCAAAAGCTTATATACATTCGAGGTGATACATGAAATTCTTATGAAATATAAATATGTACTCTAAATTTGCGAACCTATTCGAGCCGAACACTGTTAGGCTCAAGTTTGGCTTATTTATTAACAAGCCTAAGATTAAGGCTCACGTTTGGTTCATTTAGTATCCGAATCAATTTTTAAAGAGCTTTTACTAAGTGAGCCTCGAACAGTTCATTAATGACTCAGTTCATTTGCAGCTCTACTTTTTTTTTTGTGTCAAAATGAAGAAAATTATAGTAACATTGCATCCCAGTGGCACTTACATAACAGAGTTTATTAAAAAAATCTTGGAGAAAGCCAAACTAATCATGTGTGACGGTGTGACCAATCTAAAACGAGAAAACACAAGGTAATCGATGTCTTTCACCCCAACTCAAACATTGAGCTTGACGCAAACAGTAACACTCATAGTCTGCTGAAAATGCCTAGTCTTTGTGATTTATGAATTGTATATTTAATGAAACAGTATTCAATTTCTTTTCAAGATCCTTATTCATTGATTTTACTCTTTTTATTATCGGAAAAAATACTTTATTAATGTTTAAGAACAAATTACAAAGATTAAAAGAATCTTAGGGAACGACGGCATAACAAATGCCACCTAGAACCCAAAAAGAAAATAACAACAAAATTAGCAAGATACCAACCCGACCAGGAAAATAAATGATAAGCAAAACCTTCTCAAACTAAAATAAACACCAGATAAGATACACAAAAATCAGCAGAAGATTTGAACCATCTCAGAAGCAGCACCAATAATTTTCAAGAGAAACCTCAATTCCAACAAAACCAACTAAGAAAAGCCTTCAACCCCATATGAACCAAAAGCCAGATGATTGATTGCATACCCAAAAGCAACAAAAATAAAACCAAACGCCATAGCCAAAATAAAATGTTCGAAAATGCAATAATGTTACTCCCGTTATGGAGTATCCCAATCATAACATGTTTTTCCTTCTAATTGTTTATGTTATGTTCATGTTACGATCGGGGACACCGCAAAAAAAGTAAGTTATAACATGTTATGTCATTGTAAAAAAATTTATGCCTTCTAATGATTTTTGTTATGTCTTCTAATTGTTTATGTTACGTCATATAATATGTTACGTCTTGTTAAGAAATATTGTCGCACATTGCCTAGGAGTGGAATAAGTGATCACTTAATATATGCTGGGATCTCTCCACTCATTGTCAATTGGTTTTGAGATGAATATAAAATCTCTACATGGTATCAGAGCGGGGCCTATTCCACTCCACATTTAAAATAAATAAAAAAAATCGCAATCCCACACCCACGAAGACAGACCAGCAAAAAGGCTGCACGATGATAGGACCCAAAAAGTAGCTACACGTGACAGACCTCAAATGCGGCTGCACGTGAGGGGGGATGTTAAGAAATATTGTCCCACATTGCCTAGGAGTGGAATAAGTGATCACTTAATATATGTTGGGATCTCTCCACTCATTGCCAATTAGTTTTGAGATGAATATAAAGTTTTTACACGTCGTCTAATGATTTTTTGTTATGTCTTTTAATGGTTTTTGTTAAGTCTTTGTCATGACTTTGGTTTTTGGGGTAACATTGTAGCATCATCCAAATGTTTGATAACAATGAATTGTACGTACGTCTTTTGGGAATCCTGTCTAATGCCCCTATAGCATGACTAACTTCATAATCAAACGAAATTCATTGATCTTTCTCTTAATTAGTGTCTTGTCTTTATATAACGAAGAAAAATTTACAAATTTCAAAACCCAAACATGCAGGTACTTCATGATTTGGTTGGCTGTCACCGAAAAAATCCCCACACCCCAAGTGTGGCAAATGTGCTTATACACCTGCATAGGCTCCAATTCCCAGACCTTCGCCAACACCGCCGCTATAGTTGCCTGCGTCAATAACTTTCCAGAGAGCCGCAGCGTCGTTTTGGGGCTCCTCAAGGGTTTCCTTGGACTCAGCGGCGCCATCATAACCCAGCTCTATCGGGCCATCTATGGCGACGACTCCAAATCTCTCATCCTCCTCATCGGCTGGCTCCCTGCGGTGATTTCCTTTGCTTTCCTCCGTACGATTCGGATAGTGAAAGTGATTCAACAGCCCAACGAAGTCAAAGTGTTTTACAATTTCCTGTATATTTCGCTCGCGCTCGCTGGTTTTCTCATGGTTATAATGGTACTCGACAACCAGTTTCATTTTAGTAGAACGGAGTACGAGGGAAGCGCTGCCGCGGTGCTTGTTTTGCTGTTTTTGCCGCTGGCAGTTGTGATTAAAGAAGAGTATGATATTTGGCCGGGAAAAAATTACTACAAGCGATGAACGATTCATTAAGTCAATTGAAAATCATGACCGAGACGCCAAGTGGGGAGACGGTGGCTCCGCCACTGTCGCCGCCATCCACCAACGGTGATGCAACAACTGAACTAGGTATCCTCTTTTAAACTTTGTTAGAATACTAGTTATCAATATTTAGGCTGAGTGACCAAAAAAAAATTCAAATACTGTAGAATTATCAACTATCCCGATCGATGAGAGGAATAAAAAAATATTAAATTATGAACCGAGTTGAAAAAGTCTAAAAACGTATAGAAAAAATGTGACATGAAGTCTTGAGTATGGATAAATGTCCATCTTATTAGACTAGTAATTACATTTCCATGATTTGGAGGTACCGTCGCGTGACAACCCCTAGCAACCTTATTCACCATATATTCTACTAGGCTCCACAGGAATCCACTTGCGAATTAGAGACAGCTCGCAGTACTTGTACAATCCCAGTGCTAAGCTTTCAGAATTTTGTGGAACCACGAACCATGTTTGTTAAAACAGCATCAGTTGCATGTGTGTGTAATTGTGGTTGGCCTTTGTCTAGTAGTGTTTGAGATGCTCTAAATTCTCTGTTTTTAATACTCTTGGACTGCAATATTAATGTTCTTTTACAGCTCAAACAGTACTACCCACTTCACAAAAGCAACAAGAATCCATCTCCTGCTTCAAAAACGTGTTTTGTCCACCCAACAGGGGTGACGACTTCACCATCCTCCAGGCCCTCTTCAGCATCGACATGCTCATCCTCTTCTTCACCACCTTTTGCGGAACCGGGGGAACGCTAGCTGCCATCAACAATCTCGGCCAGATTGGTTCCTCCCTCGGCTACCCTACAAAATCCATCTCTACCTTTGTCTCCCTTGTCTCTTTGTGGAACTTCCTTGGTCGAGTCTTTTCCGGTTTTGCCTCCGAAATGTTCCTCAAAAAGTACAGATTCCCTCGCCCCTTGTTCCTCACCCTTAGCCTCCTTTTCTCCTGTTTCGGCCACCTCCTAATCGCCTTCGACGTCCCTAATGGCCTCTATATTGCCTCAATCATCATCGGATTCTGCTTCGGCGCCCAAGGGACTCTCATCATGGCAATGACATCTGAAGTCTTCGGACTCAGGTATTACTCAACCATCTCCAATGCCGGAGCAATGGCGAGCTCAATAGCATCATATGTACTAAATGTTAAGGTTGTAGGCCACCTGTACGACAGAGAGGCTGCCCGACAAATGGCAGCATCAGGGGTTGTTAAGATGGCAGGGAGTGACTTCAATTGTAGAGGGGCGGATTGTTTTAAGTTGGCTTTTATTACCATTACAGCCGTGACAGTTTTGGGGGCTGCTGTTTCAATGATATTGGTGGTTAGGACGAGAAAATTCTATAGACATGATATCTATAAGAACTTTAGCGAAGAAGCGAAGGTGGTGGAGAAGATGGAGGAGTGATGGGAGAAAGGAAACAGGGTGATGGAGATCAATGTGTGTAATGCAACAATAGATAGATTGATTAAACCGTGATGTCAAGTTGTCAACGATGGAAACGTTAATTCGTGGCTTTGTAATAGTTTATGTTATGTCTTCTAATAATTTATGTGAGGCCTTCGAATGGTTTGTAACCAAGAGTATTTTGCAGCTAGCTACAATTATCATATCAATTAAATACAATTTTCCCAACTATTTTATGTTTTTTTATCACCAAGTATTTTATGTTGAAAGAAATCTAAAAGTGAGAGATCCAAACCATCACATTGAGTGGATTTGCAATGAATCTATTAACATATCGGATTTTTAAACAAAAAAATCAGAGTAATTTCCTTCTTTTTTACTCATTAAGTACCAAACTAAAACCCTAGAGCAAAGGAGTAAGTCAGAGAAGAGAACAAATCAAGAATCAAGGATTGATTACCTCTTGGATCTCTAATTTTTTTCCAGTCTGTTAATCTCTATTCTTGTTTATTTCGTGGTCTTCAAAGAAGAGTGAGAGGCGAGAGAGTACCGAAGGAAGTCTAGGTTTTCGATTCATGGTCCCTCCACATGAAAAATAAAATATAAATTTTCAAGGGGTCCCATCAGACAGCAACAGTCCCCCACTTTAATTCTCTTTTAGTACGTTTTGTTTAGATGGGTCTGTGGGCCTCTGAATCTTAAGTGGAAAAAAGGTTGATTTGGTTTTACAAAGGGCCCTATACAAGAAAAATATACGGGCTTATATAATGGGTACCTAAAAAATATTGGGGGCCCTAATTTTTAAACATTTTTTGAGGGCCTAAGACGCCGGCCTATTGGGCCTTAGCCCAGGGCCGGCCCTGGGTTTGTTTTATGATGGAGGCCACTGCAAAAAAAAAAAAAAAAGTCAACATATTATGCCATTTTGAAGAATTATTATGCCTTCAAATAGTTAAAATGCTACGCCGTTCTAATTGTTTATATTACGCCTTCTAATAGTTTATATTACGCATTTATGCCTTTCATACTTATAAAGTTGGGAGCATATGAAACTTGTAAACCAACTAGCCTCGTAGTTGGCACTTATGGCGGCTCAACCTTTATGCTGATCGGATTACGCTGCTCGGTTCAAGCCCGAACCCTCAAAAGTAACACTTTGAAATTAGACCATCTCTACGAACACCATCAAACAAGAGACTTCTAGGACAAATGTAGTCCTAGTTTTAGCACCAACGTTAATTACGTGCAGATGCATTAGAGCTCTTCCAACGTTATACCAAAGGAAAGAATTGACACTGTTCAAATAGACATTCCACATGAACTATGGATGTATCTATATACAGTCTACTTCCCCTTCAAACTCCCTTAAGTTGTTAAATTCCGGACCTCATTGATCCCGATCGAATTTCGATGATCCGAACCGTCCAATGTGTTTAAAAGGTGTTTTTTAGGATCCCCGTGAGAAATCATCAAAAAACAATACCGGGAAGGGCTTGATCCGAGCCGTTTTCACAAAACTGTACATATACAGTTTTTGTGAAAAACGGCTCGGATCAAGCCTTTCCCGGTTTTTTTTTTTGGATGATTTATCACGGAGACCCTTGAAAACACCTTTTAAACACATTGGTTCGGATCATCGAAATTCGATCGGGATCAATGAGGTCCGGATTTTATTAAGTTCAGGGAGTTTGGAGGGGAAGTGTGGTGTATTTATATAACTATGTAGATAGTTATATAAAATCTTTTCGGTAACTCTGTGGTTATACCCAAATTTAGCACAAAAATATAACGAGGTCGAAAATATTATTTTCTGACATGCTAAGCCCAAATCAAGTAAAAGGCCAATTTGTATTTTTATGATAATTGGGCCATTTGTAATTTTTCCAAATAGGGCTAAGCCCACATTGAGTTGGTTTATTATTTCAAAGGCCGATTGACTTGGTCAATTGGCTCATTTCCTTCTTCAGCATTTGCCAAATTGGGAGAGACCCCATGATTTCCATTTCCGTAAAATAAGAGAAGTAACTTCTACCCATGATTTTTTTTGTGAGCAACAGAGACTGGTGCTGTGAGAGCCACAATTCAAATGCATGGAGCCAGACACCGGTAGACAGTAAATCTGTTTTAAGGAGATTGCATGTGATTTTCACAGGGCTCGGTTCATTTCGTGTTCTTCCATTCAGTTTGTATTTTGATTATTGTATTCCATTCCAGTATTTTAATTTTGTTTTTATTCTGTTTATGTTATAAAGGAAATTGTTCTATTTGAAATATATATGTCGCTTGCAATTTGCTTTTCCCAACAGTTGCGTTATAAATATGCCGGTTCATTTCGTGTTCTTCCATTCACTAAGTCAACTCATTTGCGTTATATAAACATATTCACTTTAATAGATAACGTTACATAAATTGACTTTTAATACGCTTCTTAAGGTCTTTCTTTAATTTTTATATATATAGAGTTAAACGTGTCAAAATTTAATAAAACGACAACTAGTCTAATAGAATATTTAACTCTTTTCTCTCCCTCCTGGCCTCCACCCTCATCCCTAACTATTGACTATAAGGTTTTTTTAATTATCTGGAGCATTGACTTTAGCTGGCTACACCAAAAACCAATGAAAGGAAATCTTCCATGATACATGTTAGGGTTGTCCAGCGGATCATTCGATCCGCCAATCCGAACCGATCCGAATCATCCGTTGATCCATCCGTGAATGTTCGGTTCGGTTCCGGATCGAGAATTTCTTATCTAGCGGTTCCGGATCCGGATCGGATCGGATCTGCTCGATCCGGTCAATCCGCTCAATAATCCTTCTTTAGTCTGTCAAATCGCCCGATCCGTAACCGATCCGTGAATGTTCGGTTCGGTTCGGGATCTTAAAAACCATAATCCGCTCTGAGCGGAGCGGATCGGATCGGATCCGTATTCGATCCGCCCGGATCCGATCCGTGGACACCCCTAATACATGTGACTATCATAATTTCCAACGGCTTAATCTTCTACGAATAATTTGAAATCTCCTACATGCATGTTGGCATACAATATCTCTTATGAAATTAATACTTCAACCATGCAAAGCTGTAACTCCGCTGGCCTTACTTACGAAAATCAAAATGGAGCACATGCATTCAATCCACACTCCCCCGTATAGCTCCATTGCATCGAGTATTCTAATTTCATGGTTTTAATAAAACTTAGGGCCTGAGTTGAATTCCAAAATGAGGCCCTAAAAAGGTTATGATTTAAAATTTATACTAAGAGATACTATGTTTATCTAACATATTTAAAGAATCAAAAACTCTGGCCCTAAAAAGGATGTTTTACCCAAAAAAAAAAAAAAAACAAAGGAAGTGTTCCATTATACTATAAGATACATGGGCGATTTTTTTTTTTTTTTCAAATGGCTTATAAAATATAGTTGCCTCCGGAGGGGAAAAAATAAAATTGAAGTTAAAGTTAATCAAATCGTATCTTCAGTCATTTATGTTGCAAGAAAAAGTTCAATGAATTAGCTATAATATCTATTGAAAATAATATTGTAGGCTGTAAGAGCTTAATTATTATTTTTGTTCTTAAAAATGTGAGAAAAGTAATGTTTAAGTAAATTATTCTAGGGCCTACCATTTTTACTGGCTCACCCTTTGGGTGAGGTCATTTATATGTAAGCAATATGTCATCATATGATGTCATCACAAAACAAATGAATTATTTTTTAAGTGAGAAAATTAAATTCCAAATATCACCATATTGGTTTGGGCAGCCGTTTGGGACTTGTGCTTGAAATTGTTGTTTTGGCAAAATATTCCAGCCAGATTTTTTTTTTTGTTCTTATTTAAATTTTTTTCGCATTTATAGTTCTATGTATATTTTTTTTCTGGTTACTGTTCGTCTCAAAAAGAGGAATTTAAAAAGTAAAAATTATGATCAAAATTTTTAAAACCTTTCTTAATGACAAAAATAATCCAAATTTTTGTATCCATATCTTTATCGATGTTATGCCATGCACATAATCTCCCCAATCCAACCCCTCCACCTCATGCTTCCCAGTTCCCACCAGTTTCAATTTCTCTGCTCCCTTTTATTATTGCAAACTCTATCTTGTTTGGTTTTGGATTTTGGGTAACAATTGGAGAGAGAAATGAGAGTAATTATTGAAAATAGAAGGTAATGATTGGAGAGATATAGAAAGAGAAATATGAATAATATTTGAAAATACAGGTAATAATTGGAGAAAATGTGAATAATGATTGAGTAATAATTAAGAAAACCGGTCTCGAAACCCAAAACGAACAATATCTATTTTCCCTAACCTCGCCTACCTTGGTTTCAACCTTATATATATATATATATACTGACATTTTTATACTCTCTCTCTCTCTCTCTCTCTCTCTCTCCCTCACACACACACACACACACACACACACACAGAATAATAATGCTTTAAAGCTACCTAAAATCATTTGCACAATACTCCATCTCTCTCTTTTTAAGTGTGTTGCTCGTAAATTCAACTTATTAAAGAAATATCACCATTACACCTTTCACTTCAACTTTTACCTTCATTTTACACTTTTCACATCTACTTTTCAAAATTATCCTCTAATTACTCACCGACTTTTAAAAGGGCAAAATGATAGTTGTACAAATTTTTACCTATTAACTTTTCAAAACATCACACTTATTACGGGACAACTCAAAATAAAAACGTCTACACTAAAAAAAAGGGACGGAGTAATAAAATTTGAAGACTTTTAAACGAGGAGAAGAAGAGGAGAGTTGACCTTGAGGAAGAGGTGATAGTACTCCTTTGTCTTCTAATTACTTTATTGCAAATGCCTTCAAGTTGTCATTATTCCAACAATAAAATAGGTAATTGATATTCATACCCCAAATTGAGAGCTGCAACCACTTTTTGTCTTTTAGTGAAGTTTTTATGTATAAAAATTTCACTAAAAGACAAGAAAGAAGGTGCGGCTATCAATTTGGGGGCATAGAAATCACTTCCCATAAAATATACTCCTATTAAAAAAACACAAGAAATGGAGGTAGAATAAATGTTAATGTCATAGTGTCATCCAAGACCCAACAATAGCGTATTCAAAAAGCACACAACCACTACGTAAAATTCTCTAACAATGGCGTATTAAAATGAAAAATCCCCTCCTACGGTACGAACTGTCAGTACTTTGCCATCTAGTAATCTACTATTTTGTGGAATTGATTGCTCAAAACAGATTCCTAATGCGTCCAAATATGATTGCGTTCAAACAAATCGAAATGAGACCCAACGACTTTGTTCGGTTTGGGTTTTGAAAAAGGGTTTTTGGAGTAATGAATAAAGAGAGATAGAAAGAAAATTTTAATGAGTACCGTGCAGGATGCGTCTTGAGACCCAAACCGAACAAGGTGAACATGATACGTGCTCCAATATTATATCCATGCAAAGGCATGTCTATCTATTTGTTTGGACTATAAATCCAAACAGACCATACATGCATACGATGTTTGGCTGGAACTTTTATAATCATAACTACATATTACATCATGTCCTTATTCATAAAAATAATTTTAGTTTCGTTAATAATTGTTTACTCTTTACATTTCTCTTATCGAAACGAACTAATAATTCACAAAAAAATTGATGCAAAATTTACAAATACGAGAAAGGTTTGAATAAAGTGTTGGGGTGCTAGTTTAAGGTAGAAGGAAAGTTAGGGAGATAATTTGAGTATTTGTTTTAGGAGGGACTAGAGGTGTAAAAAGGCTTTGAAATGGAAAGCCTTTGACTGCACTTTTACGGATTGTTTTGGCAGAGGGAGTAGGACAATGAAAGGTTTTTTTTCATTACATTGAAAGTGTACACCGGCAGCTCTATTTATAGAGCTCAACAGCCGACTAACTCCACCGGCCCTACTCCAAGTCTAGAAAGCTCTTGATTTTGCACAAAAGTCTTCTCATGCCATCATTACATTCTACACTTTTTTACATATTTTTATATTTATATTTTTCTACAAAACTCTACATAATTCTACATTTTTAAAGATTTTTTTTTTTTTTTTTTTTTGACAAGGAAATTGTAGATATTTCATTCTCAAGATAAGGATACAAGAAGATTACACATCAGCTAAACCAAGAAAAACTTGGACAACGATGTGCCAATGACGCACAAACCCAATCCGACAACGGGACAACAACGCAATGCCAACCAAGCAAGGATAACCACGAACCGATCCGGGGATGTTGCCATTTCTGGACATTACGATCCCCTCCTAACTCGGCCGTAGCTGGCAATACAGACAATCTACAACCCCAGCAACGGAGAAAAACTCCGGCCAACAACAACTACAACGAAAAATAAACAACACTTTATTACCCACCATCCCACCCACCGGATCTGGAAAACCAGACCGGGACCAAAAGCAGCCGAAAATCCAGCCAGAACAACACAAAAAGAAACAAACACTCCTCACCCATTTATTCACCGCTCCGACAGCCGCCTAACACCGGACCATCGCGCTCCATCTTCACCTCACCGGTCTGAAAACTCGAGGCTGGAACAAACTCCTCCGCCGGAAACCGTCAAAGGAGATCTGAGCACCAAGCCTTCAAGGCCGAAGACGCAAAAACCGGTGCCAATGGGGTGGAGGACACACCGGCAGAGGGTAGAAGGGGAGGGAGAGAGGGGGGGGGGGGAGCCCCCACCCCCAGATCTACGGCACTGTTGGAAGGGTCTCGAAGGAAGAAGAAAGGGGAAAGTTACATTTTTAAAGATTACAAATTAATTTTAACACTCCTCCTTAATTTAATTTGTAATCTTCATAACCTCATGAAATTGGGAGAATTTTTCTGCCGCCACTGCTTTGGTCATAATGTCAGCAAGCTGCTCCTTGGTATTGACGAACTCGAGCTGAATTTCTTCATTTTGCACCATGTCTCTGATAAAGTGATGTCGGAGCTCAATGTGCTTTGTCCTGCCATGAAAAATTGGATTTTTGCTCATTGCTATGGCTGACATATTATCGCAGTAGATAACTGTAGGGCCTTCCTCTTTATGACCCATGTCCGAAAGAATTTGTCTGAGCCATACAGCCTCACATGTTGCATCTGTAGCTGCTATATATTCTGCTTCTGCCGATGATAGAGCAATTGTCCTTTGCTTTTTAGAACTCCAAGCGATAATGTTAGATCCCAAGCAAAATACGTAGCCAGATGTGCTCTTTCGATCATCAATTGATCCAGCCCAATCACTATCGGTGTAGCCGATAAGCTTGCAGTCATTTTCTTTTGTGTACCTGATGCCGAATTTCTTCGTCCCTTGAAGATAACGCATAATCCGCTTTGCTGCTGTATAGTGTAGCTTGCTCGGCTCGTGCATAAATCTCGAAATAGGATTCACAGAATATACAATGTCGGGCCTTGTATGAGTGAGATAATTGAGCGAACCAACCAATTTTCGGTAGGCCGTAGCATCGACTCTCTCTGCTCCATCATTTAGCTACAGCTTGTCATTGAGAGAAAGTGGAGTAGAAACTGGCTTGCAGTTACTCATCCGAAATTTCTTCAATAAATCTTCGAGATATTTTTCTTGTGAGATAAAAATCCCTTCTTTGGATTGCTTCACTTGGATGCCAAGAAAATATCTCATAAGGCCGAGATCAGTCATCTCGTACTCCTTCATCATAGCTTTTTTAAATTCTTCGAGCATTGTCGTATTGGTGCCTGTGTAGATTAAATCATCAACATATAAGCAGACAATGAGGAAGTCTTGCGTACCTCCTTTTTTGACATAGAGTGATGGTTCACTTTGGCTTCTTTCAAAACTATTTTGGCAGAAGTACTTGTCAATGTTGTTGTTCCACGCTCGAGGTGCTTGCTTCAAGCCATAGAGTGCTTTTCGAAGTCGGTACACTTTGTCTTCTTTTCCTTTGACAGTGTAGCCTTGCGGTTGCTCCACGTAAACTTCTTCTTCTAGCTCGCCATTCAGAAAGGAAGATTTGACATCGAGCTGATATATAGGAAGCTTGTACTGTGCCGCCAAGGCAAGAACTGTTCTGATCGTCTCCATGCGAGCGACAGGAGCAAATGTTTCATTGAAATCTACTCCAGGCTGTTGCGAGTAGCCTTTTGCCACTAACCGTGCTTTGTGCTTCTGAATTGATCCATCTTCTTTGTATTTTGTCTTATAGACCCATTTGAGCCCGATTACGTCTTTGTCTTTCGGCAGCTCCACAAGATCCCATGTGTGATTTTTCTCGATAGTTGCAATTTCCTCGTCCATTGCCTTTTTCCATATTTCTTCACTTGCAGCTTCTTCAAAGTTTTGTAGTTCACAAGTGAAGAAGGCAAAATCACACGAGTCATATATGTCTTGTAAGGAGCGTACCTTTCTCATTGGATTGAGATCCTCTAAAGAGCTCTCTGGACCAGTTTGCGGACTTTGGCTTGGACTTGAGTCCGGAGTCGAAGTTTCTTGCCCATCTCCTGCATCAAAAGGTTCGAAAAACTTTTGTTGTTGGAAGGAATTGTCCTCCCATTTCCATGTAGCAGCTTCATCAAATATCACATCTCGAGAACCACAAATTTATTTGTGTTTGGATTATAGAGACGATATCCCTTGGATTCGT